>QXTE01000028.1:4972579-5368301 GCA_003942145.1 Platysternon megacephalum | reverse complement strand
GGATATCATACAGGAAGATCTGGATGACCTTGTAAACTGGAGTAATAGTAATAGGATGAAATTTAATAGTGAAAAGTGCAAGGTCATGCATTTAGGGATTAATAACAAGAATTTTGGTTATAAATTGGGGACACATCAGTTGGAAGTAACAGAGGAGGAGAAGGACCTCGGAGTATTGGTTGATCACAGGATGACTATGAGCCGCCAATGTGATATGGCCGTTAAAAAAGCTAATGCGGTCTTGGGATGCATCAGGCGAGGTATTTCCAGTAAAGATAAGGAGGTGTTAGTACCGTTATACAAGGCACTGGTGAGACCTCATCTGGAATATTGTGTGCAGTTCTGGTCTCCCATGTTTAAGAAGGATGAATTCAAACTGGAACAGGTACAGAGAAGGGCTACTAGGATGATCCGAGGAATGGAAAACCTGTCTTATGAAAGGAGACTCAAAGAGCTTGGCTTGTTTAGCCTAACCAAAAGAAGGCTGAGGGGAGATATGATTGCTCTTTATAAATATATCAGAGGGATAAATATCAGGGAGGGAGAGGAATTGTTTAAGCTTAGTACCAATGTGGACACAAGAACAAATGGATATAAACTGGACATTAGGAAGTTTAGACTTGAAATTAGACGAAGGTTTCTAACCATTAGAGGCGTGAAGTTCTGGAACAGCCTTCCAAGAGGAGTAGTGGGGGCAAAAGACATATCTGGCTTCAAGACTAAGCTTGATAAGTTTATGGAGGGGATGGTATGATGGAATAGCCTAATTTGGGAAATTAATTGATCTTTGATTATTAGCAGGTAAATATGCCCAATGGACTGTGATGGGATGTTAGATGGGGTGGGATCTGAGTTACTACAGAGAATTCTTTCCTGGGTGCTGGCTGGTGAGTCTTGCCCACATGCTCAGGGTTTAACTGATCGCCATATTTGGGGTCGGGAAGGAATTTTCCTCCAGGGCAGATTGGCAAAGGCTCTGGAGGTTTTTCGCCTTCCTCTGCAGCGTGGGACACGGGTCACTTGCTGGAGGATTCTCTGCACCTTGAGGTCTTTAAACCACAATTTGAGGACTTCAATAACTCGGGCATAGGTTAGGGGTTTGTTACGGGAGTGGGTGGGTGAGATTCTGTGGCCTGCGTTGTGCAGGAGGTCGGACTAGATGATCATAATGGCCCCTTCTGACCTTAAAGTCTATGAGTCTATCAGGGGTTGGCATTGAGCCCTTTTAGTCTGTAGTTGTCATGGCTGTGATAAGTACTCCTGGGGGGATTCTGAGTGACTGTGCGCCCACAGGAAACAGCCCTCCCGCAGAATTCCTGTGCTTCCCTGCTGAAAATGGCAGGGAAGCCGCACGGGGTGTGGGGGGGGAACGACCATGGGTGCAGTTTTATCGGGGGTATTGCTCCCCCACAAACAGAGGTGAGGCATGGGGGGATATTGGGTTATGTGCCACTGTTCCCCTCCTCATTTCTGCAAGCATGGAGCTGCCCAGCTGAAGGAGGCTGCCTCTAACCTCCGCTGACTCTGCAGCTGAATGCCTCCTGGGTCCTAGTGCCAGTCGTGCTCCCGTTCTGTGTGCTGGGAGCCTTCCTGTTTTCTGTGCAACAGTGAGTGCCCACAGTGGGGCTGGGTAAGCGGGGGAGGAGATGGGGAAGGGGGAGTAACAGGGTGGGAAGGAAGGGGGGTGGAATAGGGCAGGGGAGGGGAATGTGGGAGTGAGGGGAGGGGAATGGAGAAGAAAAGGGAATAGGGGAATCGCGGGGGGAAGCGGCATGTGGCATCCCCTCGGCAGCAGCTAGGGCTCCCCCGTTAAGCAGGCCCATCAAACCCTCATCCTGACAAGCCCCACCTACCTACACCCGGACCCCTCTGCTGAGCCCCAACCACCTTCATCTGGAGCCTCTGCGGAGTCCCAATGCCCCTGCACCCGGAACCCCACAATGAGCCCTTGTGCATCCACTGAGCCACCCATATCCAGTTGCCCCACACAGAAACCTCTCACCCCACACCTGGATCCCCCCACACTTGGATACTGCTGGGCTGAGCCTTCCCACCCACACCTGATGCACCTGGGGCAGAGGGACAGGACCCCAGGGTGTTTCTGGGGCAGGCCCAGCCCTTGCACTGTGTCGGTCAGGTACAGCCTCACTGCCGAGTCCCTGTACTGGGGGAGTTGGGGGCTTCAGGATGATCTCCCACCTCAATGCAGGCAGTGGCCTGTGCTCCCCACTATCATGCTGGAGCCACATATATTTATTGACAAATAACATTTGCAGAATTTTAAAATATTGTGCAAATAATTTTTAATATTTTGGTGCAAAATTCCCTCAGGAGTACAGAATGCAGCTTTTGGCAGTCACTGTCCCCAGTGATGTATTCTCTCTTAGAGACTTTGCTTACCCATTGGCTCGTTATTTAAGGGCAGGTTTGTTGATTCCCTTTGCAGTATATTAAGCCTGTTAGCTACTCAGCTATTGACTGTTGACCCCTGACCTGATCTTGGAGGCTCTATACTTTTGAGTAAAATATAATCTATCTGCTAAGCATACTTATAGAAATAATAAGGGAAGTTATTGAAGCAGTAACAGCAATCAGAAGAACCAAAATATATGTATTTAAAAATAGGCTTTGCTATAGGGTTTAAGCATAAAGGGCTTTGAGCAGGGGTCTCCAACGCGGTGCCCGCAAGCGCCATTGCGCCCGCCGGGGGGTGTAAGTGCGCCCGCGGAGCGCTCAGGGTTTTTTTTTTTTGCTCCGCTGGCAGCGCTTGGCACCCGCCGGCAGCGCTCGGGGTGTTTTTTTGTTTTTTTTGGCGCCCGCCAGAAGGAAAAGGTTGGGGACCACTGGCTTAGAGTGAGGCCCAGTAGAAGTTGGCAGTTGGCATAAGCTACCATGAGTCATGAGTACTGTGTGCTCATCTGAAGGCTATGAAAGGGTAGGTGTTTGACCTAAAGTTACATAATTTAGCAATATATATCTCGTGATAGTTTACTAATGCATCTTGTGATAAACAGGTAAACCACAAATGAACATATGATAGTATATTACGGGCTTTTTGCAATACGAGCTAACCACATTGACGTATCAGAACTATTGGGAAAGGGACTGATACAAATGATTGTGTTAACTATTGGAAATGTAATTATGGTCAACTGGAATACTATATATGGAGAGTTGGAACCCTAAAATTGGTCTCCTGCAATACCGAATATGAATAGGGGCTGAGACTTAATCAGATATAGTCCCAGAGGTATGTGGGTGGAATGGAAAAAGGTGTATAAAAAGGTTATCAAACCCATCCCTAGTTGGGACACTGGGATGATAACATAGGGCAGCCAGTCCAGCACCTTCCTCTTGTGGCATGCTCCACTGACTGTTTTTCCCTGCTTGCGTCAGATGGTCTCCATAAGGTTGTAAGTATGCACAATGTAAAATTTTAAGTATGAACAATGCAGGAAACCCCTTTGCTGTTCTTATCTTACCTTATTCTTATGTATATTTTTTCCTATTATTTCAATTATATTGGTCTGTATTAACTAAGGCTCAAAGTTTCTGTGTGTGCTTCACCACTCTGATCTTCTTAATTAACTCTAAGTAGCTGCCTAAATAAAGACACTGTTCTGTGTGACAGGTGCACTTTGCACTCTAGACTAATCCCTGGCTACACAGCCGACTCTGGTTATTTCTAGGGGAAAACCAGAGTAGGAGGTGTGCGATGGGGCCCCACACTAGCAGCAGTGGAGTTGATGGATGATACAGAGAGGCTCCACACTGGTGACAAGAGGCTTAAGATCGGTTGTATTAATGTAGATAGACTAGATAGGGCAAAGGTGCTAGCATAACCCAGTTACAATTCAACATTTAACAGAGTTAAACAAGGTTTGGCATACGGAGACCTTAGCCTGCTGAATACTATGGCAAACGCACCATAAGAAATCCCTTTAACCTTTTATTAGAAATACAGGAAAGAAAAACAATTAAAGCATTTGAAATGTAAAGTATTAAGTAAGGCTTTTATTTTAACAACATTGCATATTCCCGTTCTCTTTAGCTGGAGAGAGTTTTAGAAGGAAAACCTCCCTTGTTTGACAGTCACTTAGATGGTATCAAAGACAGTAATAACTGTCCTTTTGGGTAAAATAGAAGAAGTTAATTGGTATGAGCTGGAATTGTTGCTGCTGTTGTTAAAATCTGATCCCTTTTAATTCCAGGTGGTGTTTGGGATTTAGCTGGAGCTGGTGCAGATGGCAATGTCATTTGGATCCTTTGGATGAGGGCCCAAGGTCCCAGGAGTTGGTGTGGGTGGCAGATATGATATTGAAGCTTGCTTCAGTAGCCTCTCTCTGTTATTCCTCTCCATCTCTTTCTTTAAGGACCCATAAAAGGGAATGGTGGGGTGGAATAGCCAGTCACCTCATTATTTTGTCCACCAATTAGACCTAATATCTGATACACCAATTTTAGGTCATTAATTTCTGATTCCGTATCTTCTGTTTTTACCAAGAATGATTTCAACATATAATTCAAGGACTATCAACACGGCTTTTTGTTCGGACTAATTTAGTCTCTGTGTCTGGTTCTCTTGTATAGGGTGACCAGGTGTCCGGTTTTTGACCGGAACACCCTGTCGAAAAGGGACCCTGGTAGCTCCGGTCAGCAGTGGGCAGTGGTCCAGTTGGCGGTGCTGTGGAGCTAAGGCAAGCTAGTCCCTACCTGTCCTGGCTCCGCGCTGTGCACCTGGCCAGCAGGTCCAGCTTGTAGGCAGGGGGCCACGGGGCTCCGCGTGCTGCCCCCGCCCCGAGCACAGGCTCCGCACGCCCATTGGCTGGGAACTGTGGCCAATGGGAGCTGTGGGGCTGCCTGCCATGCCTCTGCCTAGGAGCCAGACCTGCTGGCTGCTTCCAGGGCGCAGTGCACAGTCAGGACAGGCAGGAAGCCTGCCTTAGGCCTCCCCCCCCCCGCTGCGCTGCTGACGGGGAGCCGCTGGAGATAAGCCCAGGCCCCAACCTCTAGCCCTGAGGCCCCCACAAACCCAGAGCCCCCTCCTGCACCCCAAGCCCCTCATAACCAGCCCCATCCCAGAGCCTGCACCCCCAGAAGGAGCCCTCACCCCCCTGCACCCCAGCCCTCTGCCCCAGTCCAGAGCCCCCTCCCACACCCTGAACCCCTCTGCCCCGCCACCCAGCCTGGAGCCCCCTCCTGCACCCCAAACCCCTCATCTCTGGCCCCACCCTAGTGCCCAGACCCGCAGCTGGAGCCCTCACCCCCTCCTGCACCCCAGCCTGGAGCCCCCTCCTGCACCATGAACCCCTCATTTCTGGCCCCACCCCAGAGCCTGCAGCCCCAGTTAGAGCCCTCACCCCTCCTGCACCCCTGCCCAGTGAAAGTGAGTGAGGGTGGGGGAGAGCGAGCCACTGAGGGAAGGGGAATGTAGTGAGCGGGGTGCAGGGCCTCGGGGAAGGGGCGGGGCCAGGGTGTTCAGTTTTGTGCGATTAGAAAGTTGGCAACCCTACTCTTGTACCTGTTGATAACATTTCTTTATTGAAATTAACTTGACCTACCTTCCATGGTAAATTCCAAAGTGGGTAAAAGTTATAGACCAATTGTCACAACAGATCCTGTGGTACCAACTGATTCTGTCCTGCTATAGCTGCAGCCATTGTCAGGTATGGAGAGGGGGAGATAAAAGAAGGCCTAGCCCAGTTCAGTGCTGATCAGGAGGGAGGACAGAATTCTGCCTCTCTTGGTGGGAGAGAAGCCTGAATGCAGCCCTGAGATGGAGCTTGCAGATCAACCTTTCTGGAAGGGATGACTAGACCTTGAGAAGGGAATCAGCAGAAGCACAAATTGTTTGGGAGAACAGGCCTGAATAGAACGCCAGCGCCCAACTGAAGGTTTATGGGACAACCCTGTTTTTGAGTTACTTGTTTTGTTCCTGATTCCTTGTGAACCTTACTGCCCTGAAAGGGGTAGGACTGAATGGTGCTTTGGCCAGAGGGCCCAAACCATCACTACACCAGCCATCTTAGGGACAGAGACATACCAGTGGAGACCTGCAGCTGGGTGAGTTGTTCCCAGAAGGGCCCCAAGGGGGTGCCGCCACCCTGGCAACATGGATCTCTTCTCATTTCCAGCTGTCAGGCTAGTGTAACTCCACTGATTTCAGTTGAGTTGTTTGGAGATGGGTAACTGGCTCAAAGGAGTTTCTAGACCCCTCTTTTTACTGTTAGAGAATTAAATGGGTAATTATAGTTCATGGGTACTTGTAATTCACAAGTTAAATCATTATTCATCTTGGAGAAGTTCCCCATTTTTCTCTTTTACATTCAGTGAAGTCCTTCAAAGGGAATCACTGCTTTAAAAGTCTCTTGCAGATACTGAAAGTCTCTCTTTGGGAGGGGAGGGAGGGAGGGAAGTGAGAGCCCACTGTATTGGACCTTGTCCAATCTGCTGGATTTTGGTTCAACAGTTATTGTTGCTGCTCTTCAGACAGGAGGGGATGAGAAGATAGAAAAGAAAGAGAAACTTCTGTCACCCAGATGCTTGCTTCATTCCCATGCTGCAGACAGGACATTGAATTGCACAGACAGGTGAGTCGTGAACAGCTGCAGTTTAGAATCTAGATTCCAGCTCATGTCTCTGGAGTAGGATGACATCTGCTTGGCATGCTTCGATCCCCTCCCATCATTTCTCCTTGACTCATGGTCAAGGGTGCTTAGGCTGTCAGCCTGTCATGCTAGTTATGGCAATTATATCATAGAATCAAATTAATTTCAAAGCTGATCAAGCTTGGAATGTATTAGACAAAAGAAAAAAGGGGTTGGAAACAGGAAAAAAAAAGTGACAAGCAAGGAAGGGGATGTAGCAGGAATCTTAAATCTTATTATCTACTCCTGGGGGAATTCTGCGCTATTTCATGCACATGATTAGTGAGCCGCACATATTTTTAAATTTTTGCACAGAAATAAGCTTCTGCCAAAATGTTGCTGCACTTCACCTTTTGACTCCTGCTTGCTGTGCGNGGGGGGGGGGGGGGGGGGGGGGGGGGGGGGGGGGGGGGGGGGGGGGGGGGAGGAAGAGGGGGCTAATGTCAGGGTATCCCCCTCCCCCCTGCTCCTGCACCCTGCTTACCCCATCTTCCATAGAGCAGAGGGGACACATGACAGGGCTCAGTACAGAGGGAGCTTGCTGGCAGCAGCAGCTGCGGTCTCAGCAAGCTGATCTAATTAACAAGGCAGTGTACTTAAAGGGGAAATGTACATCTCTCTCACACACACACACACACACACACACACACAGTCAGGGCCGCCCGGGGGCGGGGGGCAAGTGGGGCAATTTGCCCCAGGCCCTGGGCCCCACAGGGGCCCCCCACGAGAGTTTTCAGGGGCCCCCATGAGAGTTTTCGGCAGGTCTTCGGTGGCAGGTCCTTCAGTGCCGCCGAACACACCCAGAGCGAGTGAAGACCCGCTGCTGAAGACCCGGAGCTCATTCCGCTCCGGGTCTTCGGCGGCAATTCAGCGGCAGGTCCTTCACTCAGTCTGGGACCCACCGCCGAAGTGCCCTGAAGACCTGGAGCGGAAGGACCCCCGCCGCCGAAGACCCCAGGCCCCCTGAATCCTCTGGGCGGCCCTGCACACAGTGTGTGTCTCTGTCTGCGATGCTCTCTCCCCTCCCTCCATTCCTGCTGCCTTGTAGACTGTGAGAGTTAACCCTTGAGGGCTCAGCCAATTGCTAGTTCATCATTTAGCAGTAAGGCATTCCCTGGAAAATATCCCACCCTCTGACTCCTCCACCTCAACCCAGCTTCACAATCATCATCACTGTGTACCAGTATTAAATTGTTTAAAACTTATAGTGTGTGTGTGTATATATATATAAAATATAGTCTTTTGTCTGGTGAAAAAAAATTCCCTGGAACCTAACCCCCTCATTTACATTAATTCTTATGGGAAAATTCACTTAACATCGTTTCGCTTAAAGTCGCATTTTTCAGGAACATAACTACAACGTTAAGTGAGGAGTTACTGTACCAGAACTCATCTCTATCACTGGATCAGTTCTCAGTAGTCAATATATCAGTGTTTGCTTGAGAATAAGTTTTGATCCATTCAGAAATGTCAGGAACTGGAATGTTGTCTAGGAATAGACTCAGATAATTAGCGATTGTTGCAAGGCAAACACAGAATCCCTAATTCACATTCTGGCAGGTGAGTGAAGAAGGAACTGATTTTGAGATATTTTGTTGTGAAATATGGTTGGATTTGTAATGTTTAACTCTGTACATATATTTGGTTAATAACTTTGAATCTATTTTTAATTTTTTTTGTTATAACGAAGTTTTGCGATTCACTTTCAATGATGCTCTGTGTGCGTTTTAAAGTGTTATTTCCCTCCATCAATTATTGTTGCAGTTGTCAATATTTTTTCAAATACTTACTATCTCACTCACTTCAAATAAGCCAGTGCAGGTGATGCTCACTGTGAATGAAATTCGTCTTTGTGCCAAGGGCTTAAGTGGGAGTTCGGTGATGCATAGGCCTTGGGCTGGCCTTCTGCACAGTGGGGCATTTCACCCTGTATGAATGAGACCTACTAATTCAGTCAGGTGCCTTCTTTGGTGCTTTGCATTTAAATCTGTAAAAGATTCTGATCTGCAAGACATGCATGGTTAACTAGTAGAAGAGTGGGATGAACTTGTGTGTGTATTTGTTCTAATGCTCTTGTATGAGATAAGAGCTACTATAAGAGCCTTGCAAACTTCTATTCATCTATTCATTCTGGGCAAGTAACTCAGTGGGTCAGTAAAACGTTATTTTCATTAACTTCATAATCATGGTAAAAGGCAAGTGTGCAGATTTGATTTCTGGGAGCTGTCAAATTTTCATGAAAAGTATGTAATGCTGATTCAGTAGTTCTCTCTCCTGGATGAACTAGTCAGGCTACTGCTTTAGTTCACTGCATAGAGTAGGTGCACATCCTGAGTTCAGATTCTATTGATAATTGTTTAAAATGCTTAAGAGGTCTGGAATTTGCGTGAGTAATAAGTAAGCGAGTAATGATTGGGTAATTCTAAAGTCAGATTAAATTACCTAGACACTGAAGATTGTTGACATTATGGACACCTACTATGTTGGGAGATTTCAAGGGCATGGGTAGGGTTGCCAGAGAAGAATAGTTTTGTGAAACAGAAAGTGGATGCAGCAAAATCACTGAAGACCAGGTGGGGAACAACACTGAAGACCAGCCTCCTACCTCTACCCCCTGAGAGACAGTGTTCCAGAGATGGATAGTGCTCCCCCAGTTATACTGTGCAGGCAGCCGCCTGCAGCCTTCCAGTACCAATTCATAGTCAGCCACAGCAGGTCACTTCCAAGAGCACAGCAAAGTAAGAGGAAATTGTTGACAGAGGCAAGAGCACTTAGCAGCAGATTTTAAGCACTGATGGATCCATAATGTCGATCATCTGTAATTAGAAAGTAATGACTTCTCCTGGCACCTTGGCAGTGCAAACCCAGCTCCTAATGCCCTTTACCAAGGGCTTTGTTAGAAGGGCATCTCTAGCACAAAGCCAATTTTTATTGCCTACTAGCGTTCCATATGTGGCAAGGGTCCTACTCATCTGCCCTCTTTAAAGCATTGACCTCCAGAGCAGGTGACTCTGGAAGATGCAGAGCTAGCACATTATATAATGGTAGTAAAGTGCAAAATGTTAATCCCTTCCTAGCCAATCCACACACCAGCGGTGTTTCTTCACAGTACCACTGGTCTTTCGGAATGTTGGCAATCCGGCAGTGAAGAATTTGGGACACAAGTAGGACTGAAGCTGCATTCTCCCTGATACGTGAGGCAGCAAAGAACTGGTTAAATGTTCTTGGAGCCTCTTTACAACAAATAGAAAATCATGAGATGGTAGCAGCATAAATCAGGCCATCTTCTCCTGGGGTCTGTAGTGTTGGAATGTGCAGTGCCACAGAAATTTTATTTTCCTCTCAGCTCTATTATTTTTTTATTAGCAAGATTATTTGACCCCCCTCATTATTTTAACAATTTTCTTCCTCGCAGGCCACTATATTTGTACTCCACACAAATGTCTCCCTTTCCTACTCTGACCTGTGCAATTCATAGGGTGACCCTTTGTTGTAATGAGCAGTTATTCTGAAATACAAGTCATCCTTGCCCTCAGTCTGGTGACTCTGGAAAAGAGGCAACTGACAGAAAAGAGGGTCAAAGGAAAAGAGCTTTTACAATTTAGTTCTGGTTTTACTACAGTGCTAGTATATACAGCAGTTAAAAATAATGGGAGTAGATGAAAGGAATCCAAAGCACAGAAAGAGAGGGGGTCCTCCCTCTTCCTTCTAAACTCAAAACCTGCGTTCTGTGTACACAGACAGACACACGCACACACTCTCTTTCTCTCATTATAGGCAGGGCGGGTAGCCCTGCCTGTTAAGGCCGCTCAACACTTTCCATAAGACCCTGTTTTCAGTTGCTTACAAAACTTTGCCAAACATGGACTGTCTGGGCTGAAGTTTTCCATACTGGATGTCTGCTGCAGGCTAATTTTTTTCTGGAAAATTTCAGCCATTTCAAAAAACAAGGATAGGGGGGGAAAAAGTGGTTAAATTCTAGCGATCTTTCTTCTGAAAAGCCCTAGAACCCCTATACTTTGAAGGTGAGACTTGAAATTTGGCTGTGAGACAGGGTGGCCTTTGTATCATGGATGTGCCTTTCTCCATCCATGTGAAAATCCACCTAAATTTGGCCAAATTATAAGCCTTTGAAAAATTGCAGTTTGTATATGCTCACTATGGACTACTTAGCTTTTTAACAACTAAATTCCCCAAAGACTTTGTTCCCACTGAGCATGCTCCATGCCCTCACGGTTTCTAGAGCTGACCAAATTGTGCATGCTCCCCACAGTGTATCTGAGCATGCTCCCTGCTCTGACAGTTCCTACCTGTAACTGGGCTGTGCATTCTTCAGCCCAGGGCTATGGGGCAAAGCTGGACTTTCCTTGTAGTTGCTGTTCCCAGCTGCTGCAGGCCAGGGTAGGGCCAGGCACTGCAACAGAGCAGCAAGTCTGTCTTTTATGTCTATACTGCAATTAAAAACCCATAGCTGGCCTGTGCCCACTGACTGGGGCTCAGGCTAAGGGGCTGTTTAATTGTGTTGTAAATGTTTGATCTTGGGTTGGAGTCCGGGCTCTAGGACCCTGCAAGGTGGGAGGGTCCCAGCCTTGGGTTTTTAATTGCAGTGTAGACATACCCTCAGTGACAACCTCTCCTCCCACCTCACAGGGCCCAGGGAGTTTGGAGGAGGAAGCTGTCTGATCTGAATGCCGAAGGGACAAAAGCCAAACAAGGGAAAGGGAAAGGAGTAGATTAGGAGAAGGAGTCGGAAACTGGGACTGGAGTTGCAGGGGTTGGGGAGAGAGAAACAGACTGGGAGATCGAGTGAGAGAGGGAAGGCTGCAACTGGGAAACGGGGAGAGGGAGGCTGAGACTTGGAGCTGGTGAGAGAAATGGGAGTGGGGGTAAGAATAGAGCCTGTTGGTTGAACCAGGGGGACTGAAATCAGATAAGGAGCTGCGGGGAGAGACGGGGACTAGGAACCAGTGTGGGAAGGAATGGGAGCAGGGGAGACAGATCTGATGAGCTGGATTCAGGGTGAAAATAGGGACTGGCTGGTCAAAGAGACTGGGAGAATGACCCAGGGAGTGGGGAGACTGGGACAAGGAGCTGGTGGGGAGAGACAGACTGGATGAGGACCCTAGGGAGGGAGACAGACTGGGAGCCAGTGGGGCAAGGAGAAGAGAGAGATTGGATTAGGATCCAGGAGTGGGGAACTGGGATAGGCTAGGCAAAGAGACCGGGGATGAGGAATTGGGATGGGAGAAGAGGGACTGGCTGGGCAAGGAGATTGACTACCTCCACTGCAAATTAGATCAATAGTCATACTGGAAATTCTAACAACCCAATATACAATAATGTCCCCTCACTGACCAAATCACATACAGTGTTGATAAAATTGTGGCATCTCATTATACTTAAATAGCAGTCCTATGTCCGGCCAGGGCCGCCCAGAGGGGGGGGGGGGCAAGTGGGGCAATTTGCCCCAGGCCCTGGGCCCCGCAGGGGCCACCGGCCCCACAAGAATGTCTGAAGCTCCCCCGACCCCACCTCCGCCTTCCCCCATCCACCATTCCCCAGCGCCTCAGAACACCGCGTCAGGAGCAGCCCTGGACAGCGCTGCAGCGGCGTGGCTCTGGTGGGGCCTGAGCTCCTTCCGCTGAGTCAGAGCCGCGTGGTAAGGGGGCGGGGCTGTGAGCTCCGGTCCCACTGGAGCGACGCCGCTGCAGTGCTGTCCCAGGGCCAGGGCAGCTCCTGGACGTGGCGCGCTGAGGCTCCGAGAGAGGGGAGAGGCGGTGGTAACCCAGGAGTGGCCCTGGACAGCGCTGCTGGGGGGGGGGGGGGCGGGGGGGGGGGCGGGGGGGGGGGGGGGGGGGGGGGGGGGTCGGGGGACGGGGAACGGGGGGTTGGATCGTGGGCGTTCCGGGGGTCTGTCAGGAGTGGACTCGGCAGGGGTTTGTGTGGATAGGGGTTGGGGCAGTCAGGGGACAGGGAGCAGGGGGGTTGGTGGGGAGTGGGGTCCCGGGGTGGTAGTTGCGGGGGGGGCGGTGAGGGGACAAGGAGCAGGATGGGTCGGGGATTCTGAGGGGGGCAGTCGGGGGGCAGGAAGTGGGTGGAGGTCGGATAGGGGGCAGGGCCAGGCTGTTTGGGGAGGCACAGCCTTCCCTACCCTAAAGCTCATTCAGCAGTTTGAGGCTCGCAGGCAGCTATTTAACACAATGAGCCAAGCTGTTATCTTTTTCCTTAGGGCTACCATCCCTTTCACGTCTCAAATGCCAAATTATAGTCTACATTTAATTTCAGTGCCCTAGGGAGATTCATGTCAGGGGAGGGTAGCTTCATTTAAAATTAGCCATTTTAGATTAACAGTGATAGAGCCAAGAGAGCCATGGGGAAGGGATCACATAAGAAGAGCAATATCATACACCACCTACCTCCTTCCTAACCCTACCAAGGGAGACCCCCCTCCCCTGCATTCCCCGAGGCTCCAGAGGGGTTAATTCAGTGGTTCTCAAACTTTTGTACTGGTGACCCCTTTCACATAGCAAACCTCTGAGTGCGACCCCCCCCTTATAAATTAAAAACACTTTTTTATATATTTAACACTATTATGAATGCTGGATGCAAAGTGGGGTTTGAGGTGGAGGCTGACAGCTCGCGACCCCCAGTAATAACCTCGTGACCCCCTGAGGGGTCCCGACCCCCAGTTTGAGACCCCCTGGGTTAATTTAATTTTAGCACCCTGTGTCCATTTACATGCATGTGCTATTTTGAGCATTTCAGTTTTCACAACATAGGCTCATCCCAGATTCTGGAACAAGCTCAAATGCTCAGTTCGTGGAGTATGTACATAAGCTATACTAAAGACAAACCCACAGTAACCATCTCCAATTTGTGAGGGACCCCATGGAGCCAGTCTCTAGGAAACAGATAAATTCGTGGAGGTTAAGTCCATTAATGGCTATTAGCCAGGATGGGTAAGGAATGGTGTCCCTAGCCTCTGTCTATCAGAGGGTGGAGATGGATGGCAGGAGAGAGATCACTTGATCATTACCTGTTAGGTTCACTCTCTCTGGGGCACTTGGCATTGGCCACTGTCGGTAGACAGGATACTGGGCTGGATGGACCTTTGGTCTGACCCAGTATGGACATTCTTATGTTCTTATGTTCTAACCTAAATGAACCCAAAGTTATGGAGACAGATATGAGTCAAGGAAGCCAGCAGAGTATCAGAAACCTGGAAAAATCTCTGACTGAATGGGCTCAGGCATTTGGTCACAAGCTGAGGTGGTTCAAAAGTTTTGGATTTTTTTTAAGCAGAATTTTTTTATTGTTTCTTTAAACAATCAAACACAGCAAGCAGCAAATATTTGGCCACACACTTCTGAAACCCCGAACCATGTTCAGGTTTTGCCAGACTAATTTCAGCTTTTCAATTAAAAAAAACACAACAAATTTTGAAGGAAAGCAGACATTGTCCGTGATTTTTTTCTGCTTTTTAAAAACCCCTAGTTTTCGATACAAAAAAAGTTTTGACGGAAAATATTTGTCCAACCCTTTTAATGAGCTTTAGTGCCTTTTAGCACTAGCTGATGCTGAGAACCAGTGATACCTTGTAAAGGTGACTTGAAAAGAAGTTCTCTCAAAACTGGGTTTGTGCCGAGATGCGGAAGGTTTTTTAAATGTTTATTTTTCCCAGGGCCGCCCGGGGGGAGGGAAGGGGAGGGGGGGGCAAGTGGGGCAATATAGTATTGCAACTTTTTTTTATGGAAGGGCCCCCCAAAATTGCTTTGCCCCAGGCCCCCTGAATTCTCTGGGTGGCCCTGTGTCCGGCACAGTCTCATCCTCCTCTAGTGCCGGTCAGTAGCGGCGCCAGCATTTCCGGCGCCCTAGACAGCAGAAGGTCCCGCCCCCAAAATCCCACCCCCAACAGCGGCGGCGGAAGGGCCCGCCCCCAAATTTCTATGGCCGGCCGGGGCGCCAGCGCCCCTCAAATGTTTGTGCCCTAGGCGACCGCCTAGGTCGCCTAATGGGTTGCGCCAGCCCTGGTGCCGGTCCATGTAGAAGGTGACAACCTATTATTGCTGTCCGTTACTCTGTTAGCTCAAGTGGCAGAGGTCTGTACAGTGGATCTTAAGGTTCTACCCCCTGCTGATGACCCATGTGAGTGTTAATATGATGGAATTTCTGATTTTTCAGTTTGCTTTTTTAAAAATGTAGGAAATTATATAGAAAATGTATATTAAAAGAACATTATTAAGGTTGCAAGTTAAACATTCAAAAGTTAGGAAATGCCAGAATTAAGGTTGCTTGTGCAACCTGAATTCAGCCCCCTTATGCATATGTATTATGATCACATACGTTTATTTCCACAGGACCCCTGCCTTATTCAGGGTACAGGCTGGGCCTGCTCTGTTGATGAATCAGGGCTGTGTACTGAAAAGGCTGTCATTTGTTGGACCTGTTGTATGGAATTGATCTCAAAGGCCCAAAGGGTTAAAAATGTTTATAGATTCTTTTACTGTCCAACATTAAACAGTGGTTTGGAGTTATTTTAAGCAGAGGCCTTTGTTTTACTTGGTTACTTGGAAACACTCAACAGCATTTAGTTAAATTAAAAGTTTATTGATTAAACACAAAAAAGAACAGGAAATGATATCAGGCATTTATAATGAAATTGGTTGAGTGATTATGCAAAACAACCAGTGAAAACTTTTAAAGCCTCTCTCTTTTTGGAAGCAAAACGTCAGTCTAATTTTCAGAACTTTTCTTTGATGAAAGGGAAAGGATTAATTTTACTCCCAATCCTGATATGTAGAGAGCTGTTGCTTATCCTTGTCTTAAACAGACACACACAAGGTGGAAGAGAGCCAGGAGAGAAAAGATGGGTGAAACATGGCTTTGGTTGAGGATTTTGGAACCACTGGTTAGTTACGAGTGGTTGTTTTTGGCTGGCAAGTCAGCGATGACACCTGCTGCTTTGATCCCGGTTTACGATCTGGTCAGGGACATCGTTCTTCTTAGACAAGGCAGGTGTGGCTGAATACAGCATAGTTGACTTCAGGATTCAGGGAAAAGCCAAGGGAGTGAACGGATAGAAGGAAAGAAAAGGGAGGGGGCAGAAAATAACACAAGTGAAGGGACAATGAAGGTGCCTCTGCAGTGCTAACAATTACCTATCCCCACTGATGGGCTGAGGATTGGTTGCCATGATACTGTGATAACTTTCAGTGCTCACGGGTGAAAACAAAGTTCCTTGAGCAAGGTTAAGGCCAGCTGGCCTTCCTCTCAGGAAGAAAGTCCTTTAGCTGAATTGAGATGAGTTGTGGTGCTGGCTGTTCAGGGGTTGAGCTGGGATGCAAGGTGGGACAGGAGATGAGAGGGAGAGCTGAACTGAACTATCCGAACAGGTCTCTTTTTAAGAAACCTAAGAAGGGGAAAACTGGGTGTCAGAGGTGGGGATGCAGGGTCTCATGCCCCCCCCCCCCCCGATTGCTCGGTCACATGGTGTGGCCGGGCCCCCTCCCTGCCGGGCAACTGAGCCAGCAAGCTGCAAGGTTGCCGGGCAGGGAGAGGAAGAGACAGGAGGAACAGATGGAAGCTGCAGGGAGGGGCCGCTGCTTTCCGGGAGGGCAGCGCTGCTTTCCAGAGGGAGAGGGGAGATTATCGGGGCAGGAGGCGTGACTCGAACTGTACTGGGGTTGTGCCCCCGCCCCCCCCCCCCAGCAGGTACGGATTGTCTATGATCTTAGTTCATCTCCTGCATTATTTCATCCACCAATTAGGTCTAATAGCTATCACAGCAATTTTGGTCTATTAACTTCTGGGTCCAAATCTTCTGTTTTTACCAAGCATAATTTCAACTGTCCGTGGATTATATCAACGTGGCCTTTTTCATTTAGACTGATCCAGCTTTTGTCTGATTCTTTTGTATTTGTTGCCACATTCAGTGCTGTAAACAACTTGACCTATTTTTCATGTACATGTACATTTTATTGTAACATCTTCTGAACGTAGGCATATTTTTTACATTTGAGCTCACAATAGGGATATGCTTTGTAAGCCCAATCGTCACAAGAGACTCCTGCCTCACTTGTTGCAGAAGTTGGAAGGTAGGTGGTGAATAAGCCACGAGGTTGCAGAAAAAGAATGGATGATCTAATGGAAAAGGCAGTTGAATGCTGCCCTTAAGAATTTTATTCCAACCCTGCCTCTGTTACAGAGTTCCTGTGAGATACAAGTCAAGTCACTTAAACGAGACATTTCACAAGTGGTCACTAATAGTGTGTTCCCCATTTTCTGGCTGTCTGACTTGAGACCCTGGGGTCTGATTTGCAGAAGTGCCAAGCACTCCCAGCTGCAACTGAAGTCAGTGGCAGCTCTACTTGACAATATAAAGTGCTATAGAACACTAAATTTGCTGGAAAATCCAGTCCCTTGTGTCAAGTCTGATTCCCCACTCTGGTACTTTGAGTGCAGAAGGTGGGGGCCCGCTGGGATTCTAAAAATTAATACTGGCCACTCCAGGCTGGTATTAAACTCCCAAGGTTACAGCTTCTCTCTGACCTTGGATGGGTAGATGCTGCCACCACCCAAGTGCAAACCCCCCACCCCTCTTTTGAGAACCCAGGAAGGAGCACTTGGGAATTCCTTCCTGTGGGGTACCCTCAAGCCCTTTCTAGAATTAAAAAGAGCAAATATAATAATTAAGCATCAAGAATGGTTTTCTTGAGGTCCAACTTAAAGGTTACAAGCAAAACAAAAGCATTTGGGGGTTAGCACAGAGGAGTCCACAAGCCAATAAGAAATAAAAGAAATAACCCTAATTGCATCTTCCTAGACATTCCCTTATTTATTTACATATCTGGGATTCAAATAAGTAGTTCTAGGTATGATCTGATGATTTTTCATACCTGGCTTAAAGCTTCTTATAGCATTGCTGCTCTGTGTCTCCTCTCTCTGGAGAACGACAGACAGACAGAGGGAAAGTTTTTTTCAAATTTTAAAAAGTTCTAGCCCTCCCATTGGCTCTTTTGGTCAGGTGTCCACTCACTTCCCTTTACCTATGCATGCAGTCAAACTTTTTAACCCTTTACAGGTAAAGCAAATAGAGAACAGCTATCAAGAGGAATTCTCTAGCTAACTGGCTGGCTGGGTGTCCACAAAAGGGAGCTATCCTCCCTCACACCATGTATCTCAATTTGGGTTCCCCAAATTAGTGGAAATTTTTACCTTAATTGCTCTCTGCTTCAAGTTCCCTATCAGTAATATGGGGATAATGCCACTGCCTCGCCTTATAAGGATGTTGTGAAGATAACTAATGTTTGTGAAGAACTGGGAATATACTGATGAGTCTGATAGAAAATCACATGAGGAAATTAATAATTCTGTATTCCAAGTAGGTTTTGAATAGTAGGCAATAAATTAGGCGTAGGGCCACACATTGAAAAATGGAGGTAAAACAAAATACTGAGTAGTTGTTCATTAACTGAGCACTGTCCATCCACCCTGTGCACTGAATGAAGCAGATGTCCTATGAAAAAATAATATGTGATCTGGTAATTAAAGACTATCATCATGCATATGTACAATGGACCAAAATTAAGGTTGCACAGGCAGGCTGAATTTTGGCATTTCCTAACTTTTGTGTGCTTGACTTTGCAACTTTACTGATGTTCTTTGAATGTATTTTTTTCTGGGTAATACATATGTTCATACACAGTTAAACTCAGTGACATCCTTTCCGCAGGAGCTGGCAGCAATGGAAGGAATTGCTTGACCGTTATGCTGTCCATATCAACCCAGAGGGCTGGAATGGGCAATTGTTTATCCTCCCTTCACACACAGTTTCCTGTTTAGTGGGTACAGATATATGCAATCATAAGGAAAGAGCGTGGGCTGTTTTGAGCTGCAAATGATGGATTGAAGGAGGTGGATGGAACTTTGCTCTACATCACTTTCTCATTGAGGCTGGATTCTGTCCGATTGCCTTGCTTTCCCAGGTGCTGGCTGTGTTACAATCCTCAGTTAAATTATCGGATTAGTCTCAGTCCAAAAAAAGACAGAGAGAAAAACCTTCCTGGGTCGAGAGAAGGATCTTGAGGAACTCTTGGGGTGGATGATTGCTCCCTCTCTGGAATGGGGGTAATCTCACCCTTGATTGAAATTAGCAAAGGGGACTTGTAGGGGTGTGTGTGTGTGTGTGTGTGTGTATATATCAGATAAATTAAATGAATTGACACACTTGACTCTGTTAGTTCTGGAGTAAATCCAGTGTGGTCAGTAGAGTTACACCATGGACGAATCTGCACTAACGCCAGTAAAAAAAGAAGTCTCTCCAACCACATCTCTGCTTTGAAAAGAAAACTCAGCCTTCTTCTTTCCCAAGAGCTCCTCCAGAGACAAATAAATCCTGCACTGAAGCAAAAACCTGTGCAAACTGATACTATGGGCTTGATTCTCCACACCACCTCAGCAGAGCTCAGACATCTGAGAAAGGGTAGAACTCCCTGATTCAGAGCCTCTCAACTTCAGCCCAAATTAGGGACCTCCACTCTGCCATTCCCTTCCGTTTCTACTCACACCCTGCTCCCAGAATGCCCCAATATGCTTCCTCCTTCTTATGCCAAGGGTGAGGCAGTTGGCACAAGGGGCAGCAGAGCTGCCTCCACCAGATACCTTCTGGTGGAGAGTCCCCCTTCACAGAGGAGTGAATTCCCCACTGGCCATCTCCAGCTGTTTTAAGGCCACTTTTCATTGTATAGCAGATCAAAGACTCCATCTTTTTGTCACAGTGGTTTGTATTCTTTGAGTCTTATTGGATCCATCTCTGCTCCTGGATTCCCAGAAAGCAGCAGTGGCCTGGAATACCTTTTACCTCCTTCAACTGGCCCAGATATTGTGCCTTTTCCTTTGTTATGCCAAACTCATCATGATTATCCATACCTGTGCACTATCCTTTCTGGATTCCTGTAATGTGCTGTGCCTAGACTCACTCAGACTTCAGCTAGTGCAGAATGTGGCTGCTCACCTTGTTGTGCTGGCCAGCAGAGCAACACTTAGATTCATAGATTCCAACGCCAGATGGGACCATTGTGATCATCTAGTGTGACCTCCTGTATAACATGGGCCATAGAACTTCCCCCCAAAACCCTTGAGCGTATCTTTTAGAAAAACATCCAATCCTGATTTAAAAATAGTCAGTGATGGAGAATCCACCATGACCCTTGGTAAACTGTTCCAATGGCTAATTACCCTCACACAATTACAGTCTGAATTTGTCTAGCTTCAACTTAAAGCCATTGGATCATGTTTTACCTTTCTCTGCTAGATTGAAGAGCCGATATTAAATATTTGTTCCCCATGGAGATACTTAAAGACTCTAATCATTCCACCGCTTAACCTTCTCTTTGTTAAGCTAACAGATAGAGCTCTTTGAATCTATCACTATAAGGCATGTTTTCTAATCCTTTCATCATTCTTGTGGCTCCTGTCTGAACCCTCTACAATTTATCAACATCTTGAATTGTGGGCACCAGAAGTTCCAGCAGCGGTCGCACCAGTGCCAAATACAGAGGTAAAATAATCTCTCTGCTCTTACTCAATATTCCCCATGTTTGCATCCAAGGATCACGTTAGTTCCTTTGGCCACAGGGTCACACTGGAAGCTCATGTTGAGCTGATTATCCATCATGAGCCTCAAATCCTTTTCAGAGTCACTGCTTCCCAGGATAAGTGCCCCATCTGGTAAGTATGGCCTATGTTATTTGTTCCTAGATGTATACATTTACATTTAGTTGTATTAAAACACATTGCTTGCGCCCAGTTTACCAAGTGATTCAAATCACTCAGTATCAGCAACCTGTCCTCTTCATTATTTTACACTCCCCCAAATTGTGTGTCATCTGCAAACATTAGTGATTATTTTATGGGGTTTTTTTTTTCAGATAAAAATGTTAAATAGCATAGGACCAAGAACTGATCCTTGCGGGATCCCACTAGAAACACACCTGCTCAATGACTATTCCTGGTTTACATTTTGAGACCTATCAGTTAGCCAGTTTTTAATCCACTTAATGTGTGCTACGTTAATTTTATATCATTCTAGTTTTTTAATCAAAATGTCATGCAGTACCAAGTCATGTGTTCCATACCTTCTGTCCAGGGCCCCAGTCCTCTTTCACTTGCGCTGCAAAGTGTTTATTCTCATCAATAGAGCCCTGGATAACCTGGAACCAGGCTTTTTCAGAGACCTCCACTTTCTCTCTGGCTCATCTCAACAGGTGCATTCTGCCAGAACACTCTTGCAGTCTGCCCCAGTCCTTGGCTCTGGAATTCACTTCCTCTTGGTCTGCCTAAGCCAGCATTTGGCGATTTGTAGGACAAGGGCTAAGACATTTACTCACTCTAGTTATTCGTAAATGGGGCCTATAATAGAGTACTCATCTGACCTATGGGTGGAGATGGAAGAGAGTGAGGGGAAGTTGATTTGTGTCAGCTGTTGGCAGCAGCTCATTTTAATTTCTGTAGTATACACAGATGATATGATGGCCACAATAAAATAAATGTGCTTTAATTAAGCAAACAGTCAAACAATACACAACAAGGCAGGTAGTAAATGTTCTGCGTTGCAGGAAAAAATAGATGCTACTTGTATTCATAACATTTGTGTCTAACATAAAATAGAAACTATATAAACAGACTTAGCCAGCAAGTTATATGGACTCAAAATCCAAAACTCAGGCTGCTATTACTAACGCAAAAATAAAACAACGCACCACCACCACCACTTTAAAAGGAGAGCTCTTTTCCTCCCTTTTTGAAAGGATTGTTTGTGAAGATGTTTCAATCAGTGTTTACAATTCATCTGATCTCAGTGGGGCCAGCATGAGGCTTGTAGGATTTCAGGAGACCACTAGGACATGTGAACTGCACTCTTTTTAAAAAAGTGGTGGTATGCTGGACATTTTTCTTCTAGCTCTGATAATGCCATTTGAGTCTGAATGGGCTCAGAGCAAGTGAGATAGGCCATGCTAGAGGATAGCCAACCTACATTTAAATGACTTTGCCATTTTTTTTTTTACAAATAAATCTTTATCAATCTCAAACACCCATGCATCATTCTGAATCGATAAAACAGTCCCCGTCAGTTGTAATGATGCATGCATCGCCATACATTATCTATCTAAAGCAATCATCATCATGTAAGTGCTGATATTATTGGTAGTAAATTGCTTTCCCTTTCCATATCAAGAAATACCTTCTGCTAGTTTATTTACTGATAATAAGCATCTGATATGACACAAAGACATTGCTCCTCAAAAATCCAGGAAAATCACAGCACCCTATCTGTATCTTTTGTTAAAACTACCATCCATATCTCAGTAGCAGATGGCTAAGGGGCAGCTTTCAAAGTGAGTATCCCATTGCTGGGCCTGAGGGGGTCATTTTCAGTTTTAGTTCCATTTATTATTTGTAGTGTTTATGGAGACTTAAAGTGATACAGGTCTGTCGCATCTTAGGTGCATTTAACATGCGCGATTTCAGCTTTACACGGTCGGCAAAAACCCCAAAAAATCCCCCAAAAAGAGAAAAATAACAATTTAAATACTGTTTCTGTAGTGCAGGCGATTCCGCCCGCCATTACACTCAATGTAATTTTGACTATACGCGATTTTCGCTTTAGGCGCTGACTGCGGAACGTAACCCCAGCGTAAGATGAGACAGACCTGTAATACTAATCAAGTGGTGTACTCGTATAGCTCCTTTTGAGGATCTTAAAAGTGCTGCATAAATGGTTAATTGAATCTCATAACAGCTCTGAGAGGCAGGTACAATCCTCAGTTTACAGAAGGGGAAAAAAGAGGTGAAGTGACTTGCTCAAGGCTGTAGATGGGATGGCTGAGTGAGGGAACAGAATTCTGGAATCATGACACACATTTGTTACCAGCAGCAACCCTGCCTCTCTGGAACAAGACCATGGAGAGCGAGACCGGGGATGGAGAGAGAGAGTTGTTTAAATGTCAAAGCATTCAGATTAGATCTTGAAGGAAAAGCTTTGGCTGGGGAGAGGAACTAGAGAAGAGAAGATACAATTGAAGGAAATCAAAACAATGTTATAACTTACATTTTAATTGTAACTCCCAAAACCTACAGAGACTAATAGGGACACAGAGAATAATAATAGTGGGACATGGCTCAGACTGGGGGGACATGACAACAGACACTGCTCTCAAGCTGCTGTCTCATTTTCCAGAATCTTAGCTTTCATTTTAAAATACCCCCTATGCCTCTAGTTGTTATAGTGGTGATGAAAACCTCAGAAAACCTGAGTGTAACTGATGCAGAAATTAGTCTTCAGAGAGGCTAGAACAATAGCTCTGAGAAGCGGGAGCAGCTCCATACGTCTCAGTGGGGGTGCTAGCTCAGATGCCCAGTGACGATAATTTAAACAGCAATATCATTAACTATTTCATTGCTCAGGTAAGACAGGAGAGGGAGAGTCACAAATCAGTACAATGTATGATAAATTGCATCTAATTTTGGTGTCACAATTGGGTGACAATAGGGGGATACCACTAATTTCTCCCCACCCCCATTCAAGGAGCTAACTGAACCAGCCTAGCAGGGGGAGCTGAGCCCAATGGCATGTGTGATCAATGATATGTTGAAAATCTCTGTGAGCCATATTTCATTTTGCCAATTGACATGGCCAGAGCTTATTTTGTGGGTGGAATTTAGAAAACTACCACCACTTTCCCCTCTCCCAGTTCCACCCTTGGTGTGATTTGTGGGTGACTATGGCTTCATCTGACTAAGCAGATAGCCCAGCTCTGATGGGTTTTTCCTTGGGGGAGTGGGGCCATCTTTATGCAAATCAACCCTGGCGCTGACTAGCCTCTAAATGAACAACTGAGACATTTTAAGATTTAAAAATGGAGACTGAATTTTACTATTTCTACTGGAAAGGCCTGTCCTCAGCATTTTATACTAAAGGGGTTTAACCAGTTGCCTTAACTTTGCAACAAAGAATATACAATTAAGGACTAGAGCAACTGCAGACACACTGTATGATCAGACAGCATTAAAAGCACAGCCTCTCAGGATAAATCCACTCAGTCTATTTTATTTAACTATTTTTATAACTGCCTTGGCAGTCAGACACTTTTTTGCTTCTGAAAGAAAAACAGAGGAATGAAAAATGGACTACCCAAGTATATTCCTATCCCCATGCTTCATACAGAGCAGCATAAATTACTTGTTTCTGATCCTTCTTTGGGGGTAGCTCACAAGAAAATATGTAAACTGAGCTTTATTGGAGAGTAGAGATGAAAGACAAGTAAACTCCCTGACCTAAACTAGCATCACGCAGCATTCCTCTCAATCCTGCCAATATTGGACACAAGCAATTGAATTGCATGACAAATGACCGAAATGCAGAACACCAGTGTTTTGTTGCGTCATGCTATAACTGATCATTTTAAATTATAAAAGCTGTTTTTAAAGATGTTTTCTTAGTGTGTGAATTAAATAAATCATCTTTAAAAGAGGAAAATTGGAAAAACAAATTTGCCACTGTAAGCGTCCTCCCAGCAATGGGTTGACAGGCAGGTTTGAATCCTGGATCTTCAGAGCCTCAGCACAAACCTCACCTATTTGCACAGAAAGAGTAACACCACATGCTTTGTCAGTGTTTTACACAACCATTTGCTGAACACCAATAAGCTATTGGAGATAGTCTGGGGTCTGCTCCTGGCTCTGGGGGGAGCATTAGCAGGTGTTTACAATAGTAGTAGCAGACAGGACAGTTGAGCCCATAGATTTGGCACATTCATTCTGAAATGCAGTGCAGCTAAAAGAAGATTTGGATCTGTCATATGAAAGACTTGGGTTTTATTCCCAGCTCGCTTTAAAGTGACCTTGAGTTGCCTCTTAGTTTATTTGTAAAACAGGGGGATGATACTTAATTGCTTTCCAGAATGGGATGTCACCTTGCTCACTAAGGTGTGCACAAAAATAGTCAGTCAGTGTGAGACCAGAACTCATTCTCTTGTGGCTCCCAGCTCAGTGCACCGTCCCTTAGCCTAAAGACATTTGGATGGGGAAGATTCTTACTTGGTCTTTTGCTCAGTCTGATCAGACTGTCTCACAAAATCCAATCTATGTGAGAACTCTGTCATTAATGCAAATTTTCTACTGTTTGATCACTTCAAAATAACCCTTTCAACGTGTGTACAAGGCAGACTGCGTTTGCTGGCTCCTTCTGAGACATTGCTCCAGGTGTGTAACAGGTATACCTAAGAATAATGGAATGAAAATGAGCTAAAGAAAATTTGGGCTGCATAACAGGAAGTTGTTCCCGACTGAGCTCTATCTGGTTGTCCCGTCATCAGTTTAGTGAAGTGATGGACACCCTTTTGTTTGGGACACTAGAGTACACTGGACAAAGTAGGGAACACTCCTGGACGTGCAGGAGGAGGGACTAGGTGATCTAAAAAGTCTTTCCCACTGCTAAGTTCTGTGGTTCAGTGTTGAAATTATTTACAGTCTGCTGAGCACACAGCTCAACTGCACCTTATCATACATGGTCAATAGCTCTACAGAGGAAATCTCGGGCTTTGTTTTAAGATGCCTGCATTGTTTCAAGGGTGAACTAAACAAGTTGCTTCAACTGCTCAAAGGCCCTCAGGCTGTTTCTAAACTGTTCAATCTCAGATTTAAGTTGATATTGATGTTACCAAACAGCTTTATACCTGGCTAAAAAGTGTCCTGGAGGCATGTGACAATATGATTGCATTAGCCCACGCACCGTATTTACAAATAACACAGGCCACTTAAAAAAAATAAAGGGAGATCTATTAAACAAAGAAAAGATGCTTCAGTTTTAGACTTTCTCAAATGAGCATGTAAATACTCTTAAACCAATGAGACCGGTGGGGGAAGAATGGTCCAATGAATAAATACTTGACTGGAAATAAGTAAACATGGATCCTATTCCCAGATCTGTCACTAACTTCTTGTCTAACCTATGGCAAGTCAGTTTGCCCTCTGTGCCTCAGTTTCCCTGTATATAAAATAGGGATAATAGTGCTTACCTTTGTAAAATGCCTTGAGATCAACAGCCAAAGAGTGCTAAGTGTAAAAAATATAAATGCCTTCATGCTCTCTCCCTTGCTGCCCACATAAATACCCACAAAGCTCTCTCACCCACCTTCAAATCCAACCTCAAAACTCTCCTTTGCCCTGATGGTTACATAAACCTTGACAACTGTTAGGCTGCTAGTGTGCAGAGACCACTGCCTATTGTACTGACCAATACTGTCTCACTGTTTACTTATTCTCCCCCATCTGTTGTCTCATCTTATACTTAGATTGTAAGCTATTTGGGACAGGGACCGTCTTTGTTTTGTGTTTGTACAGAGCCTAGCACAATGGGCTCCTGGTTCAAGATGAGGGCTCCTAGGCACGATGGTAATACAAATAATAAATAATAATTATGATAGCTTTAGACCAAAGATTACCTTAATCCAGCACAAGTCTCCCTGGGTTTGTGCTAAACAGAAGAAATAATGAAGGCTAAATACTAATTTTAGAAAATGTTATTTATGCTAAAGAAAGGTGGCCTTCAGAATTTCAAGTTGCCATTTTTTCTTTGGATCTTTGTCTCACCCTTATATGTTGAGCAGTACAGAGCCAGGTACTCCTGACACCTAGAGAGTGCCCACAGTATTTCAGAGTTCCTGGTAATCTGGGGCCTGATCGAAACCCCATTGCAATCATGGAAAGATTCCCTTTTATTTCAGTGAGCTTTGGCTCAGGCCCAGAAGAAATTGGTGCATGAATTAACAACAGGTCTCCAATCCCTTAAAATGCTGTCCGGTGTGCACTCCGCATGGCTTATAACTCATTGTTTTAACCAGGTTCTACCTCATCCACCAACCATCCACATCTCCAGGCAAGAGGCCAGTTGTTGGCAGCGATAACATCCTGCTAGGAAAAGGGATGAAGCAAGCTGGAAGGGGGAGTGGGGGATGAGGAAGTATTTCTAGACCAGGGGTAGGCAACCTATGGCACACGTGCCGAAGGCGGCACACGAGCTGATTTTCAGTGGCACTCACACTGCCCGGGTCCAGGGAGCTCTGCATTTTAATTTAATTTTAAATGAAGCTTCTTAAACATTTTAAAAACCTTATTTACTTTACATACAACAATAGTTTAGTTATATATTATAGACTTATAGAAAGAGACCTTCTAAAAACATTAAAATGTATTACTGGCACGCGAAACCTTAAATTAGAGTGAATAAATGAAGACTCGGCACACCGCTTCTGAAAGGTTGCCGACCCCTGTTCTAGACTTATATTTCCTCTTCTGGTTCTGCTGAGTGAATGAGGGCTTCTCTTCACTTCCCTTGATCTGCTGGCAAGGCTCCTACTAATACAGCCCAATATGCCATTAGCCTTCTTGGCAACAAGGGCACATTGTTGACTCATATCCAGCTTCTCGTCCACTGTAATCCCCAGGTCCTTTTCTGCAGCACTGCTGCTTAGCCAGTTGGTCTCCAGCCTGTAGCAGTGCATGGGATTCTTCCGTCCTAAGTGCAGAACTCTGCACTTGTCAAACCTCATCAGATTTCTTTTGGTCCAATCCTCTAATTTGCCTATCACTCTGGACTCTATCCTTAAAGTGGTACAACCTCTTATTGTGGACACAGTTATGGTGGAATAAAGGTGTGTACAGGGCCGGCGCTTCCATTAGGCGACCTAGGCGGTCGCCTAGGGCGCTGCTATTTTGGGGGCGCCTGCGCCCCCGCCGCCCGTAAAAATTTGGGGGTGGGACCTTCCGCCGCCGCTGTTGGGGGCGGGATTTCGGGGGCGGGACCTTCCGCCGCCTAGGGCGCCAGCAAAGCTGGCGCCACTACTGGGTGTGTATCATAGATTTTAAGGCTTTACAGGATCATTAGGCTCATCCATTCTGACCTCCTGCATCACACAGGTCATAGAAGCTTCCCCCGTAATTTTTGCATCACGTCCAAAGCTTCCATTTGAACTGCAGCTTACCTCATAGAAAGGCAGCCAGTCTTGATTTAAAAGTTGGGAAATTGACTATGTCCATAGGTAAATTGCTCCAATGGTTAGTTACCCTCATTGTAAAAAAATTGTCTAGCTTTCACTTTCAACCACTGGATTTTTTTATGCCTTTTTCTGATAAATTAAAGCGCTGTCTACTGTCAGAAATATCTTCCCCACATAAGTACGTCAACCCTGTGATCAAGTCACCTCTTAACCTTCTCCCAGATCAACTAAATAGATTGAACTTCTTAAGTCTCTCTCTCTAAGACAGGTTTTCTAGACCTCAGATCATTATCAATATGGCTTATTCCTCTGAACAGTCATTCTCTCCCCTTTTGGGGCTCAGTGTGGTGCCCACAGTATTTCAGAGTTCCTGCTAATCTGGGGCCTGATCGAAACCCCATTGCAATCATGGAAAGATTCCCTTTTATTTCAGTGAGCTTTGGCTCAGGCCCAGAAGAAATTGGTGCATGAATTAACAACAGGTCTCCAATCCCTTAAAATGCTGTCCGGTGTGCACTCCGCATGGCTTATAACTCATTGTTTTAACCAGGTTCTACCTCATCCACCAACCATCCACATCTCCAGGCAAGAGGCCAGTTGTTGGCAGCGATAACATCCTGCTAGGAAAAGGGATGAAGCAAGCTGGAAGGGGGAGTGGGGGATGAGGAAGTCTGGGAGCAGAGGTGTCAAAAAGAAGTTCCATGATGTTATTTGAAAATTAAATGTATTGTGGCAAAGCTGAGCCGGAGAAATAAGATACATCCTGTACTTTGTCCTGAAGGTGCTAAATCTGTGTCCATCTCAACCTGTGGGCCAACTGCCAAGAAACCTCTGCCTAATTCTATCATGAGCCTTTCCCTTGTTGTGGGCACTTCCTTTGTTTTAGAGGAGTGTAGTGCAGTGATCATGGGAATCCTGGTTAGAGAGAGATTGTCCTTGAGATGAGAATGTTGGGATAGTTCATTTGGCCCTGGTCTGAGACTACATGTGATGTGCTCCAAGGTGTGTAGGGTGAACTGTCTTAAATGTTCTTCAGTATTTGGATACTCCCCGCCTATTTTTTTTTAAACAGTACCATCCAAGCTATCGTGATACAGGCAATACCCAGTTCTCCCTCTGGCCTGCCAGGACAGTCTGTGGTGCCCAAAGGACTGTAACCTGAGATTGGATGATTAGCAATTAGCAGAGCAAGTCCTAGCAGAACTGATGTGATGTGTATTGGTTCAGGCAGGAGAACAGAGATCATCATCCTAGGCTTCCTAGTGTTTGACAAGAACTTGCCTCACAAGGCTAGGACAAGACTCAGCATGATCTCTGAACAGGAGGTGACTTAGCCATTGTCAAGACAGCTTATTAAAAATACATCTTAATATTAGCAGACTGCAGTCTCTTGGTCCTGAAAATTTGTGCAGCTTTTGTGCAGTTTTGGATTATTGCAATGCACTAAACAGAGTCTGCTTGAAGAAGCAGATCTGTTGCTCCAAGCAAGTGAAGCATGCAGTAGCAGGAATATTGTCAGGTGTGGATGGAGAAGATTCCATCTACAAGCTGGTTTAATGGTGTCTGGCAGGTAGAGTTTAAGGCTATTGATTTAATTTTTAAAACCCTTGGTGGACTATATCCAAGAACCTTACGACATTTGATATACTGCGTAGGACTTGGCATTGTCAGCTTAGATATTGCCAGGTGTTGACATATAAGGACAGAACGGGTTTATTCAGAGACCGTAAGGTTAGAAGGGCATTTAGATCATCTAGTCTGACTTCTTGTATATCATAGGCCCTGAAATTTCACCATTACCTCTGCATTAAGTCCAATAACTTGTGTTTGACTAAATATCTTCTCAAAAGGCAGCTGGTCTGGCAGTTTGTTCCAATGGTTAATCGCTCTCACTTTAAGAATGTATGTCTTATTTCTAATTGGAATTGGTCTGGCTTTAACTCCCAGCCATTAATCACCTCTCAGTCATCTTTTTGATAGGCTAAACAGATTGTGCTCTAAGTCTCTCCTTGCAAGGCATTTTCTCCAGAACCTTGAATAATTTTTGTGGCTCTTTTCTACATCCTCTCCAATTTTTCAACATTTTAAAAATGCAGACACCAAAACTGTACATAGTATTCCAGGATTGGTCTCGCTAATGCCATACATGGAGGTAAAATCCTGCTCACTACTCCCCTGTTTATACATACAAGGATCGCATTCGCCCTTTTGGCCACAGTATGGGACTGGAAGTGAGGATCTTCAATTTTGCCTGTTAGAGAGGCCTTTAACAAATGATAAAGTGGGTCATTGCCCTTATCTGATGAAGAAAATAGTAACAAAAGCACTTTGTCACTAGACAACTTCTCTTATTTATTTTATTCTCTGTGTTTAAACTAAAGAGCATGGATCTCTTCCTAAGTATCTGCATAATCACACTTCTGTACCAATTGATAGATTACCTTCCTTATAGAAATGAGTGGGCACAAAGGCAAATCAACACTGGCCACCCTTTATTCTATTTAATTTACTTCATTAATATTACCAAAAATATATTGTCAAGTCGTGTACACTATCCCTCAATGCACCACAGAACTGTACATGTTTGTTTTGTTTGGTCATGTTATATGTGATCAACTAAATAATTAAAAGCAGCAAAGAATCCTGTGGCACCTTATAGACTAACAGACGTTTTGCAGCATGAGCTTTCGTGGGTGAATACCCACTTCTTCAAGTATTCACCCACGAAAGCTCATGCTGCAAAACGTCTGTTAGTCTATAAGGTGCCACAGGATTCTTTGCTGCTTTTACAGATCCAGACTAACACGGCTACCCCTCTGATACTAAATAATTAAAGTGGTTTAATTAGGACTATATGTATTCATTGGTTGCATGCAACTTCAATGGCAACTACAAGCATATCTGAAAGAAATGACTGTCTTGTGTTACTTTGAAATCTTTATATCCTTATATAATAAAGACGTCAGCCCCACACTATCGGACAAAGCATCAAACATTAAGCCATATCCAGGATTTGGCATGGGGTGCAATCTGATTGAAAAGACAAAAAACTACGTATTTACCCCAACTCCATGTCTAGTTAGTTTTTGTTAAAAGAACAAGCTCTTTCTGGCTGAATTATAGTGAGTAACAAGTATTAATCAGCCCTCATTACATTTCTATTACGTAAATGCTCTATGAGGCAATTTTGTTTTGAACGCACAACATTAAAAACATTTAATATTACTCATGTCTCTGAATATATATTTTTAGAAGTGAGCAAATTGATTGCATTTGCTTCATTTAACTTGTTTGTAATATAACAAAGCTTTCCTGTTCTTTTACACTGATGTTTTGTAGAGTAGAAAATGCTCTCTATCGCACTGCATCCTATGATTTATATAGTATTTGAATTGTTACGTCCAAGATTTACTTATGTTTTGGGGTTTTCTTTGCGTGTAGTCACTCCAATGAACATACTCATTGGAGAAAACTTTCCCCCCATGTAATTCCCATAATGTTTGTGCAGTAAAATCACCTGTTTGTTCATGTTGTTCATAATTCCTGCTTCTATGCTTGGAACTTATAAGTATACTAAGCAACTGTTTAAGGCCCAGGCAGTTCAGGGGGGCCTTGATTTAGTATTACCCCAAAATATCACTCATCTTATTTAACATGAACTGTTTAACAAGTGTATTAGGATGTGCAGTGTTGGGATTTTTTTTGGATTGTGAAAATAATGAAATTAGTATTTTTAGGAGGTGGTCAGGTGTTGTGGGGGGTGCTCAAAATATTTTTGCTTAGGGCTTCCAGTGAGTAGCACTGCCCTTTGTTGGTTATATATTTGCCTCTGGACTGAACCTCTCTTGACCAAAGGGTTACAGAATTCAGCCCTTTTCAAAAGTGTTTGAAACCCCATTTCCTAAGTTCTAGGACACATTTTAAATGTATAACAGTTTTTGGGACACAAACATTCTGGCCGAGAGGTGTTAAATCATTTACAACTTTTCACTCTTATCTGTAACTCTGGCACTGATTTATGACAAATAGACAAGGTAATATGGGGCGAAAGGCAAAGGCTCCATGACTCACATTCAAAGGAAAGTTGAACTGCAAGGACTAAAACAAGATCTCCCGGATTCACTGCACCTTCGAGTTTGAAATCAGTGTGGGCTGCTTTAACTCCCTTTGCACAGCAGATGGCAGAATCGTTCTTTTAGCTATAGGACTAGGTTTACCTTTAATGTCCTGACTGAAGAAAGCCTTTAGCTGCAGTGGAGATGTGTTTTCTTTTCTTTTTATACTTTTAGCTTATGCAATCTGCACTGTAGAAGCCACTTGTGGCAATGGCTTTTTTAAACCATTTGCTAGTGAGGTCTCAAGCACTGAAACCGCCAGGTCTCCCTTCTGGGTCAACACCAAGCACCCAAGGTAGATGAGTTTTCACCCAATCCTTCACCCTGGGGTTGCCACTGATCCCTACTTTTGTTATTACTCCACTTTTCTCCCACATTTCATCTTAGAATGTGAGTATCTTGCACTGCCTGGTTATATTGTAATGTCTGTTTGCTTAATTGTTTTATATTAAATAAAATCTTCGATTGTATCACTCATGTTGCTCACAGTCCTCCACTAAATTAAATGATCTGTAACTGCCTTGGAGGCTTGACCCTTAAAAAAGTCAGTTTGGTTTTATGCCTTATTTTAACCATTTAATTGGGAATACGTAAAGCTGAGCTCCAGAACTTCAGACAATTATTCTTCACTGCTCTAGCAAGTCACTTCATCCAGGCAGGGATTGCGAAAGAACACATCTACCAACAAAAAAGTCCTAAAAGTCTCTCCTGCTCCATGTGTCACTCATTTAGTGGGTTTACGTCCAGTTCAGTTCAAAAGGGGCACATATGAAACAAACTGCAGTATGGAATTCTAGGAGAAATATACGTGCTCTGGCCTTTAGGAATGAATGGATCCCATACATGTTAACCATTTGGAGGACACACAGAAACAGTTACACAATGAGTGAGCAGCGGGTGGCTAGTGTCAGCACATTCTTTCCTCCCATCCCCATGCTCACTCTGAGTAGAAAGCATAACTGGAGATTCTGCTGCAATTTGTAGAGAATGCCCACCTCTGTGGATTTTAGTTCTAGTCTCCTTACCTCAGCTGTCTCATTATGCCTTCTTCTGCAGAGGATCTTATCCTACACAAAATAGCCCTGGAGTGTTGAAGAGTGGACAGGAGCATGGTATGACATAGAAAGGTGGTCCAATTTTGGGGCTCTGTACTTTGTTTCCAGCCTCAATAAGGTCCATCCTATTATCCCCTATCCCTCTTGGCTATTAAAACCTATGGCTCAGACACAGGACCTATTATTAGCAGAAAGTGTCATTTCCTCTCTTCAGGACGGTAGGGTCACAACATCTCAAACAAACAACTGTTTGTTTCTTGATGAAGAGTCTATCTTGACAGTGGGATTCCTGCTTACTATCACTCAGTCACCAATCTCCCTTTTGAGAAGATTATAAAGAAGGTGGCATCAAAGCAACTCAGTACCTGAAGTCCTCAGGTTTTCTCAACTTCATCAGTCCAGCTTTAGAGCTAGGGATGGCAGAGACTGCACTGGTCTCAGTCAATGACCTTCTGACAATGGATAAAAATAGAGTGCTCATATTTGTGTTTAGATCTTTCAGCTGCCTTTGATACCACTGTGCAGCTTGATCAACTGCAGATGGCTCTGCTCTTTTGTCTCCAAGAGGAGCCAAACTAGTATTGGATGATTGTTTGGCTGTCCTGAAGGATCCTGCATGCGGTTCTTTCTTTTGCTTTAAATTCATCTGCTTCTGATTGCTCTACGCACCCAGGAATGTGTTTGTTGGAGTAAAAAATCCAAAACGGAGGACAGTATAGCTACTGCAACTGATTAGGCTAGCTAGCTCTCAGTAGAATTGGAGCTTTGCAATTCATACTTGCCATGCATTGTTCTTCATATTCACAGCAGAGGCTTTTTGGTGAATTCAGTTCTGTAGTGGGCTTTAATATGCACTTAGTTTTGTTTAAAAAGAAAAAAACAAAGGAAGTGGTGAAGTTCTCAGAGAAGGTTGCACAGCTGTCAAAGATCGCTGGTTGATAAGTTTATACACAGAGTGGGTAGACCAGAGGCAGCAGCAGCATAAGTTCCCCTCCCCTCTCTGCTGGAAAGACCAGGAGTAAGCAAGTGGTTGTCTTCATGCCTATTCAGTCCTTTGTTTCTTGGTGGAAACTAGCAACTACGAAGCCAGTTATGATGTGGATTCCTTTTGACACCAACACCTTTCACAAGGACAACTGAATATCCATGAGAAGGTGGTGACTTTCAATAACTGCAAAAAAAAATTAGTAAAAATAAATTTAAAAGAATTTGAAAACTACCACCATTTTCACAGTAGAAGGCAGTGTAGGGCTGAGACAATGGACACGAAAATAGATGTCTGCGTGTTGTTGCCATGTTAGTCCCAGGATATGAGAGACAAGATGGGTGAGGTAAAATCTTTTATTGTACCAACTTCTGTTGGTGAAAGAGACAAGCTTTCAAGCTCCACAGAGCTCTTCTTCAGATCACCTGAGCTCTGTGGAGCTCTCTCTCATGAAAATAGATTACATTAATGCTCTAGAGTTAGGATTTGTTAAGTGAATTAGGAGCACTGTAATACTCAGTTATGCAATGTGGTTGGGGTTTGATAGTTTACAGACAGTCTATTGTTTCACATACTTGATGTGAATGTAGAGAGGAGCTATATCTTTTTATTTGACAACACTTGGACTTGTACATGCTAAATTGGTACATTATTTGCACCCAAGACTAATTCAACAAAAGAAAAGGAAAAAACATCTTTCATGTGAACATGTTGAAACCTGGTGGGAGTGGGAAAGTTTCCTTGTCAATCTAGACAAGGTGCTAAATCTAGGTCCTGAGGTTCTAGGGCCTTTGGCACTGGATGAAATGGTTTCTTCTGAGAGCTTAACAGAACAAGCAGCCCAGGAACTAATACGTTTTCATGATGTGTTTTCATCAGCCTCAGGAAAAACTATTTCCCATCATATTTGTACCAACCCAGAGGTAAAACCAGTAAGGAAGACTTACTGGGTGCCAGAAAAAATGCAGGAAGCAATTGCATGGGAAGTTTGAGAGATGCTCAAAGCAGGTATCACAAAGGTGTCTCAAAGTGATTGGTACAGCCCTGTTGTACTGGTGCCCAAACCTGACGGGACAATCCATTTCTGTCTTGATTTTCATCGGGTTAAATAATGCTATTTCTGATCTGGATGCATACTTCATGCCACACAGACAAGTTATTAGATTAGCTAGGGAAGGCTAAATATTTAACAGTGTCAGACTTAGAGTTGAAGTGTGGAGGTGAAAGGGGGAAGGTAGCTTTCTAATCAATGTACTTTAGGGTACACTGTGTTATCAGATTTTTTGCCAAACACTGGCCATGTAAAACCTCGGTCGACAGATCCTTTCAAAACAACAAGCACATTTACCAGTGAGTGAGAACGGACGATGCACAGAATTCCACCCTCCAGCCTTCTCTAAAACTGATGCTTTGTGTTTTCTCCTTTTACATTTAGTGAGTTCATTTTCAGCAGAGAGAGATTCAGATTTTTGTTGACTTGCTGCCAACAAAGTCAAATGTGACTTAAAGTCACGAGGCTTCCCATAAACATAGATGAAAGATGAGCACTTGCTTTTGTTGTGAACCAATGTAATTAAAGTAATATTTTACAATGTTCAAGCATTTAGTAAATAGCAGCTTTAAAGCCAATACCCCATATAGAAGGACAGTCTCACAGGGGGAGGAGCCCCTTATTAAAAAGAGAATTACAAAGAGCATATATGTTAGGTTGCTTATGCAAGGCAGGGTTCTTCTGAGGGAGGAGAAAGGTGGGAAAAAAATTAAGCCATTTTAAACTCCTTATATCCAAGGCAGTAACTAAGCCTCAGAGAACCCCCTGCTTGACCAGGCATATCCCTATTTCACTCCAAGCTTGCAAGATAAGAAATCCAACTGGGAAAAACAAACAGTCCTATAGAAGAAAGTTCTCTGGCATTCGTCTCGCCCTTGCTGGACCCCTCTGCCCTTAATCTTATGGACAGCTAACGTAATAAACAAAGGTTGATATTGTTTTGTATAAACCCAGCTCTCTTTCAAAAGCTCATTCTAAACACACTTTTTTGTAAATAATGCTTAAAATCTAAACTAAAAATAATTCAGGAGCAAAAGACTAGGATTTGCTACTAGTAGATTTGCTAGGCATTTCTGTCCCACTGCTTGACACATATGGGACTGTTCCGACCAATCTTGTTCTCTGAAGCTATCCATATTCAATTCTACATAAAATCCTGGTTTTGTTGGACACTGGAGCATACCATGGAGATGAAACTGGTGGCTGCAATACACAGAACTAATTATTCTTGTAATTTTCCTGAGAGATTAATATTAAAGAGGCATCAGCAGTGGAAAAATTAAAGCAGAAGATACAATAGGCTCCAATTTCTGTTCTGGTGTTTGGAAAAACTCCAGTTGTTAATAGTCTGTCTTTTGGGTGGTTTTTTTCTAGTTCTATGTAGCAATGGGTCTGTTATCATTCAGTTGATTTCTTTGTGAAGAGTGTTCATCTGCAGAGCATCTGACAATGGCACGTTCTGCAGGAGCAGTAGAGATAGATTTATGGCCCCAATAACATGTTGTAAACCAGGTTCTTCCATTTGCTGCAGTTATTGTTTGGGCATAGCAAAGTCCCAAGCTGTCTCCTGCGCGCATTTCCACATTGCCCTCATGAGTCGTGTAAATCCCATGTCTTTGGGCTTCTCCAAACCTCTCATAAGTCGCTGCTTCATAATGGCAACAAACTCCTTGTTACTCAACTCTCCATTCCCTAAGGGAAGAGGGAAAAAAATGTTCATTAACTTGAAAGTACAAAAATAAAAGGCCCAGAAATCTTTGGAGGGCAGTACCAAAAGCTTGGTTTCCTTTAGAGAAGAAAAAGAGACTGGTTCATGTTTTGCTTTAGTCTCCTGACAGGTCAGGCCATGAAACGTGCTGGTAGCAATGTACAAATTTTACGTTATATTTGAAGTTAAAGTTTTTGATTAAAACAAACACTTCAGAGTTTCCTGCTGACAGCCACTGTATGGCTGGTGTCACAATAGTGCTGCTTTTCAGCACGATGGCACCTCCCAGCAGGAAGCTTGGAAATAGCAAATTGTAAATTAACTCCAATTTCATATGCAATTCACATTTTACAAAATGTGAAAAATGCTTCTCCCCATGGGATCATTTCAGGACAATCAGCTGAGCAAAATGATTGCAGGTTTAATTTTGACAGTATTATTATATCACCAATTACAATTCTGCATCCTTTCCGGACAAGGCCCAATTACTAATTGAAACAATGAATGCTTTTATCAAAATGTTTACTTTGTGATTCATTGCAGTCAGGAACTCTGTGACACAATGGTCTTAAATGAAAATGCATGACAGGTTCAACAACTTATTTTCCAAAGACCCAACTATTGTCATAGCAATAAGGAAAATTTCATATTTTGGTCAGGTATTTAATGTTGACATTGGTGAGATTCAGAGGTGGCAAAAACCTTTGACACCGCAATGCAGCCCCATCTGTGATCATTTACAATTTGGCAGATTTGTTTTCCACCTATGTCAAGCAGCATATGACAACATCTGACTGTTTCTTGGAGCAGCTAGTCCTGGAACCCACAAGGGGAGAGGCAATTCTTGATATAGTCCTAACTGGCACACAGGATCTGGTCCAAGAGGTGAACCACTCAGTAATAGCGACCAGGATGTAATTAGATTTACCATTCTTGTATGGAGAAAAATACCAAAGAAACCCACCATAGCAGCATTTAACTTCACAAGGGGAACTACACAAAAATGAGGAAGCTAGTTAAACAGAAATTAAAAGGAACAGTCACAAGAGAGAAATGCCTGCAAGCTGCATGGAAACATTTTAAAATCACCATAATAAGAGGCTCAAATTAAATGTGTACCCCAAATAAGAAAAAGATCAGTAAGAGGACTAAACAAAATGCCACCATGGCTAAATAACAGAGTACAAGAGGAGATTAGAGACAAAAAGACATTCTTTAAAAATTGGAAGTCAAATCCGACTGAGGAATATAGAAAGGAGCATAAACTCTGCCAAGTATAATTAGGCAGTCCAAAAAAGAATTTGAAGAGCAACTAGCAAAAGACACAAAAACTAACAGCAAATTTGTTTTAAGTATATCAGAACCAGGATGCCTGCCAAACAGTGGGACCACTGGACTATCAAGGTACTACAGGAGCACTCAAGGAAGACCAGGCTGTTGTGGAGAAGCTAAATGAATCATTTGCATTAGTCTTCACTGCAGAGGATGTGAGAGAGATTCCCACCCCTGAGCCATTCTTTTTAGGTGACAAATCTGAGGAACTGTCCCAGACTGAGGTGTCAATAGATGAGGTTTTGGAACTAATTGATAAATTAAACAGCAATGAGTCATCAGGACCAGATGGTGACCCAAAAGTTCTGAAGGAACTCAAATATGAAATTGAAGAACTAATAACTGTGCTATATAATCTATTGTTTAAATCAGCCTCTGTACCAAATGACTGGCAGATAGCTAATGTGATGCTGATTTTTAAACAAGGTTCCAGAAGTGATCCTGGCAATTACAGGCCACTAAGCCTAACTTCAGTACCAGGCAAACTGGTTGAAACTATAGTAAAGAACAGAATGATCAGACACATAGATGAACATGATATGTTGGGGGAGAAGTCAACATGTTTTTTGTAAAGGGAAATCATGCCTTATGAATCTATTAGAATCCTTTGAGGGTGTCAACAAACATGTGGACAAAGATATAGTGCATTTGGACTTTCAGAAAGCCTTTGGCAATGTCCCTCAACAAAAGCTCTTAAGCAAAGTAAGAAGTCATGGGATAAGAGAGAAGGTCCTCTCATGGTTAAAAGACAGGAAATGGTCAGTTTTCACAGTGAGAGGGAGGTAAATAGTGGGATCTGTACTGGGACCTGTGCTGTTCAACATATTCGTAAATGATCTGGAAAAAGGGGTAAACAATGAGGTGGCAAAGTTTGTAGACAATACAAAATTACTCAAGATAGTTAAGTCCAAAGTTGACTGTGAAGAGTTACAAAGGGCTCTCTCTAAACTGCTATGTTAAGAGTCTGACTTAAACTGACTAACACAATGAAACCTTGGGTCCAGTCTGCAACTCCAAACTCATCCTGCACTACTGAATCTAGATATTGCACCATACACAGAACTGGCACTTGGGATCTTAGATGGAAAAATGAACAGGGAGAAATCTACCAAGATGGGAGACTTATCAAGGGAAATATGGAAGATACTCAAAAAAGAATAATCACAACAAAGCTGAATGTTTATAAAGTTAGAAGTGGAGCTGGGCGTATTGTGAACATGGAAACTTCTTGAGGGGACTTTTTTGCACTGAAGTAATTTAGAAAGCGTCACAGGTTTTGAAATAGATATTTAAAAAAAAACACTTCCTAGACTTGGACTCATTTTGGCAAGTTTTATTCCACAGCTAATTTTTATGGGTAATTTATAATCCCTAGGATTTTTAATGAAAATACTGACAGACTCTGAAGGGACTATTCCCAATCAGATTCAGAGACACAACATGATGCATTGCCTTTACTTTCCAATTCATTGGAAGACATCCAGGTCTCTGAAATCCCTGTCTAGTTTACTATCAATTTTGTAGGCATATGTTTGTTTCCCCAAGACCACTTGACAAGGAAAGAAGAAAGGATTCCTGACAGTTCTACGCCCAGTGCTTCTTCCTGCTTCGTGTCTGTCATTTAGACTCTTGCTTAACAGACAACCTGTCTCTTCCTAATTGTATCGTTGCTACAGAGAGTTTGTCCCCTGCCCACTCTGCATGTAAATGAAGAAATACTCCAAGGAAGCAAAGCTTTCAGACCATCCTGATTTTAAAAGCTCTAGCAAACACTGTTTTTGTTTTAAATAATCTGGCCACAGATATTTCAACCGATTTCCTGTGGCTTTATTGGTGCACTGGGCAGAGGGGCCCAATAAAATCCATTGCGCAGGCTATTATTCATTCTGACTGGTTTTAAGAGGCTTGAAAACTGAAGGCTTTTTGGAAATATAACTCTCTGAACAAAGCCCTCTCATGTTCTTTCTGCACTTTGTGTACATACATACAAGAAACTAGAAAACCCCCATAATTATTCCTAAAAACAGGGTCTCATTGCTAACTTTATTTTCTGCTCTTTGTGCTGATTTAGAACAATCCTTTTCTCTATATGCAGTCCACTTCTTAATCCAGTATTGCCATCTTTAGCTTCTATGTTATCTGATAGAAAAGCAACCACATAACTACTTCCAATATGAAACTGTGGAGTCTCATTTAAGCCCACAAATGTATCCTTTTCTCAGCACTCCCTTCCCCATCGCTCACCCACCCACCATCAGGACTTGCTACCATGTTAAAAAATAATGTCAGCAGTTTCATTCCTTAAGCCATATTTAGAAAAGTCTGTATACACAGGCTAAATGAAACTGAAGAGATCTGTGTCTGCTTTTATGCTATGTTCCTATCTTTGAAGAGATTTCTCTAACAGAACAGTCTTTTCCTCTAAAGATTTGGTATCAAAACATTCAACAGAATCTCCTCTGAGAGTATGCAAATGGAGACCATTTGGATACATTTCAATTCACTCTAATTACAGATCAAAATATCTGGCTTGCAGATCCAATCAGGAATCGTTATTGAACTACTTAGGAAAAATGTTATTCAACCTTCTTTCATCAAAGGTACAAGGAAGAATATGAAGCTGGAAGCAAGAGGGGATATAAATGGACACAATTGCAAAGATGCATTTATCATTTAATCAACAGTGAACACAAAACTATCTATTTGCACACACACAGTATCAGAGGATGGACAGCATATCAAAATGGGTGATTTGACAGCCCTGCTGGATATCTTTAGATAGTGAGTACATTTACCCCTTTGAGGGCACAATGGACCTACTGTATATTAGAAGAAAACATAAGCAAAAAATGATGAGCCATTAGTCTACCAATATTTAAAACAGAAGCACCTGATTTACCATTGAATACACTGGATAACTAGATATACAGTAAATTCTCCTGGGTTATATTCTTGGCTCTGCCAATGATTTGCCCTGTGGATTTAGGCAAACACTTAACTCAGTTTTCCTGGATGTAAAATAAGGATAACAACTCTTATTTATTATTATGTACCTCAGAGAAATACTATGACAATTGGTGTTTACAAAGTACTCTGAAGATGTAAAATGCCATTTAAGTGCTAATTACATGAGGAAGATATGTTTTGTGACAGTGCTGTCAAGAAGTGAAGTGATGTGATGTTATGAGTTGGCTAATCAGCTTCTCCAGTTGAGCAGTGGCATTTCATAAGAACATAAAAATGGCCATACTGAGTCAGACCAATGGTCCATCTAGCCCAGTATCCTGTCTTCTGACAGGGGCCAACGCCAGATGCTTCAGAGGGAATGAACAGAACAGGTAATCATCAAGTGATCCATCCCGTCACCCATTCCCAGCTTCTGGCGTGATTTCCAGCCATGATGTCATAGAAAAGTGCAATGTCACAGGAGGGTAGGCTGGTTAAACAAAGTACCCAATATACTCACTGAAGGGCAGCTACTGAACTTCCATATTCAGAGTTACAGTGCATGAAGTAGCCAAACTCACTAGTCTCATTACAAACTGCTTTAAGTTCTGGCTCGCCGCACATTATGCAGACACGATCACTGTGACTCTGTAGTTAAGTATATTCACTTTCACAATGCAAGTGTGACTAACACTCATTGCTTACTCCACAAAATGCCATTGCACAGAGGATACTCTTGGTTTGCATGGTCCAATTATTACTAGAGTGTAATGTTTCACTTGAATGTCTGAAGGCATGGCATGTATACTGCAGTTTTGAATGTTTCTGCTACTGTTCACAGAGGACAACATCCAGCCCTGAGTTTCTGTCCACAAAGGAAAAATTAAACTAGTTAGTGGGATATTGAAAAATCACCACAGCAGGAATAAAATCCTTATATATATGAGATCTGCAAAACCTAGTTTAGCATTAGAGACTACGGTTCTTAGTTTCTTTAACTGAACTTTGGTTCTGCTGTGTAGGGGGCACAGTGCATCTATTCGTTGAGCTGGCCACTGAGTTAACCATTAATTGTTAATTCAGCATCCCTGCTGGAGGAGTTCGGATCTCTTCAACTTCAATTTTTCAGCTCCCACTTTTGAGACCTGCACTGCAGTCATCATCCTTCTGAGCTTAGTAATTTTCCTCCTTAATCAACCTGAGATTGCTTTTGAGTGACAAGAGCAGGCCAGAAAAAGCAGACTACTGGGAATAAATTCCAGGCTTCTTGCATGGCAATGCACATTGCTACCATTAATTAGCTAGTGTTTGTACAGAGCTGTAAATGTAAAGTACCGTGTTAGTGCTAAATATTCTTATTACCAACAATAGGCCATAATTGCTAATTTTGTTAAACATATAACGTTTCTGGGAGCAGAAGATAGTCTGCTTTCTCTCTGCAGTGAGCTATTCAGCCAGAAATCTGACCTACAAAACACTCAAACTTTTAAGTTAGATATATGAAAACTTTCAGAGAGCACTGAATGCCATTAACGAAACCCTCTGGAAAAGTATAAGCTTTTAATACAGACCACAACACAAACAGCGACCTATAATACAGTGTGAAGGGAACAGTGAATACCACCATGAAATGGATAATAATGCTATGGAAGGCCAAAGTCTAGCAATATTTTCATGCTATTGATAAGCTGGAGAGCAGAAATGAAAACAATAGGTAAAAAGCCAGTTAGCCTGGGGGTGGAGAGGGAGAAAGCCTCCAAATCTCATTCATTTTGACTGCCTCTGGTTATTGATCTTACTTTTAGTCTCTCTCTACATCAGGGGTAGGCAACCTATGGCACGTGTGCCGAAGGCAGCACGCAAGCTGATTTTCAGTGGCACTCACACTGCCCAGGTCCTGGCCACCGGTCCAGGGGGCTCTGCATTTTAATTTAATTTTAAATGAAGCTTCTTAAACATTTTAAAAACCTTATTTACTTTACATACAAAAATAGTTTAGTTATATATTATAGACTTCTAGAAAGAGACCTTCTAAAAACGTTAAAATGTATGACTGGCACGCAAAACCTTAAATTAGAGTGACTAAATGAAGACTTGGCACACCGCTTCTGAAAGGTTGCCGACCCCTGCTCTACATTATAAATTGCAAAATGGGGAACAATAGAAGAGTGCTCTGGTGCTGATAAAGGTTTGTCAGATACAACCAACTCATCCCTTGAAAAGAAATTATTATCGAAATGCACAAATATAACATATTTAGCTTTTATAGCTTGATTCTTTCAGGGTTTTTTTTTTTGGGGGGGGGAGGGAATACAGATAAACTACACAACACACTGGGCACATGCTGGGAATATGAAAAGGTCAGACCAATTACAGTAAACTAAAACCACTCACCGTCACAATCAAAAAGAGCAAACACCACATCACACACATGGTCTGAGAGCTCCACTTTTGCCACTGTCCTGGCTACCTGCTGCATGGTAACTGAAATAAAATAAGGATACATTATTAATAGAAGGCAGTAATCTTAAATCAGTGTTATCTTTCATCTTTCACCTTTTGTAACTGTTTTTCTTCGAGATGTGTTGCTCATGTTCATTCCATTCTAGGTGTGTGCACACCCACATGCACAGTTGTTGGAGACTTTTGCCTTAGCAGTATCCATAGGGTAGGCTGTGGCGCTCCCTGAATGCCGCGCTCATGCGTCAGTATATTAGGCGCCGCCGACCCTACGCCCTCTCAGTTCCTTCTTGCCGGCAACTCCGACAGACGGGTAGGGGGGTTGGGTAATGGAATGGACATGAGTAACATATCCTGAAGACCACCAGTTACAAAAGGTAGGTAACCGTTTTTAGTTCTTCGAGTGCTTGCTCATGTCGGTTCCATTCTAGGTGACTCACAAGCAGTATTCTCAGAGGTGGGCTCGGAGTTCACAGTTTAGCAGTTTGTAGTACTGCCATACCAAAGCCAGCATCGTCCCGGGCCTGTTGGGTAAGTGCGTAGTGGGACGTGAACATATAGACGTCTGGCCAGGTGGCCACCTTACAGATGTCCTGGATAGGCACCTGGGCCAGAAAAGCTGCCAAAGAAGCCTGTGCCCTGGTTGAGTGGGCGGTTACAATCGCCGGGGATGGCACTTTCCCCTGATATTAGCAGCAGCAAATACAGGTAGTGATTCAAGAAGAAATTTTTTGAGCAGACACCGGGCGACCTTTCATCCTGTTAGGCCACAGCGATGGATAATTGCGTCGACTTGCGGAATGGCTTGGCCCTTTCAATGTAGAAGGCTAACGTCCTCCTGACGTCTAGGGAATGCAGCCTACACTCCTCCTCTGACTTATGCGGCTTTGGAAAAAAGACAGGTAAGTAAATGTCCTGGCCCATATGAAACAGAAACCACCTTGGGCAGGAAAGCCAGGTGTGGCCTTAGCTGGACCTTGTCTTTGTAAAAGACCCTGTAGGGTGGTTCCAAGGTGAGTGCCCTAATCTCAGAGACCCGGCAGGCAGATGTTACTGCAACCAGGACAACAACCTTCCAGGAAAGGAGAAGGAGAGAGCAGGAAGCCAGAGGCTTGAAGGGGGGTCCTATGAGCCGAGACGGCACCAGATTGAGGTCCCACAGAGGAACGTGTGGGTAGAGGTGCTCAAGGCCCTTGAGGAACCTGACAGTTATGTCCTGGGCAAAAATCAACCTTCCCTCAAGCGGCAGATGGAAGGCCGAGATAGCCGCCAAGTCAACCTTGACAGTTGAAAGGGACAGGCCTTGGAGCTTGATATGCAGAAGGTAGTCCAGGATTAACTGCAGTGAGGCTTGCTCAGGCTTAACGCCTTTGTCCGAGGTCCAGCACATGAACCGCTTCCATTTGGCCAGGTAGGTTGCTCTGGTGGAGGGTTTTCTACTGCCCAACAGGACCATTCCTGACAGATGTTTGTCTAACCTGCTCTTAAAAATCTCCAACGATGGAGATTCCACAACCTCCCTAGGCAATTTATTCCAGTGCTTAACCACCCTGACAGTTAGGAAGTTTTTCCTAATGTCCAACCTAACCCTCCCTTACTGCAATTTAAGCCCATTGCTTCTTGTCCTATCCTCAGAGGTTAAGAAAAACATTTTTTCTTCCTCCTCCTTGTAACAAACTTTTACATACTTGAAAACTATTATGTCCCCTCTCAGTCTTCTCTTTTCCAGATTAAACAAACCCAATTTTTTCAATCTTCCCTCAGAGGTCATGTTTTCTAGACCTTTAATCATTTTTGTTGCTCTTCTCTGGACTCTCTCCAATTTGTCCACATCCTTCCTGAAATGTGGTGCCCAGAACTGGACACAATACTCCAGATGAGGCCTAATCAGCACAGAGTAGAGCGGAAGAATTACGTCTCATGTCATGCTTACAACACTCCTGCTAATACATCCCAGAATGATGTTCGCTTTTTTTGCAACAGCGTTACACTGTTGACTCATATTTAGCTTGTGGTCCACTATGACCCCCAGATCCCTTTCCGCAGTACTCCCTGCCTAGGCAGTCATTTCCCATTTTGTATGTGTGCAACTGATAGTTCCTTCCTAAATGGAGTACTCGGCATTTTTCCTTATTGAATTTCATCCTATTTACTTCAGATCATTTCTCCAGTTTGTCCAGATCATTTTGAATTTTAATCTTATCCTCCAAAGCACTTGCAACCCCTCTCAGCTTGGTATCATCCGCAAACTTTATAAGTATACTCTGTATGCCATTATACCATACTCTGTATGCCTGTATACCATTGCCCTTCCGGCGACCAGGGCGGAGCCATTGAGGCCTGAGTCTACCAACTGACTCTGGTTGGCGACCGGCGAGGTGAGGGCGAGGAACGGTGCCTGCCCAATGAACAGTACCGGGGGGGGGACGGGATCAATGCCATGACAAGGAGCGGCCCTGCCCAGGCAGGGACTGACATCTGGGAGACTCTGGGTGAAGGTGACCTGGGCCGTGGTGATCTTTGATGGGAAGCTTGCCGGTACTGGTGGTATGGGGACTGGCGCCTTGACTCTGGTTTCCCATGTCTTGTAGGGGGAGAGCGCATCGAGGACCTGGGCCTTCTGGTCGGAGACCTAGGATACAGTGCCAGGGTCCAAGGCTGCGGAGATGTGCCTGCGGTCCGGTGACCAAGGGTGCTCCACTGCTCTGTGAGGCGATCCCATGATCGGCTTGCCCTTCGATGTCAGGGTCTTAGCCAAACCTGCTGCGGCATCTGCGGTGCCAGTCAGCCTACTTGTTCTTTAGCCACCAGGGCCGCTTCGGACAATGAGGGCCCTGGGAGAGACCAGGGTCCCCTGCCGCTCCCCAGAGTCAGAGGCGGATACCTGGCCGGGCTGTGGAATCGACCTCTGTGATAGCCCCGTGAAGCCCCAGGGCAGGCACACGGCCTGAGTTCAGTCGTTTCCAAAAGCCCAATTCCCTTCTGGTGCCAGGAGGGCTCCTCTTCTTTTGCCGCTTCTTAGGCACCAGCGAGGGGGAACAGTGCGGGGCGGAGCCCAGTGCTGGCATTGCGCTCTGCACTGAAATCGAAGTGCTCGGTGTGGGGTCCGAGTGGGAGGGCTCTGATGCAGGACGAAGCACAGCCTCCATGAGGAGGGCCCTCAAGCAGATATCCTTCTCCTTTGGGTTCTAGGTCGAAAGTTTTTACAGATTCAACACCTGTCCTTTCTATGGGACTCCCCCAAACACTTCAAACAGCTGTCAGGGGGGTCACCGATAGGCATCGGCCTGCTGCATGACAAGCATGGTTTGAAGCCGGGAGAATGGGGCATGCCCTGCTCCGAGGCAAAGTCCCAGACTAACCTAACACTTAACTTAGTACCTACAAACTATATACAAAGAAGATAAACAAAGGCTGTAAAGAACCGCTAATGCGCTTGTGATTTGCAAGACAAGGCGCTACAACCAACCGTGATGGGCGGTAAGAAGGAAGTGAGAGGACATAGGGTCGGCGGCACCTAATATACCAACGCATGAATGCAGCACTCAAGGGGGCGCCGCAGACAACCCTATGGATACTGCTAAGGCAAAAGTCTCTGACAACTGTGCACATGGGCGCACACACACCTAGAATGGAATCGACATGAGCAAGCACTCGAAGAAGAATAGCATTTTACAAAAAGCTACCATCCAAAGCATTTTTCTCAGGAAGTTTTAAATTAAATTTCTTCCCCACTCTGTTCAACTCCCCTCTTGAAATCAGTCTCCTCAAAAGGCCTGTGTTCCTACACTATACATGCACAGTGCTTTGTTGTTGTAGGGATGCTGATGAACCTTGAAATGTTGCTATTATTTTTATTGAAGTAAAAGCATTAAGCACTAATTCTGGAAACAAAACAAAAGAAAACCACCCATCAGCCAAAACTACTGTTTCTTCTTTGTTTGCAAAGTCCATGTAACTGGAACTGTGGGTCTTTTAACTTTTTGCTCCTTGAAATGAGAGGAAAGCAGCAGAATGAGAGCAAACCCTCCACATATAATTTCCCACCTCCCCTGCTCACAGACTCTCTATTCCTTGCATGGTCAGTAAGGTTTTTTCCCCCCTATGTTGAAAAAACATATGAATTGTCATCTTTGCAACACTGGGTTCCTGCAGGCTGAATATTGTTTTCCTGCTAAGCAGTCCAGAGCCGATACAAACTCAAAAAGGCAAGTTCCAGTGTCTGTGAAAATAATACATTTTGCATCATCATTGACCAGGCTTTGTAGAGAGGTTTGTGATATTAAACTTGCAATACGCAGTAATGAGAGTTCATGGCAAAGTTAGTGGCATCTCAGTCTAGAGCAGGGGTCGGCAACCTTTCAGAAGTGGTGTGCCGAGTCTTCATTTATTCACTCTAATTTAAGGTTTCGTGTGCCAGTCATACATTTTAAAATTTTGTAAGGTCTCTTTCCATAAGTCTGTAATATATAACTAAACTATTGTTGTATGTCAAGTAAATAAGGTTTTTAAAATGTTTAAGAAGCTTCATTTAAAATTAAATTAAAATGCAGATCCCCCAGACCAGTGGCCAGGACCCGGGCAGTGTGAGTGCCACTGAAAATCAGCTCGCGTGCCGCCTTCGGCACGCATGCCATAGGTTGCCTACCCCTGGTCTAGAGTGTGAGTTCAGGCCACAAGTGAAAAGGCATTTGGTAGTTTCATCAGAGTCCCTAGTGGCCAGTGACGCATGTCACAATACTCACACATAATTCAGCATGGTTGCTATAGTAGTTCCTGCTGTACAAAAATCAATGGCTTAGCATAATATATAAACATTATACATTCACATTGGGAGCATACAGCTACCTCCCTCTATTTTTTCTTTTGGGGTTGATAATTGGATTATAGAGGACAAGGTGAGGAGGGTTAACTGGTGGTCATCTGTACTGACATATGCTGATATTTATTATGGATTTGTTTTCCAATTCTAACTTTAAAAAGTAATGATAGAAAAGAAGTGCAGAAGTGGGGTTGGAGTGATGCAGGTTAGGAATGAAGAACACTGAGATAGTTTTCATCTCTCTGTATTTTAAAAGGATGGGTTTCAATATAATGATAGTATATAATGATTTTAATTTGTCCTTATTATGTTGTACAGAACTTCAAGTACCTGTGGCAAAAGGGTGCTTTATAAATTCATTTGTTATTGTTAAAAGGCTTTAGGGAAGTTGAGTTCCTGCAAACATACTATGCCACAATTTATTCTTAATATTTGTATTCAGATAGTGCCTTTATCCAGGCTACAAGTCTCTCATTTTCATACAATCAATTTAAATAAAAAAAATTAGCACCTCTTTACAATAGACAGAGCACTTGCGACCCTACACTTTCCAATAATTCAACAGCTGTGCTGTGAAATCTGTTGTCATCTAGAAGAATTTTTGATCCTACACTGTGGGATTTTGCAATCTTCAATAGAATTGAGAACACGGAAGGCTTTGCACTAGAAGGGGAACCACTGCACTTTGCAAACATATGGTCCAGGTTTTGCAAACAAATAGTAACATTTTCCCTCAAAAAACATTCCCTCCCTCTTCAAAACACGAAACAACCCCCCCCCCAATTCCAAATGCATCAAAAGTCATTGTTTATGACTTCTAGTCTGGGTGTCTACATGTTACTACCAAAAAAGATAAGACAATGTTCCTAAATGCAGAGTAAAATAAATCAGCTTAGTAAGTGCTTTGAGATCCACGAATAGGGATGTAAGAGCTGAGTGTTAATATTAGTCATCTGCTTCATATAAAACAATATATGAGTTTGGTGAAGGGTACAAGAGGTGAAATCAGCAAGTAATTTCTAGTTTAAGTGCTTCATTGACGCCAATTGCATCAGATACAGTCTGACATTCTATTACAATCAATTTGATATAGTAGCAGAGGAACCTGAGAAGGGAGGAGTGTGCCTATCGGTGAAGTAACAAAATACAAGCTTTAGGAGAGTACCAATCATGGGCCATGTTTTCAGATGAGCACATGTAACCCATGCCTGCTGGGTGTGGTGCTCTGTCCCCCTGCAGTGGTACCTAGACCACCTAGAGATTGATGAGTCTGCTACAGCCTTGGCTCAGAGCCATGTGGCTTTTAGCTCATGCAGTAGAGGCTCATACACTAGGCCTCAGAAGTCCCAGGTTCTATCATGCCTGCTGATGACCAGAGTCTGTCGGCGTTACACAAGCACACTTCATGCACTCAACCCCGATGTGTAAACACCCCAACTTGTGTACATCCGGGTATCTGCAACTGACTATTTGAGAGCCTACGTTGGCACATATGCATCTGAAAACCTGTCCCTATAATTCTATAAATGGGCAAGGTGCAGACATGTCTCCTGGACATTGAGAAAGGGAAGAGAAATCACAAATTCAGTTGCTTAGCATTAGGCATTACCAATGATTGATACAAGGCAGCTTCCATTAAAAACAAATCCACTCAGTTTTCCAAGACACTCAGTCTAAGGCAAACAGTTTCTTTTTTTACACTGACATAAAATTCTAATACTTGGCACCAACTGAGTGAATTCCACAAGCACATGAGCCCTTATGAGGAAAAAAGTAAACAGTCAATGAGCTTCTCCATTTTGTTGTAACTCACTGACAAGTTACAACCACCATGAAATCACACCGAAACAGAAGCTATCCCTGAAGAGTAGATGAGAGCAGCAAACTGCATTTACAGTAATGACTGTGAATTTATTAGTATGCCTCCCACAGTGTAGATTTCCTCTATACAGCTTTCTTCAATGGAGCCAAGAAACTTCATATTAAATTGCATGGCACAGAATGTGTATGGAGGGGGATAGAGGGGAGGAGGAGGAGGAGAAGATGCTAGCAAAATGATTTTTAAATGCCTTTTTTAATGTAGCAATACTCAATGAAAAACCATCCACATTTGCATGGTTTGTTAGCTGTAAGTCAAGAGTTTAAAAAGGGCTAATTTTTAAAAGAGAACCCTAAGAATTTAAGGGCAAGCAGTGAAAATGTGCAATTCTAAAGAGATGAATCTGACTGAGAATCTTGTAGACCCCACTTGAGAGAAAAGCAAAATAGCAGAAAGACAAAACCATCACGTTTCAAACACAAATGAATTCCTCTGCCTCCCATCCCATGCCTAATTTCCTCTTCTTTATTCCCAATAATTAGGTGTCTTTTATAAATAAGAAATATAAGTATCAGAAATATTAATTAGAGAAAGGAAAAAGAAAAAAGCACTAAGACACCACTCAAATACTCAATTAGTGTATAAAAGCAGTTTCTAGTAAAACTCAAAGGTTTTTCTTTTTTTAAATGAGTGTTATGGTATGATTCTGTATAATACCTGCTAAGTTCTTTTTACCCAGGTTCTCTTTTATTCCCAAATTCCCTTCTCTCTGTTTCTGCATCTGTATCTCTCATTAGCTTCCACTTACACCTCTAGATGCCTGCTATGCCAGGCAGGCAGAAATACTGCATCACTGCAGGTTTCACCACAGTGAAAGCCCTGCAGTGCTGACCGTTATCTGGTGTCTTTGATTCTAGTTCAGTGATGCAAAATTGACGAACACTTTCCCTGGGATTAACGATATGGAGAATAGCTCCCTTCCTTGGCACTGAGAACAGCCAACCTGTCAATTAACATGATGGAAGTTCCTGATCCGACTACCAGTGCTAAAGATCAAAAAGCTGCCCCTGAAAACAAGTATGCTGCCCACAGGCCCACCACAGTGGAGTCCACAGCTTTATAATATTTCTGGTTTCTAGATAAGGCTGCTAAGATGATCTTACAGAACACTTTATTTCAATGGTGATGAAACAATGGCACAGCAGGCATCCTCTGTTTGTGGTGCACCCACAATTTGTGTCTTGCAACCACTTTGCCTATCTCCCAAGGCAAACATGCCCCCCCCCCATTTGTTATATTTTAGGAGAAAACTAAGAAATTAGATAATGTGCATGAACACTCTAGAGATAGTCACGCCTTTTTTAAAACTATAATTATACCTTTCAAGCCTACAAAAGCCCCCTAATATCTTAGCACTAATTCTCTTCTGTGACTGTGCTCTGTATATCAGAAGTAGCCTGCGTACCATGTGATGTGGCTGCTGCCTGCATAAGTGCTTTTTAATTGAGGGGGTCAGAATTTACTTAGGAAAAAATGAGGAATCATTCCTAAATAGATTTTGTAGATAAACTGGATCATTTGTGCTAAACACCTTTGAGTCAAGCCCTTGCCAACTGAACAGCAGGGGAAACTCACTGTATGTAACCTACACCCACATCTAGTCATTATGAATTATACTGCATCTCACAAAGGAAAAGGTTTTGAAGAGCGCCTGAATGCACTGAAACAGTCAAGTCCATTTAGAATTCTCTGATGTCTTAAGCTATTAAAATAATAACACACACACAATAACCTTGTTTTTGAGCCCTCAAACACTCCCTTCTTCAAAATAGCCCCCTTGGCATAAGTTAGTTTGGAAGATACAAGGCATTCACATTGATAATCAACTGCAATTCAAGCTAATGGGTGCATCTGATGAAGGCAGTCTGTAGTCCTACAAGAAGTGCTCTATAACCGCCTTTATGATTTAATCCATTCACACTTGCATCTAACATCTATGAATCATAATTAAATTACAGAAGCTGAGTTCATTTCCACCTCTCCCCCTACACTTTGAAGGATAATCACTGACAATTAATCCCAAGGTCCCTGCAAATATTACAAGTGTTCAGTGCTGTGGGGATAAGCAGGTTTCACTTTCCTATCTAGTTCAACATGGACAAGTTCAACGCATGTTAGGTCAAAAGATCAACAGGGCCAGATAAAATCTGAATACCCCATATATCCTGACAGTCCTTCAATATGCCTCTGCAGAGCCTGAAATAACTTTGTTGATTATTGTTCTGCGGCCTAATGAATCCTGGACCAAGCGGACACAAAACAGATGTCCGAGCATGCCCCTGTATAATGTTGATGATCCTCTATTCATAATTAATAACCTGGCACACATTTGCTTCCTTCCTCTCCGGATGGCTTCTGCAGAGTCTGGGCCAAGTAATTCAGGTCACTGGCAAGCTGCTTAATTAATCCTAGACCAAGCAACTATAGCCCATATAGAAAGCTGTGCCTCAAGGATGCCACTTATTTGCTGTGTGCAGAACACCTCTGTCTATACTACTCCGCAACGTGGACTACAGGGGTGTATATTGCAGAGTGCACCCCTGTAGTCCCCACTTTGGCACAGCATAGACAAGCACTAAAATTTTGTGAAGTCCATCAAAGGTGCTGTATATATGAGGACAGATAAAATAACCACTAGAGAAAATATGTAAATTTAAATTCCCTGGCTCATTTCACAATACACTTTCCTACATATATGCTCACATAAGCCAGGTCAGCAGGTAATGGGAAGGCTGGAACTGTGCTTTAGGAATGCTTAATTATTGCAAGTGGAGCGTGCAAAAAATTACAGGCAGCAGCATGCAAAAATGGTAAATCCTGCTTTCTGCACAGGCTTGGTCTTAATTTTGAGGTGTATCTTAATAGAGCCAGTCACCTTAGAAAGACAGGACCATTTCAGGCCCTCTTCTGCATAGGCTATTTAGAAAAGGGGAAAAAAAAGCAGCAACAGAATGAAATTTTAAAGTGAAGATGAGAGAAAGTGGCCCCTAGAGTATTTCTATGTAATTGCTTTTTATGCAAAGTCCTTTTCCAGGCTGCAATGCCAATGGTGACAGAGATTCAAATCACCTGTCTTACTACTGGAGAAGTGGTCAAAAAACTGAAAAATTATGGTCATCATACAGCTGTAGCTGTTCAATATTATGATTTTGGACTGCTGTGAAGAGAGATCAGATTAAACCCTTTTATCTGCCAAGCAATCCTCAAGGTCAAAGGGGAAATTTTGAAGGCAACACTTAGCTAAAGTCTATTGCTGTTTTTATTTGGTTGTAAGTACAAACCTTGAATATTATACACAAAATGACAATTACAGACTCTCTCTCAGTTTGCCTGCACTCTCTTCTCCCAAAACATCATGGCTTTTAAAATAACTTCACTGTCTCTCAACACACACGTTAATGTACTATGAAGGAGATATATTATAAATATTGTGTGTATATGTGTGTGCGCATAATTCATGTCCCCCGCAGATTTCTTTGCTTTCTCGTAAAAAAATTACTTTCTGACAGGGAAGCAAAGGGAAGCTGCAAGAGCAGTCATGCACCATTCCCTAGCAGTAGTACATCATTTCACGCACCTGGAGCAGCTGGCGGAGAGGTAAATCACCACAGGGCTGGGGACATTCCAGCCAGTGGCTCCTACCCTGAGCCAGGATCAGCTGCTAGTCCTGGCTGGGCTGGAGGCAGGAGAGAACGGGATTTCCTCTTCCCCTGCAACAAGTGTCTGGGGCTGTGTCAGACCCACCCCCAGAAACCTCCCACAGCTGCAGGAAGCTTAGCATCCTCCCCTGATTCCTGCCTACATCACTCCTCAACTGTGCAGGGAGGGGTCACTGTACAGAGAGCTGCTCCCCCATCCACCCAACCCCCATGCATCTGGACTTCCCATATCCAGACACCCCTGCCAAGCCTCACCCCATACATCCAGAACCCCCCTAGCCCTCCATACCCGAACCCTACCCACTAAAACTCAACTCCTGCATCTGAAGCCCCCCTGCACGCAGACCCTCTGCCTCCAGACCCCATCCCTGTACCCAGCCCACCACCCACTGAGCTCCCTCCACTCAAACCCCCACCCTGATGCCCCACACCCTGCACCACCCTGAGCCCCCACATCCAGACCCCAACTAACTGCACCCAGACTCCTCCACTGAGACCCAACCACCTTCACCTGGAAGCCCCTGCAGAGTCCCCTTGCCCCTGCACCTGGAACCCCCCCAACGAGCCTCTGTGCATCCAGATCCCCCCACACCTAGACCCCCCACTGAGATGCCTGCACCCAGATTGTTCCACACAGAATCCTCTCACCCCATACCTGAATGCCCCCACACTGAGCCCCTCCACACTTGGATCCTGCCTGGTTGAGCCTACCTGCCCACACCTGGTGCGCCTGGCGCAGAGGGGCAGGTCCCCACGGGTGTTTCTGGGGCAGGCCCAGGCCTTGTGCTGCATCAGGGTTGGGTGCAGCCTCACTGCTGAGTCCGTGTCCCGGGGGCAGGGGGTGCAGGGTGATATCCCACCTTCATGCACCCAGTGGCCTGTGCTCCCCACTGCCATGCTGGAGCCTCTGCATTTATTTATTCACAAAAAAAACTTGCAGCATTTTAATATTGTGCCCAGAATTTTTAATTTTTTGGCATAGAAAGCCCTCAGAAGTAATATATACACAAAAAACAGAGGCATCTGTAAGCTTTTCAGATCATGGACTGTATCTTCATATGTTTGTACAGTGCCTAGACACTGTAGGGCTCCGATCCTGCCTGCAGCCTCTGGGTGCGAGTAAGTTGGATTATTGTATTCAGCATTTCTATGGCCAACAGGGTGACTATAGCAAAACCTCCTTAGATCAGCAGACGGGGAAATCATGTCTTTTAACACTGTAAACCAATGACACTGCCTCGTAACCATTCAGAACAGATAACTTGGACTACATGATAATAATTGCTTTGGTTGAGCTGTCCTAAAGTCTTATGCAATCAATTTGGAAATAGCAGCAACTACAAATGCCAAGATATTGATTATGTATTTTGCAATAATTTGTCTATGCCTCTACGCAATTGCTGTTTCCTGAGTATTTATACAATATTCAGAAAAATCAAGTGGTTAAGGTATGGGAATTCAGATCCAATGAACAAGTATTACCGTGGCTTTGAATCGCAATTCTGATAAACACTTTAACAGCATTATTCTGTAATGATTAAAATACAGTACAGGGAGTCAGGAGATGAGAGTTCTATGCCTGGCTCTAAGCTTTAAATGATTTGACCTTGGAACAGTCACTTATCTTTGTATCTCAGGCTTTAGCCATCTGCAATGCTTACCTGTCATATAAAGTTGTTGTGAGATATAGTTCATTAATGTATGGAAAGCTTTTTAAAAATAGTTTGGGTGATGCAGATAATTTGCATTTCAGTTTTATGCAAGTCTTCTATAAAACTGTCAGCGTACACATTTTTAAAAGTTACTTTGGAAAGGATATATATTTTAATTGCTATAATTTAACCTTTGTGCAACATCTTTAATTTCTGAGATCAAACGAGACCTACATTTGCTGTAATAGCAGTATATAATTTAAGTCAAGTTCTTCAGGAATATGTATTTCCAAGTATTTAAAGTCTGTCTAGGCCTTTTAAATTTAAAGAGTTCTCTAAATATGCCTGACCAAAGTTAGCTATTCCTATTAGCAATATTTCTGATATACTGCAATAGTTTTTCATACCTCTATTTGCACACTTATGCAGAGGGAATTCAGATACTCTATATTTAGGGTCCACAGTAGCACTTGGCCAGCATGCCTGATCCCAGATACTGCTTGGTGAAAGTCAATGCTAATAAGAGGCTGCACATGTGGACTGAATGAAGTCGGTATAAGAGCTGTGCTCTAACAAGGAACTGCATAAATAGGGTTGGGGAGGTCAAGTAGACTAGATTTAAGCTCTATTTTCTGACAAGACTACATGGAGAGTGCAGATACTTTGGATTTAGGGGCTTTCAGATATAGCCAAGAGTGGCTTGGCTAGTGAAGATTTAAGGGTTTCATTGATAGAGGGCTAGCTGCTGTTTAACCAGGGCTGGCTCCAGGCACCAGCGCAGAAAGCAGGTGCTTGGGGCAGCCAATGGAAAGGGGCGGCATGTCCGGGTCTTCGGCGGACCGAAGAATGAAGCGGCGCGGTAGAGCTGCCGCTGAAGTGCCACCAATCGCGGCTTTATCTTTTTTTCCCTTTTTCTTCGCCGCTTGGGGCGGCAAAAAAGCTGGAGCCGGCCCTGTGTTTAACATCTGTTTTTTTGATAGGGACAGTTTGACTCTAAGGTAGGTTTAAGGGGGCAAATATGCAAAATTTGGATACTACACAAGCCCAAGTTTGCTGACCTTCAGAGCATACAAGGAAGGCCTGCCTCTTTTCTCAGTCTTCTTGCCTGCAAAGAGTGATTGTAGAGTCAGTATGTTTAAGGAGGGAGTATCATTTTGGTCTTTTGTATTTTTCAATATTATGATGGCGCCATCAGTTTTTGCCTAATTTAAAGACTTTTCCTGTCCTTTGTGTTATAAAGAAAACCTTCTGAATTTGATAGGATGCAGTGCAGTCTCTGCAGAGAGACAAAATTAATAGCTCAGAGAGCGATGAACTAGCTCATTCTTCTAAAGGGTGCGTTATCTCTGAAGCTTCCTGGACAATAACTTAAATGCCAACACTACTACATTACTCTGGGAGTGCTGATGGAGTTCAGCAGATGAATTCACTAGTGAGGTATGCTTTAGATACGCAATCTATCAGTATTTCTGTGATCACTGGAAGTCCATCTTTGTGAATATTTCATGTTTTGAATAAATACTCAAGCCATACAAATTAGCTATGATCCATTAATACAGGCATTACTCTGTAGACCAGCTAGCCAATGGCAACAGTCCTGACAGAACCTGAGAGTGTTGGCATCAGTGTAAATTAAGCTGGGACAAGACAACTGACTACTCACGCAGCGATAGCCAAAGCCTTCAGGAATATGACAGAACTGAAGAGGCAGTGGATACAGAATGGTTTTTGTTTTTTGTTGTATGAATGATAGTATTTTAAACAGCTTATTGAGGAAATATCTAATATTCTTTTGGTCATGGACTGATCTATAGCATTCCAAATTTCTAAGAGGATCACAGAGTAAGTGTGTGACATGCATGCGATATGATCTGAGGGGCTGTTTGCTAATTTTCTGTACAATAAGGTACTGTCTCAAGTGAAATATTTTTGCTCTTGCAAAACTTTAAAAATCGGGTTATCAGGGATGTAAAGACAAGATTTTTCTGGCCACTTAAGGGTTGAGAACTGCTGCTCTAGAACCTGGCTAATGGGGGCGGGAAATCTTGGCACACTCAGGGGGGCAGGGAGCAGGGCTCTGACACCCCCAGATACTTAATGCCCCCCCATATCCTAGCTCACATGAGGGCAAGGACAGACTCCTCTAGAGGGGCAGGGAGTCCCAAATCCCAGCAAACACACATCAAGTAGGGAGAGAGGTAGGGAGTGGGGCTGCGGATGGAATAAATGGGGCAAAGGTGCTAACATAACCCAGTCACAGTCCAACATTAAACAGCGTTAAATAAGCTTTGGGGTTTGGGTAACCGAGACCACAGCCTACTTAGTACCATGGCAAACACATGATTAAAAAAAAGCTTGTAGTAAAGATACAGAAAAGAAGGAACAACAATTAAAGCATTTGAAATGTGAAGTATTAAGTAAGGCTTTCATTTTAACATTCCTTGTTCCCTTTCCCTTTAGCTGGACTGCTGGAGAGAGTGTTTAGGAGGAAACCCCCCTTGTTTAACTATCTCTGGGATGGTATCAAAGATGGTAATAACTGTCGTTTTGGGGAAAAGAGAAGAAATTAGCTAGATGAGCTGGAGCTGCTGCTATTGATGTTAAAACACAAACTGTCCTTTTAGGGAAAAGAAAAGAAGTTGAGATGAGCTAGAGCTGTTGCTGCTGCTAAAATCCAATCCCATTTCATCCCAGATGCTGTTTGGGATTCAGATGGAGCCAGTAGAGGTGGCCATGTTATCAGGGTCCCTCTCTCTGGCCTGGTCAGGCATCTTTTAGGATTAGAACGAAGAAGGTCTGGGGTCCCAGAAGATAGTGGAAGTGGCAGCCACAATGGTGAATTTTGCTTCAGCCTCCGTCTCCTCTCTGTTCTTTCTCTCCATCAGTTCATTTTTTTAAGGATCCAAAAAGGGAATGATGGGTGAAATAGCTCATCCACTCACTATCTGGTCCATAATTACACCTCTACCCCGATATAACGCTGTCCTCGGGAGCCAAAAAATCTTACCGCGTTATATCAAACTTGCTTTGAACCGCCGGAGTGCGCAGCCCCCCCCCCCACCCCCCCGGAGCACTGCTTTACCGCGTTATATCCGAATTCATGTTATATCGGGTCGCGTTATATCGGGGTAGAGGTGGTCTAATATCTGACACACAAACCAATTTTGGTTCATTAATTTCCAGTTCACGTCTTCTGTTTTTATTAAGCACCATTTCAGCATAGTCCTTGAATTATATGGTGTTATGTTATGTTTCCACTAATTTAGTCTCACTGTCTGGTTCTCTTGCACCTGTTTATAACATTCTTTATTGAAAATAACTTGACCTACTTTCCATGGTAAATTCTTAAGCAAGCAAAAGTTACAGACCAATTGTCATAATAGGGCTCTGACCTCCCATATCCTGGCACACACTAAGAAGGGGAGAATGTGGGACTGACAGGCAACCCCTCTGCCCCTGTTCTTCCCCAGTCCCCCTGCCACTTACCTACATGTCCCCTTTCCAATGTCCCTCCCCTTCGCACTGTCCCTACCACCCATCCCCATTTATCTCCCTCTCCCCATAATTTCCCCTCGCTTTGATTCAGTCTGAAATTNCTTTACCGCGTTATATCCGAATTCATGTTATATCGGGTCGCGTTATATCGGGGTAGAGGTGGTCTAATATCTGACACACAAACCAATTTTGGTTCATTAATTTCCAGTTCACGTCTTCTGTTTTTATTAAGCACCATTTCAGCATAGTCCTTGAATTATATGGTGTTATGTTATGTTTCCACTAATTTAGTCTCACTGTCTGGTTCTCTTGCACCTGTTTATAACATTCTTTATTGAAAATAACTTGACCTACTTTCCATGGTAAATTCTTAAGCAAGCAAAAGTTACAGACCAATTGTCATAATAGGGCTCTGACCTCCCATATCCTGGCACACACTAAGAAGGGGAGAATGTGGGACTGACAGGCAACCCCTCTGCCCCTGTTCTTCCCCAGTCCCCCTGCCACTTACCTACATGTCCCCTTTCCAATGTCCCTCCCCTTCGCACTGTCCCTACCACCCATCCCCATTTATCCCCCTCTCTCCATAATTTCCCCTCGCTTTGATTCAGTCCGAAATCGCTCACCTCTATTCTCCCCATTCCTCCCCCTAAAATGCCCCTTCGTATCAGCAAGAATTCACGTCCCTTTTAAAAACAAAAAAAAGTTTGTTTACATTCCTCCAAACCCTCCCCCCAACCCCGATAGATTTTAGCAATATGCCTCTCAGCCTTTTCCAGACTTCCGCTCAAGGTAGGACTTGAACTGTCACTGGGGAGGGGAATGGTCTTTAGAGCCTGAACTCCAACCTGAGCCACAATATCTACTCTGTTATTTTTAGTGCCAGGGCATGAGCCCAAGTCTCTGACCTGGGGTTTGAGATGCTCTGCTGTGGATTTTAAAACGCAGTATAGACTTATCCTGTGAGGCTTTCAACCCAGACCCTGCTCCACTCCTGAGCTCATTTGTTAGGTACAATTTCTGTATATGATTTTTGCTTATTTGTGATTTAAGAATTTGTTGCCATTGAATTTCTGGTAGCATAACAATTATTTCTAGAAAATACAAGCTTGAATGAATAAATTCATGCATTATTCCATGGTTCATTAAAGTACGTATCCTACCATTCTTTTTAAAACCAGGGTCTAGCTTAAATTAAGGGTGAAAAACGTCGGTGAAGCAGGAACCTGCTGTGTCTATTTTATGCTACTAATTTTTCCCCCTTTCAGTGTATAAGACTTCTAGAATCATAAAAATGGGTCAGTCTGCTGCAGTAGAATAGGAACAATTTATTTAGCATATAAGGATTATGGTCACTTTTAACATTTTAATTTTAATTGCCAAAAGAATCCCATTCTTTTGGCAGTCAGATGAGTGACTTTTCTATGGTATATTAATAGAGATATAAGCATCTTTATGAGAATTCAGCTACTAGAAAAGGTGGAACAAGTGTATCATTTACTCTGTGTGGACTTGATGCTCTGGCTAGGAGAACACATTTATATGCTAGGAACCATGTAATGTGCAGATCATTTGAGCATAAATATCTCATTAACACACTACCCACTACTAACTCTCTCAAATTTCAGGCCACCTGCAATCCTGAGTGCAAAGAAGCAAAGATGAATTCCCTTTTCATTGCCAAAGCCTCATCCAACTTCTGAGTGCCAACACCCTCCCCACTTCCCCCGCTCCAACCTCTCTACATACCTTTCTGGATCAAACTTCAACAATACTCTATCCAGCTGCCAAAACATCCAGCTTTCCCCAAAGGTCTACATTAACTATTAATATAAAAACCTCTGCTACTCTAAATATTTGGGGGTAGCATAAACATTTGTAGATTAATACCAACATAAACAATACTGCAATAATTGCAATGATTGCTTTAGTCATGTTCATATTTAATCTACCACAGTCCTCCAGATTTTAATCTACCTGAACCTGTGGCAGAATTTCCAGTTTGCTGTATCACGGTGCAGCAGAAACAGAGTTCTTTGGCCTGTATAGCTTATACCAGTTCTCAGAATGATATTAGCTATACTGGCAAAAGGAATTTTTTGTCAATATAACTGTCTACACTGGAGCTTTTGCCAGCATAGCCGTGTCTGTTAAGGGTGTGATTCTCTCTCACTCCTAGCCAACATAGCTATGCCAGCAAAACTTTTAAGTGTAGACCAGGCGAGTAACCAGGGGATTTCCAGGAGGAATGTTGCAGAATCAACTCTCTAACTGGTTTCTAACCTCTATCGAGCTATACCGATACTACAGTTTGTGACCCTACTGCAAGTCATGTTAACGGTCAGTTAACTTGAGTTGGCTAAAATTTGTGCTAATCTAGACACTCCACAAATATTAGTTCCAGGACACAAATGTTTGTATTTTTACCCTAAGCAGAGTCCTAGATGGGGCACTGTCAAAATATAGGATTTCTCTGGACCATTATCAGATCAGAGTAGGTTGGTGGGTAACTAAAAGTTTTACTTGAAGTTAGTCTGTATTTCAGTAACTGCACACTGCTATTTTACACACAACGTTCCAGTTAAAAGATCTTTCACTATGCTCATTCTCTTTATTTATTTTTGTAATTCAAAGATGATGTTTCCACCTGTTTGGTCCCATTTGACTTAACACACCGAAAATACATGATCTCAACTATAAACTAAGGCTGATCTCAGTTAACAAGAGCATGTAAGTTGAACAGAGATGTAAGTTGAATTAGAGCATGTAATAGTTTTTTTAAAATCTTTCAGTATAAGCCCCCATTCACACCTTAATGCTCCCAGAGCAGTAATGGCTCAAAATTGTAACTTACTGGTAAAAAGTTTCACCTTTTAGCTGATTAAATAATCTATAGCTTTTACATACAGAATGGGAGTTTTCATTAGGATTTGAAAACTTTAAATTAGTTTGTGACGTGGTATGTTCCCAGTCTTACCAATGAGTTTTACAAAAATTACTAAAAAAATCATCTTTTTTATGGGCAATACAGAAACAATGAACTTCAGTTTTACAGTGCAAATTTTCAGATCATTTGGTGAATTAGTTAAGCATTGGAGGAAGGTGAAAAAAGAAGGGGATGGTTATGCATGTTTAATAGATTACATTGTTATAATGGTTCTCAGCTAAGTACTGTATTATTCATCTACTATTGCTGGCTCCTTCTGGAAGACGTTTTCCATGTGATGATGGTGGGATATAAGGTAGACATTATTTGATTAGGAACTATACCACTGTGTGCCCTCTCTTATAGATAGTTTACACAAGGAGGACTGGGCCTTATACTTGGTCACAAGTAAAAGTATGTTCTATCTAGACTTAAAAAAAAAAGCATTTGAAGAGAATCTGCACTGAAGTTATTTTAATTCTCTGACTCAGCTTTGAGGGATTCAGAAGTAGAAGGCAAAAGTCAGCATTGGGTCAAGGAAGGGAGAAGAAACTAAATTTTGACATATATTTATGAAAATTCAGAGATATATCCCAAACTGAAATTGAATGGTCAAGTTTCTTTCCTTCAATATGATGAACCCTGCAGGGCCCCTTTCTAATGCTCCCCAATAGCTCCCTCCTTGTCTTGGATGTTGGAGAAGAAATTATAAGTATTGTAAGAGTGCATGGCGGCTCACAGCCCAATGCAGAGTCCTTGCCCAGCAGAGCTTATGATCTTTGTGGTTCAGATATTAAGGTTTCCAAAAATTGCCAGGGTAGCGTTATTTCTTCTTTTCCTCTCTCCACTTGTGGCTGCTAAGAGGGGGCTGCCTCTCATGTTTCACTATGCCCCAGACCAATAAGAGCAAGATGATCTCTGACTAAATCTGTACTGAGGACTTCATAAGAGCAGGAAATGACTTTAATGCCAAAAGGTTGAGAATCACTGATACTACAGTGATCTTGGTGCTTCTGTTCCCATTGGAATGAGATTGTCTGCACATCCCTACTTTCAGCAACAAATTTTCCTATCTGCTGTAAAATATACAAAAAGATACACCATTACAAGTCCCAGCATCATGGCTAAAAGTCCTATCAAAGTGACCCCCCAAAGGCTCCAAGTCCATCCCTGTTGCAGGTCTGGAGGATAAAAAGATACTCACCCCAAACTTTGATTTCTGATCACTAAAAGCAGCATTTAACAAATTGATAAGATTTGTATAACGAAGCCTAAAAAGTTGAAAGCAACCATTTGCTGAATGCACTGAATCACAACATAAATTACGTAGAATACTATGTAGGAAATAAGTAAAGTAGAAGGGAACACACACATTAGATCTGAATGTTATCTTAGTCAATTAGTGATGTTTAGAGCCTGTGGATCTGTTAAAATAGCCTGAAAAATTCAAACAGGAAGTAAATTTCAGCATATTTTTCCTTACACCTAACAGAGGACAAATCTAAAATCCCTCTTTTTCCACAAACAGCTGCAAGTTAAAACCTTCTCATGACAAGAGAGGAAACATATGATTTTAGGTCACTTTTTATCCATCAGAAAAGCCTTGCTGAACAGCTTCAAGTTTGAACATCCTGTTTTAATGGTATTCCACCACCGAAAAAATATCCAGCAAGCTCACAAGTGTTTAATACCTTTATCAAGAGATGCTCCAGCCATGTGGTAAAAGCTCAAAGCTGTGTCCACATCATTTATATTCTTCAGAAAAGTAAAAAAGCTTTCCACCTCCTCAAACGTCAGCCCCTGCAATAGAAGGAACAATTTTTTTTTAAATTGTTAAAGTAAGGAGACAAATAATGACATAATTTTGATAGGAAAAAGTCCCAATGAGAGCAAAGATGATAGGTATGTCCAAATGGGAATTCATGTATGACTCTCCATAGTGCATTATATTAAATCATTATTTGGGATTATATACAATTTAAAATCTACACTTGCGGTAACTGAAAAGTCAATTAGGTACCGACATTCTTATTTCCTCCCTTAATTGAAATTTCTCTTTCTGCAGTAATCCCCATTACAGTCCCATTGTCTCCTTAGCATGAAGTTGATGTCAGCTGAGGGGGATAGGCTTAATACAGCTATTGTAGGTCTCCCTGTGCCTAGCCATTATTTGTTCCTGATCAACATTATGGGCCTGATTCTCATTTACACCACCCAGACAGTATAAAAGGGCCTTAGGGTATATAAGAATCAGGCTCGGTATGTGGAAGAGTCAGTGGTGATAGAGAAGTTGAAACAAAAACCACCACCATTCTCCCTGCTGTCAACCACTTGCCCAACAATGTGATCACATAGCCAGTGCACTCTCAAGATCCAGGAACTTGCTGCAAGCATATCAGTTTATACCCCTTATGGCCTTCAAACTTGCAGCAAGGAGATCAGATGGTTGACACTCTAAAAATAGAGCCTTAAGGACAAATTCAGAGGTCTCAGTGGTGTAAGTAAAACTCCCCTAACACTTCAAGTCACTTAGGGTATGTCGACACTGCAAAGAAAAACCCACGGTGCCGAGTCTCAGAGCCCAGTTCAATTGGTTTGGGCTTGTGGACTCAGGCTGCAGGGCTAAAAATAGCAGTGCAGACATTCAGTCTTGGGCTGGAACCTGGGTTCTGAAACCTGGCAAGCGGGGAGGGTCTTGGATCCCAGGCTCCAGCCGGAGCAGGTACACCTACCCGGCTATTTTTAGTTCCACAGCCTGAGCCCCTATTGACCTGGGCTCTGAGACTCAGCACCGTGGGTTTTTCTTTGCAGTGTAGACATACGTTTAGACTCCCTTACATATAATCAGAGGGGGTGTACGTTAGCGAAAATTACATGCTGAGACAGAGAGAGCAGGAAAGCGAAACTAGTCTCATCATACTTTAACTTTCTTCTGGCTCTTTGGTATGTAAACTAAATCAGAGGATATTCTCTACATGTTGACAGAGTGGTTGTGTCAGGTCTAAGGCATGACTCACATTGAGAATTTTGGAAATTCTCCCACAATTGCTCTAGCATTGAGGCAGCTCCACTGAGGCTGGCACCCAGGTAAATACTATTATAGAGTATAGTTACTTGACTTTTTACCATCGTGTCTAGATTTGTTCAGAGTTGGAGGACACAGTGAGGTGATAAAAATAACCAAGCCCTATCTATATTAGCCCTCATATTACTTATTGCTAGCATCAGTGGAACTGCATCAATGATTGAACAACAGCATGAGAGTTTCAAAACCTTAACAGTGTAGAAGCAGCCTAAGTGAACCTAAATGAGCACAGGTCTGACAGTAAGGGGCTCTATATTTCATTACCTTACCTATCACCTCTGAATTTGGCTCTTAACATGATGAATCACCATGCCAGCCTAAATTCAAGTTTCCTCTCTATTCTACCCAGCAAGAGACAGAATGCTAAAAATGGGGTACCTATAAAAATAAATAATATATTTTCACTGTTATGATGAAGATGAAAATGTCAAAATGAATAAATTCAGCTGGTGAATCCAAATTAAGCTGTAAAATCTATCTTAACACTGTCTGAAATGTCTTCAGTAACTTGAGCTATTAAAGCCTTTAACAACAACCAGGGCAGATTATTGGACTGATTTAAAAGAAGAAATGCATTGTAAGATACTCTGACTGAAAGGGAGTTTAGTGACAAAAATCACTGTACAGAAGATAGCTCATTTTTAAGGTCTGGGATCCAAGCGAACAACAGTGATTAGCATAAACACAGCACCTTTTCAGCACGACTGCTAGCTTCTGACTCAAATATAAACGAATTGGGAACCAGACACTTCTGCAGAGGTTGTAAATTACAAATGAAGAGCAGGAAGCAACACTAGGGTTAAGCTTAAGTTATTTCAAGTCCAAGAAAACGTTTATGCTAACACTGAACTCATTTACAAAAGAAAACATTGCAGGTGCATTCCTGTATGAACTTAGCTAGCAAGCTCAAAAGGAATGTAAGTGATTCGCTCCATCACACTTCATTAAAAAAATGTAAGGATTTAAACCACATAATGTTAAGGCAGCTGCAAAAGAGTAATCCAATAAAAACAGATAAATGTCTTTGGGTACTGAAGGTATTACATACAAATCACCAAAGGACACTGTGTTCCAAAACCTCTTCCCACTTGAGACAGAGGGAAGATTAAAAAAAGCAACCAGTCTTGTATGAGGATGTTCTGAAGTAAGGTACTGGACTGGATTGACAAGAAATGTACGTGAGCTACAACTGCTTGTAATAGATGATCCTTCTAACTTAATTAGTCATTGTATAGCCAGCTGCCTGGAGTCAACAAAGCTGCCAGAGGGGAAAGAGAAACTGGCACCCCCACATCCTTTACCTCTTCCCCAAAAAACTCTTTTTATTATTTGCCTTTATTTGCTATTGCTGTAATTAAAAACTTTTGGCTTTTCATCCGTCTCCAGACTTGGAAATCATCTATCGCTTTTGTTCTTGCAAGTGTAAAATGCTGAATTCCTCCTCTTCTCCCCACCCTCCAAAGTCCTTGGAGATAAAAAGGGTGGTTATGAATCTGGTTAACAACCATAACCATAAAAACAGCCTGGCAGGAGTGTTACCCCCTAGAATCTGGACATAAAGATGTCCCTCTCTATCAGGTTAAGAATTGTTTTTCTTTATCCAGTGAAGAAACAATCAGATGCTGACAAAAAAATCAGGTCCCTCCAGTTCATCTCTTAGCATCCTTGGCTATTGTTAGCTACATAATCAAAACTAGTTACAGAAAACGTTACAGCAAATTGGAAAATATGACATTAGGAGTTGGTATTTTCTGCTAGTCATACACCCAAACTTTATGTATCTATAAGTTGTTATTCCTGAACCAAATACTTTCAGATAAAATTACAAATATACAGACCTTTAAAAACAGGGTTACTAGAACATCCAACTCCAAATGGAACTCTGTCCTCATATCCCTACTCATGTTCTACCTCAAGGCTAGAGATCCTCACACACAACTTAAGTTCTCCCTAAATGGATGCCAGTAGTTTGCTCTTTAAGGCTACATCTACACTACACTAGTAGCTCTGCCACTACTACTGTAGACAGGGCTCAGTGTGTCACCCAACTCTACATGGAGAATTTCCCAAGCTTCTAGTGTTTACTTTTAACTAGTTTCAGAGTAGCAGCCGTGTTAGTCTGTATCAGCAAAAAGAACAGGAATACTTGTGGCACCTTAGAGACTAACAAATTTATTTGAGCATAAGCTGTAGCCCACGAAAGCTTATGCTCAAATAAATTTGTTAGTCTCTAAGGTGCCACAAGTACTCCTGTTCTTTTTACTTTTAACTATACATTCTATTTGTGCTTTAAAGAGAAATTTATTCTCAAACGTGGCTACATCTCAATGAAGATATGTGTCTGGGAATTTTCTTAGTTTTCATTAATGTGGAGAAAAAAGGGTGGGTTTGTGCTTATACAATTCTAAAACCAGGGTCTGGATTTAGCTTGCAACTTTACTGAAGCCTGCATTTTATCAATGGTGCTTGAATATGCCAAGCTTTGCATGTTACGCTCGTGGAACTCAACTTCTGTGAAAACTCAAATACAGTCCATGGAGAAAGAGTGAAGTCTCAAAGGAAGTTTGTACCTGGCATAAGCAGGACCCCACTTGAGATATCAGGGAAGTATGAGCTTTGCAAAACAGTTGGAGAATGTGGCTGACATGAACATATTTTAGGCCTCACTGGCCTCTACCAGCATAGTTCTAAAATACTTGCGTGATGAGGTGTCCGCCCCNGGGGGGGGGGGGGGGGGGGGGGGGGGGGGGGGGAAAAACACAGATAGTGACGTGGTCAGAGGGCTGAGCCACGAAGAGGACGTTGCAGTTTCGGACGCTGCGAGAGGGGTTACAATTGGACTGTGGAGAAGAAGTGATGGTGTACAGACTGTGGATGGGAGCGTCAGCCTTGAGCTAATCCCCAGGAGGAGGTGCCAGTCTGGCGGTGAGTGGCGTGCTCTGTGACAACTTGAATTATGATTTATTGACTCATTAAGGAGATTTCCATGTTTATTTTTTAACCTTTGATTAATATACAATTTAAAGGAAAGCAAACTGACAAATTAACCCTGATATGCATACAGTAATAATCAGGTTGCTTCTTTCATAATATCCAAAACATGACAGATGTAGAAGTTAGCACTAACAATATAAAACACAATGGCGTAAATTGTCAGCTGCACCAGAACAGGGGCCAAACCGGCCCCTGAAGCAAGTTAGAGGAACCCAGTGGTTGCTTTAGATGGCATTCAAGACCAGTGAAAACGAAGGGCCATTACACCAGAAAGAACTGCTTGAATAAACTGTGCTTTGGCTCCTCAAAATACCCTAGTTCTTCCAACACATCCCCTATGCTGGGTGCAGGAGGCACTGAGGTAGGGTTGGCCATGCTGGATTTATGCCAACTGAGGATTCCTTCTTCAGTGGAATCCATTTAGAGCAGCTTTAAGGAGCAGCGTAAAGGGATCTTAAGGCTGGTCAGAATCTGGTCCAGTATTTCTTAATATTTTGCATCACAAAATGGATTAACGAAATTAAGAAATAAATGACAGTTCTGCTGCTAAGAGGAAGTAGTTCTACAACAGTCAGGCCTACTAACCACAGAAGCAGAAGTCTTTCATTAGTTCCCGTTTTGGTTAATTGCTATGTTCACAAACTAATTAATAAAAAAGGAGCACTATCAATCTCTATAGAAGCAGACATGAAATTCTAACACTACTGTAATTTAGCACCCCATACTTTCATTAACATATTAAAGATGTCCTTTCAGTTTAGGTGTTTTATTCCAAGGTTTCCTTCCCTGAATTAACTACTGCAGGGACTGCAACCTTTTCCCCCTACAAATTTTGAGTCTAATTCCCATGACATATTTTTCTCATAAAATCATAATAAAATGATAAACTACCCAATCATACTGCACAATTAATCGAAGGTCAAGTCAACTGTTGGATATAAGTCTTCAGTGTTTGTTCATGTTAAACATGTGGGGGCTTTCTCCAGAAAGCGTGGTTTTTTAAAATTAATGTTAAGTATGTCTACACCCACTATTGCAATGCACTCATTTTAAAATGTGTAAAGCAGTCTTTCATTATACACACAGCCAGATCTTGATCACTAGACTTATGCATTCGTTGACTCCTTACTGCTGGTGATTTGTTGACCACCTGAAGTCAATGTGGCTCTTAGGGCCTCAATAGGTTTTAGGGGGTCAGGTGCTCTTCTTCAGGAGTCAGAGCATATTCATTTTATGGTAAGCCCAGTCTATGCCAGCCCACTGCTTAGATCTATAATTTCAGAGGAAAATATAAAATGGCCATTTTTTTTTTACTCCAGCCTGTGATGTATTCAGCGATCAAGCATTATTTAATTACGGAGATATATTTTGGACAAGTAAAAGTCAATGGAAATATGTATCATCACTGAAATGATTCATTCTACAAGTTTATTCACATTTTAGACTTGATTTCACAGTGCAAAGCACTATGGATGCACGCATCAGAAAGTCTTAAAATTTCTCTTTTGTCTGCCTGAAAGCCACTAACCTCTCCTTCTTGAAAATGTTTCCTGAGTTGCTTCAGCATGAAAGTGAGCTTCTTTGACTGCACTCCACTATAGGCCAGCAGCATGCCACCAAACTGACGCTCAGTGATCCGCCCATTCACAGGGTCATGCCGTTCAAACTGGAAGAGAAAGAAGATTAAAACAAAACACTAATATTAAAGCAGAATTGCTTTAATAGGAAGCTGATATTTTATTCAGGAGGTGCACAACTTTTACTGTAATGCTGAGCTAAGTGTGGTTGACAATATTTCCAGAAGCAGCTCTAACTGTGCTCAACATCTCCTCTTCACCAATGTCAGCGATAATTTATTTATTTATTTTACACACACATCCCAGTACTTGGACAACCATTTAGGAATTTCCTTTATCATGATCAACTTGTTCCATTATACAGGGGGACAGCATTTGTGGGATTGGTCCCCAACAAGCATTGATTACAACCCAGAATGGACATTTCTAAATGAAAGTAAGCTAGAGTTTCACTTAAAGGTGGTTCAGAAATGGTATAAAACTTGCAATCGGAGGTTTCTAATGGGGACAGTGTCAGAACTAGAAAATACATGCCACACACTGCAGGCCACAGAAGTGCGACTGTGTCATGCAGAGAACAAGCCGCTGTCAGTAACCCCTTCTCAAGGCTCAGTCCTGCACAGATCCTTCAATAAAACACAGTAAGCATGACTTAAAAAAAACAACAGTGGGGAGAAACATGGCTGACAAGAGGCTTGGTGGTCAGTAAATCAGGAAGGGAAAATCCCCAAGCTCTATGTAGAGATTGTCAGTGAGAGAAGACTCCTTCCCTTGCTCTTGATTTCCCCTGACAACTGCCAAGTTTTGGTAAACTCTTCATTCAACAGCCGCCAATCTCTAGCCTCTGAGAGACTTACAAAGATTGTTGGGGGACTTTCACCCCAACCTCCCTTCACAAGCCTTTCAGAGGGGGAAAAAAGTTGTTTTTCCATTGAATAGCCTCCCTAGTGATCAGGTTAGATGCTATCATCAATCTCTGCTAGTAAAAAGGCTAGAGACTTACTACAGCAAAAATAAATAAATACAAAAACAAATCACAAATAGTCAAGGATCTAACATGACATTTGCAAATCAAAAATCAGTCTGTTTACTCTGCTTATAGGTTGTACCTCTTCACCCTCACCCATTGTTAGTGTTGTCCATTTAGATTCTAAGCTCCTTGGCCAGGGACTATTACTTCATTTGTGGATAGTGCCTAACACAAGGGGACCCCAATCTAAGTTGCTCCCTAGGCACTATCATTAAAAAAGAAGAAAAAAGAAGTGAAAGCTCACTATCAACACTTTAACATCTTATATCAAGTTTGCCAGAGCTGATATAAGAAAGCCAACAGATACCATCCCTTAACTACCTAGCCCCATAAACAACCACCCCCATCAAGCTCCTGTCTCCGTACAAGCCGACATAAATAGATAGCCTTGCAACATGACCTGAAAGTCAACAAGCTCAAACTATTTTGGACCAAAGGATGTGTATGAGTGTTCTTTACTTAAACTACCTAACAAGTAGGCAGCTTGTAAACAAGCCATTACAATTTGCATGGTAATGAAAAGAGCTGAGTAAATAATTCATAGTGAATAATTTACTGGATCAATTTCACTGCTTTTCTTCCCCCTGTTCACGAACTGTATGGAGAGATTCAAATTTTATTTGAAATTCGCAAAGTAGTTATTGGTCTGCAGCTTGACAGTGAGACATTGGTTACGAGTACTCAACATTCAACATTTGAACTGTTTGGATTGAACACATAGGCCATGCACTAGGATTCAGTTTCCTGATCGGGTATGAGAACTTTTGGGTTTCTGATCTGAATGACTCATGGATTATGAATTCCATAGTTTGTTCCCTGTACTGTTTAGTCAAAATTAACTATCATAGCAAAATTTCTGACCTTTGAAGATTCAATTTTTGGAAGGAAATGAAATAACTATGTCTAGTCCAGGGGTAGGCAACCTTTCAGAAGTGGTGTGCCAAGTCTTCATTTATTCACTTTANTGTGGGGGGGGTTCAGGGCAGAGGGCTGGGTGTGTGTGTGGGGGGTTCAGGGCAGAGGGCTGGGTGTGTGTGGGGGTGCAGGGCAGAAGGCTGGGGTGCTCCCAGCCCCCTGCCCTGAGTGGCTCATGGCAGGAGGCTGGAAGGGATATGCCCTGTTCCACCCCCTTCCCCAAGGCCCCGACCCTACCTCTTCTCTGCCTCCTCTACGGAGCAGCGAGCACGCTGCGGCTCGGATCCGCCCCCCTTCCCCCGGGCGATCAGCTGATCGTCGGGAGGGAGGAGGAGGGGCAGGAAAGCACCAAGCTAGGGAAAGAAGCGGGGGAGGGGGGAGCTTGGCTGCTGCAGGACCAAGCTTCTGCCTCCTGCCCCTGCAGGGGAGAGCGGTGGGGCTGAGTGGGGCTGGGACTGCGGCAGGCAGCGGCGTGCCACCCAAAATCGGCTCGCGTGCCATGTTTGGCACGCGTGCCGTAGGTTGCCGACCCCTGGTTTAGTCCCAAGATGCAAAAAAATACATATATTTAAAAAAAAAATACCAATTTGATCGTCAGTTTTTTTCTCTGAGCTTAAATGGTGTGTGCAATATCTGGGAAGTCATGCAACCTCTTAACAGTAGTTTGCTAAAGAATCCCACTTATTCTGTACCCAAAACACTGAACTCTTTCCTTCTCATTTGCTGTAGGAAAAACCCTATCAAAGTCAGAGGAAAAATATAGTCTTCATTAACATCAGAAGTAAGGAACTTAACCCATTTCTTTGCTGTTTCTGAGGAATATGGAAAAATGTTACAATACTTTAAGGCATAAATTTCACATCCAATGTAGTTTTAAAACCAGCAGCAAGGCTTTCTAGTGGAGACTCTCCATTTGCTTCTCAATTAATCCCCAAACATGCAAATCACTATTTTTACTCATGTTCTTTAAAGACCTCAATTTTGCGGGAGTGTGAGACATTATCTTTTATTAGCACACCTGAAAGGGCTTTAAAATTTTCAAGCTCAGTTTATAATTAGTGACCTTTCTCAGACAAGTTTAAAATAAATGTAATGTACATTATTCATTTCCCCTACCCCACTTTAACAACTTGATGAGGAATTTATTCATTTTCTATCTTCATGCCCTTAACAGGATTAAGAACTGTACCCATACAAGTTTCGGCAATACCAGCTACATCTGGGTTGTACTTTTTTGCAACCGACCAGGAATGAGAGACTGTACTAGAATATTAGTTGTGATAGTACTTCAGCTCCGAAGGGAAACAAACAACTCCCCCCTACAACCTCTCCTCTGCATTCCTTCCCTCTCAAGCTGTCTCACCTCAAGCTTTTTGGTGCCATTTTTTGGTTAGGTTAACCAAAGACCCAAAGTCAGCCTTACACCAGGAACCACTTAATCATGGGTCCCCAGTAAGAAGAAGTGTATCAGCCAGCAAGGCCATCTTGCTCTATCCCCATTTTAGGATATGATCCTCAAGTATTTCATATGCTGAAGGGTAAATACCATATCGTGATCACAGACGTAATCACAGATCCCCCCCTCTTCCCCCATGCTAGGATCTCCATCTCTCCTTAATGAGATGTCCCTTAGTAGCAGAGAGACTACTCAATACTCAAATACACTGGATAGATTAAAGACAACGCTATAATTTTCACTCAATTTCAATGGATTTATTGGTTCTAAGACAGTCCTATTGAGAGTGAATGACAGCAAGGGTGCATGCAAGAAGAGGGATTACTTTAAAAATATCTGTCAAGTTACACTATCTGAGATGCAAATATAGACACAAATAGTGTCACTTTAAAATGTGTTAGCTGGTTGTGGTCAATTTAGCCTAGACACAGCCCTACAGATTCTTTGGCACTGCAGAGAGCAAAGATTTCTGAGACAGAAAAATCACAGGCGCTTTTACAACTTAATCAACTATCAATGAAATGAGATAAAACAGGATGGAAAAGCACTTATGGAATCAAAGTCTAACCTTCATTGCTGGCACCTAATAAAATTAACACAGTCTTTAAAGTACAAGAATCTCATCAGTTCGTAACTGGTGGATCCCAAACGTGTATCAGCATAATTTAAAAAATAATATATATGGAGATATACCTATCTCATAGAGCTGGAAGGGACCCCCAAGGGTCATCGAGTCCAGCCCCCTGCCTTCACTAGCAGGACCAATTTTGCCCCAGATCCCTAAGTGGCCCCCTCAAGGATTGAACTCACAACCCTGGGTTTAGCAGGCCAATGCTCAAACCACTGAGCTATCCCTCCCCCCATAATTTGATTGCTGGTGCCCATAATCCTGCAAAAATTTGTCAAAAATGAAATAAGTGCAGCATTACGAGTTGAATGACTCAAACAAGAGGCAGAGGAGCATTTAGTACAAAAACAATTCCCCCATCCCATTGTGATGCCCCAGCCTGTACCAAACTGTGAGGTTACAACTACAATGGTGGTGTACTGGAGAATGAATCAAAGGTGAGGTGAAAAATAGTATATTTTATTTACAGCATGGTTTTGGATTTTTTTTTTTAAAAACTATCATCCTTTTTGGTTTTTTAATACAAAGACTACTTCAGAGAAATACCTCTTACCTTTAAGAAGTAAAATAATATATTCAAGGGGGAGTGTTGGGAACACAGCTCATCATTATCCCTCATTATGGACCCAAATTTGGTTCCCATTTTTAATTTCTATAAATCATCAGCAATGATCAGTCATAAAACTTTATCTAAAGTTATTCATGTGAAAGTATTAATTCACATTATTTCAGGCTTTTTTATTCTCTTTATGTTCCTTATTTTTGTTTTTCTTCCATATTGTACTTTTACAATTAATGTCCCTTACCTATTCTCGACAAATTGATTTAATACCCCCACATCCACCAATCAATTACTGTACCTGCAGCCACTCTTACTGCATAAGTTAACAGAAATATTCACCAATACATCTTCATGCTGCCTTTAAATACTGACTGTGAGTTTCCAAAACTAACAGAATCATTTAAAGCTCGGAATGAGAAAAGTAAGCACTCTCTCTTAGTTTTAATCCACGCAACAATGAAGTGATGTCAAGAAAGTAGTTATTTTTCCAAACTCTCACTCATCCGGTATAAGTTATATTTAAATTACTTATGAAAGGGATATACAGTATACAATATCTAAAAAGATATAGAGTGAGAAAACTGAAACAAAGGATAAGGAGAAAAAAAGGAAATAAGTACACCGCTACCCCATATAACGCCACCCGATATAACACGATATATCGCGGTAAAGCAGTGCTCCGGGCAGGGCTGCGCACTCCGGTGGATCAAAGCAAGTTCGATATAACGCAGTTTCACCTATAACGCAGTAAGATTTTTTGGCTCCCGAGGACAGCGTTATATCGAGGTAGAGGTGTATATACAAATGCCTGAGATCCGTTGCTAATCACAACAGATCATACATGGGACTTAAAAGAAAGTGGAGTTGCTACAGGTAGTACCACAATATGATGCAGAGAAAACTTAACAGAAGATCAAAATGTTCTCCATTGTCCTTTATGCTTCAGAGGAAGACAAAAAAATCAAACCCTGGCCAATTGTGCATTGGAGGAAAAAAAATCCTTCTTGACCACTACAGGTGACCAATGAATGCCATGAAGCATGAGGCTTTGATTGTAGTCATTATCTTAATGCAGAGCTGCAACTGTTATGAACAGGTTGAGGGCAATGCTGAGCTACCTCTTTTCTCCATGGCCCGTGAAAAGAAGGGAACAAACAGGTGTATTCACTGATTCAGACACTCCAAAGCCAGAAGGGACCACCACAACCAGCCAGCCTGACCCCTCACATGTACAAGGCCATAGAATTTGTCCTAGAAGCTCCATTAAAGCATATAGAATCATACAAACATAGGGCTTGAAGGGACCTTGAGAAGTCATCAAGTCCAGCCCCCTGCACTGTGGCAGGACCAAGGACACCTATACCATCCCTGACAGGTGTTTGTCCAACCTGTTTCTAAAAACCTCCTATGATTCCACAATCTCCCTTGGAAGCCTATTCCAAAGCTTAACTACCCTTATAGTTAGAAAGATTTTCCTAATATTTAACCTAAATCTCCCTTGCTGCAGACTAATCCTATTACTTCCTGTCCTATCTTCAGTGGACAAGGAGACCAATTGATCACAATCCTCTTTGTAACAAACCTTAACATATTAGAAGACTTATCAGGTTTCCCCTCAGTCTTTTCTCAAGACTAAACAAGCCCAGTTTTTAACCTCTCTTCATAAGTCAGGTTTTCTAAATCTTTTACCATTTTTGTTGTTCTCTAGACACTCTCCAGTTTGTCCATATCTTTCCTAACGTTTGGTACCCATAATTGGACACAGTACTGCAGCTGATGCCTCACCAGTGCCAAGTAGAGCAGGACAATTACCACCCATGCCTTACATTCAACACTCCTGTTAATACACTCGAGAACAACATTAGCCTTTTTTGCAGCTGCATCACATTATTGACCCATATTCAATTTTTGATCCTCTATAATCAGCAGATCGTTTTCAGCAGTACCACCATCTAACCAGTTATTTCCCATTTTGTAGTTTTGCATTTGATTTTTGCTTCCTAAGTGAAGTACTTTGCACTTTTCTTTACTGAATTTCATCTTCTTGATTTCACACCAATTCACCAGTATGTCAAGGTTGTTTTGAATTCTAACCCTGATCTCTAATGTGCTCCTCCCAGCTTGGTGTCTGTGACAGTCTATAACCTCATGTTCATCCTTTTTACAAGACTATGATACATTTCATACAAAGTATGCCTTGTGAGGCATCATTTGAAAACTCAATTTGCTGATCATTATTGTCCTGGTAAAATGTGTGGCAACCTTGTATGGAAAGTTATAAAATTCTACTGTATAAGATACGTTTCTAGTCTGGGGAAACAGCTTCAAACTAGGTCCCCAGAGACAAAACACGAGCCAATACCTCAGCCAGGTGTCAACATAATCAAATGGACTGTCACCTGGTGAAGCGGCCATTCTTTGGCAGTGTAGCGGGGTGGACACCCGCTCCTGCCCTGAAGGGCTTGAAATCAGCCCTGAAAGAGGGCTGCAGGGATAAAAGCAGCCCTGGAGAGGGCTGCAGCTCTAAAAGCTGGGCTGATTGGGGAAGCGGCCTCAGCTGGGCCACACCCCAATCAGGCCACAGCTGGCCTGTATGAAAAGGCTGGGAGCCAGGAGCTCAACAGTCTCTCTGCATTCAGAGAGAGAAGGGCCTGGCTGCAGGGAGCTTAACTAAGTGCCTAGAGTGGAGCAGGGCTGGGGAAAGGCCAAGGGAGCCAGGGAGCTCCGGCCTAGGAAAGCCCCAGGCTGCAGGCCTGGTAAGGCCTATTAGGTACTGGGTTGCAGGGGGCAGCCCATGGGTAGGCAGAGGCAGCAGGTCCGAACCCCTTTGCCTGTGATGAGTGGCTGATACTGCAGTCTGCCCCAGTGAACGGGGTCTAGATGGAGACTGGGCAGTAGCCAAGACTGAGGCGAAGTGGGGATAGTGGGTGGGGGTTCCCCTGGGAGGGGGAGAACCAGAACTGTGGGGGTACTGCCAGGGGGCAGCACCCAGAGAAAGGGGCACCGGGGTCCTGGGAGGGACACGGGGCCAGTGGCAAGGCGGATCACCGGCCTGCAGAGGGCACTCCAAGGCTGGCAGAGCGAATTCCCGAGATGACCTGCAGGAGGCGCTGCAGGGGGTGAGTCCCGCACCGTTACAGGCAGGAAGAAGAAACCAAGACATTTACATCTTGGCAATGGAACAGCTGGAGGTTCCTGTGCACACAGATTTTCTGTCACCTGAACCTCAGCTGGAGATGATTCTCAAAGCAGAGATCTGCTATCAGAAAGGGGAGCAAACTCCTCATGTTATCTCTTCTCCCTTTCTCTCTGCCCACATCCACAATGCCTGAAGGACAAGGAAAGGATCACTGTACTGGGAGATGGGTCCTGGTTGAAAGGCATCGAACCAGTAAGACTGCAAGAGCATGTGGTGAGATACATTTTGCTTTCAATTCACTTAGCTTGTTAAGTTAGGTATTAATTTATGTTTTACCTTTTATTTCTTTGTAACCAATTTTGACTTTTATGCTTCATTACTTGTAATCACTTAAAATTTTTCTGTAGTTAATAAACTTGTTTTATCGAAACCAGTGTGTTTGTACTGAAGTGTTTGGGAACTTCATTTGGGATAACAAGATTTGTGCATGTCATTTCTATGAATGAAATGACAGACTTTGAGCTTGTTTTGTCCAGAAGGAAAGAGCTGGGCAGTACAAGACGCTCAATTCTGGGGATAAGTCTGGGACTGGGAATTTGCTGCTGATGCTCTGTAATATAATTAATGGCTGGCTGGCTGGCTATAGTACTCATACAGTATAACGTGGGGTGATTTACGTGCTGGAGGCTGTGTGTGTGAGGTGGCCAGGAGTGAGATTACTCTCACAGTGAAACAGTTTAAAAGGCACCCCATGTTGGAGACTTGAGGGGATGCAGCTGTTCAACAGGCCAGATTGTACCCTGGGGAAAGTCACAGTGTCATCTGCAAATTTTATAAGTGGACTCTCCACTCCATACTCCAAGTCATTAATGAAAATATTGGATAGTACCAGACCCAGGACTGACACCTGTGGGACCTCACTAGATACGGTCTCCCATTTTGACAAGCGAACCATTCATAACTATTCTTTGAGTATGGCCTTTCAACCAGTTGTGCATCCACCTTACAGTAATTTCATTTCTAGACCACCTTTCTCTACCTTGCTTATGAGAATGTCATGTGGGACACACCTTTTAGCTAGATTTCTAATCTTGCCTTAAAGACTCCAACCAATGGGGAGTCCACTGCCTGCTCAGGTAAGTTGCCCCAATGTTTGTATTATCCTCACTGCTACAAAACTGCATCTTTTTTCAAAGGTTGAATTTGTCTACTTTCAACTTCCAGCAACAGGATCTTGTTATGCTTCTCAGCTAGACTGAAGGATCTCCCACTACCAGATATCTTTTACATGTGTAAATATCTATAGACAGTAAAAAGTCACCCCTCAACTCTCTCTTTGATAAGATGGTTAAGTTGAGTGACTTAAGGCTCATATTGGAAGGCTTGTTTTACAGCCCCTGAATCATTGTGGCCTTCCTTTGACATCTTTCTAGTATCTCCACATCCTTCTTGAAATGTGGACACTAGAAAGGACACAGTACTCTACTAACAGTCTTACCAATGCTATGTATGGCAGCAAGATCACTTTCCTCCTTGTGCATGACATTCCTCTTTTTAAATATCCAAGGATTCCATTAGCCCTTTTTGCCATAACATTGCACTGGGAACTCATGGTGAGACAATTATCTACAATGACCCTTAAGTCTTTCTCCGAGTCACTGCTTTTCCAAGACAGTCCTCCCATCCTATAGGTATAGCTTGCATTCTTGGTTCCTAGGTGCATTACCTTGCATCTGGCTGTATTAAAATACAATTTGTTGGATTGTGACCATTTAGCCGGCAATTCAGTTAACAGCAACCTTTTCTCCTCGTTATTTACTATCCCACCAGTCTTTGTATCATCAGCAAACTTTACGAGCAGAGAGTTTATATTACCATCTAGATTGCTGATAAAATATTAAATAGCACTGGACCAAGAACCAGTCCCTGTGAGACCCTGCTAGAAACAGCCCTGCTTATTGATGCCTTCCCCTTAACAACTACATTTTGAGATCTGTCAGTGTGCCTGCTTTTAATCCATCTAATGTGTGCCCTGTTAGTTACATATAATGCAAGTTTTTTAATCAAAATATCATGTGGTACTTCGTCAAATTCCTTGGAGAAATTTTAACTGTATCAAACACAGCTGCCTTCATCAACTAGACCTATAATATTGTCAGAAAAAGAAAATAGGTTTGCTTGACAAGACCTATATTCTATGAAACACTGATTATGTTTTTAGCTTCTAATTCTTTGTTGATTGAATTAACTGTCCCATTATTTTGCTCAGGATAGATATCAGGCTAACCGGTCTATAATTCCTTGGATCATCCCTTTTACCCTTTTTAAATGTTGGTTCTACATTAGCAGTTTTCCCCATTCCTTTGGAATCTCCCCAGCCTTCCAAGATTGGTTGAAAATTAACATTAGTGGTTAAAAATGTGTCAATTCTAGTATGAAAAATCCCAGAACAACTGCCTGCTGTGTTTATCAAAATAGAAAAGTGCTGTTTTTTTACCTTTCATAACTGGTAAGCTGCATGCATTGTGCACTTAAATTTGAAATCTGTACTTCGTAATTGACATGGGGTAACAAGAAATCCTAGATTACACAGAATACGTCAGAATTCTATTGGTCTGCAAAACAGGAAAGCTCTTCACCATGTATGTGAACCCTTCTGATTCCTGTGGTTGGCTAGTACCTATGCTTCATCATACAGACCCAAGGCTTAAAAGTGAACTGCAAAGGAAAAGTTATTGGGTTTGTGCCTTTTTTGCTTTTGTGGAGTAGGGGTGGCTTGTATGTTGTTAAATCTTCCTTCCATCCTCAAAATCGGGTTTCAAGTCCTGTTCTCCCTTCATTTGCTTGATGTCTCTGGAGGAGACGAAAGGGGATTGGTTGGGAGCTCTCAAGCCTAGCTAAAGAAACGTGCTAAGTCTATTATGGATTTTCTTCCAATATTCCTTTGGTGTTTGAGGTAAATAGGTATTTTAAGAGCCCAGAGAGTTTTAAACAATCTGAATAAAAAGAACTTTCCCTTCTCAATTAAGCAGGTTTCTCTTCCTTCATATCTGTGATGTTATAAATCATGCTAGTTCTCCAATCATTCACAAAGTCTTTCAGGAAAAACAGTGTAGAGAACACCAGAAATTCTAATACAACCAAAAAGTTTTCTTTAAAGGATTTTTAAATACATGATAAAGAAAAAAAGACAAGTTTCATGATTCTCCCTCCTCCCCCCCAATCAGGAGTCAATCTTTAAGACCTAAAGTGTCATGGGGGCAGGCAGTGTAAGAAGGGGATAGCATCTGGTTAGTTGTGGGAAAGTGCAGTTGTAGTTTATTTCTTTAGTAAGAAAGAACTGACATGGGCATGAGGAAACTGGGGAGGGAGAGCTCTGTGCACTGGGATTGTTGCTTAGGGCCCTAAACTACAAATCCCATTCCCTTTAACGCAAGGGACAAAAATGTACCCAATGCACCTTGAGCTCAAAAGGACCAGCCCTTAAAAAACTCAATCTTTAGAAAAATGCTGCCAAAGGAACTAAAAAACATGACTGATGGCCTGCTATTCTGGATTGCCATGTTGGTTAGTTTTCCATCTTTTGAAAAATGTCAAATGTTTAGATGCTGGGTGTCTTTGTTCTGAAATTGGTTCCTTCTGACAGTTCGTGACTAACAACATATTTCAAGTTATAAATCAAGACTTGGGATCCATTTATTTTTCCTGTCATACACTCAACATTTAAAATGCAAATTATTATTTTATAATGCAAGCTGCAACATGTAGCATGAAACACATTTGAGAAGTGCCGTACTAATCATTACCTCCAGAACAGTTTCCAGTATTAACCACTTGGTGAAAGCAGTGGCTAGTGTAAATATCCATTAATAAGACTACAAGAAGGGGGGAGGGATAGCTCAGTGGTTTGAGCATTGGCCTGCTAAACCCAGGGTTGTGAGTTCAATCCTTGAGGGGGCCACTTAGGGATCTGGGGCAAAATTGGTCCTGTTAGTGAAGGCAGGGGGCTGGACTCGATGACCCTTCGGGGTCCCTTCCAGCTCTATGAAATAGGTATATCTCCATATATTAAGAAATCATACATAATGTTCTAAGTGCCTCTCCCCCAAACCAAGGTGTGTGGGGCACTGTAAAAATAAAGACAAAACACTTAAAATATGATAGACACATTATTGTGACAAGAACAGGAGTACATGTGGCACCTTAGAGACTAACAAATTTATCTGAGCATAAGCTTTCGTGGGCTACAGCCCACTTCATCATCCACAAAAGCTTATGCTCAAATAAATTTGTTAGTCTCTAAGGTGCCACAAGTACTCCTGTTCTTTTTACGGATACAGACGGATACAGACTAACACGGCTGCTACTCTGAAACCTGTCATTATTGTGACAATTAGTAAATGTCAATTCGTTGTGTGATAGGAAATACAAACCTCCTCTGTCCAAAAGGTTAAGCAAAGCCAGGCATAATGTCACATTTTTGAACCCTGGGCAGCATCACTTCATTGTTCAAACATCAATATTGATTAACAAGGCCCATGCTATTATTAAGAAGAATTTAACTATACATGATATAGTATGTGATGAAGATTTTCCATCATATTAATGCAGACTCCACGAGGTGACTGTTTTTTTTAAATACCACACATAGAAGGGGGAAGAGTTAATGGAGATCTAGATTTTCAGCAGTTGTACTGGAATGGAAAAGACCAGAAATGTGGTGAGGGGAATTCTGCTCCATTCCCTCCATCTCAGAAGCAGATTGTATTTATGCATTTTGAGCCTTCTGGTTTACAGTTTACCTCTTCAGGGGTATGTGACAGTGAAAGCCAGCCAGACTTTGTAGAAGATTCTAAGACACCATTACTCTTTACTTAGTAGCATGAGACAGGTGCAGATCTATACTAAATAATAAAGACACATATGCATTTCCCTGCCTCAGAGCCCTCACGACTCTGGAGATTTTTGTGCTTGGGCAGAGCCCTCTGAGGCATCCAGGATCCTTCCCTTGCAGCTCATAAATTCTCCTCAGAGTCACGGAACCTCTCCAGTTCAGCTTGCATTCTCTGACCCTGGCTGGTCCTGCAGTTAAAGCAGGACACTCCCAGGCCCATTGAAACCATGTCTGTCTTCACAGTCTACATGTTTTTATGAAGTCTGATATGAAAGGTAGATTAATCTTCAAAATCTGACCTACCGCTAATTTCCATCTGAGAATTAAAAAGCATAGTTCCCCCCACGAATCTGACTGGTAGATAAAACTGTCAGCTATGTGGTAATAAATTAGGCAGCCTAAAGAAGAAAACATGAAATTTCATTCCATTTTAAAGTCAACTATTGTATGCAGGATGAGGCAATATAGGGTGAGGGAAACCAGCAGGTACGTGGAAATTTTCGGTTTTCTCACATACCTTCTCTCAGCTCAATAAACTCTTGTAGCAAGACAATTGGAGGAATTGACCAGAGAACATTGGGTCCTTCTCTCTTCACTTCTAGGTTTAATTGTTTTTGGCTTGCCCCAGTTTGTGTGTGAAAAATCAAACATCACTCTGAAATTATACAGACTAAATCAATTCAAAAAACAATAAAATGAAAAATCTCTCTTTCAGAGCACTGGAGCTACCTAAATATGAACACCAAGATGATGAATACCGTTTCTTCTTCTCTTCTGCTGCCACCAGCTGTAACACTTCCTCTTGCCAGGAAATAAGAAAGCTCTAATGGCTATACAACCATCTGTCACAGACAGCAGGGTACATTCCTTTGGGATCTTACTCACTCTTAAATAGTGGGGGAGGTGAAGAGTACAAATTATACCTTAGATTTAAGTCTTCTAGATAGTTTATACACTAAATACAGGCCCAGACTACTGCATTTCAGGCATTAGAAAAACTGGGGAAATATGGAATAATCCTTTAATTCACATATAACCAAGAGGTGGGGTGGGAGTGTGTTTCTCTACAATTATACCTAAGTAAATATGGACGTGCATTTTTTTAAATAAAGAAAATTAACGGCCACTTAAAGTTCAAAGTAAATGGGGCAAAATATGTTGCTTTGATTGTGATACATGCAAGCGCTGCATAAAAGCATTTTAATCTTAAGTAAAATTTGCTAGTTGTCTATTTTCCCCTCAGGATAGTCCTCCTTCAGGAAGGCTCACATACTATGAGTTTCTCATGGGAAGGTTCTTCATTTCAACCACCTCTCCTCCTTTTTAACTATACCTTAACAGTGTAAAAAACCAGCTACCACAAAACTCACTCTTGAGATCCATTCTCCTCTGAGATTTTAAGTACAAAGAACTATTTAGAGATCAAGAACAGTGCATCTTCATTGGTTCTTCTACATCACTGAAACCCAAACAGATTGAACTTGTTGGAGATAAAGCACACAAAGAGCCAGCATTTGCTGGGGAAGGAGGCTGGTGAGCTAACAGTCAGGAAGTGGTACAACTATATTCTGTTAAAACTTAATAATATTCTCTTAGTCTCTAAGCTTGGAAAAATTTATTTCCACACTGACTTTGTCCTTCTCTGACTAACTGAATTTTTGACCTATATATGGAATGGCACTTTTGTTTTGTATTTAAAAAAAGAAAGAAAAGATTTACATTAGTTTATTTTCTTTTTTTACATACTAGCATTGTAAACGTGGTCAAAAATGTCAGCATACCTCTGGATATAGGATTTGTTAACTTATGCTTTTCTTAAGTAAACAGAAAAGAAGAAGCACAGAACACTGCTAAGTGTACATAAACAGTGATTACTGTTTTTAATATTTCTCATTTCCAAGTTGGTGGATTTTTGAAATATAGACCTTTAGAATCCAGAACCATTTAAATGATTTGGGTCTAAGATTTATTCTGTGTCCCATTAAGTGACCTGGTAATTCTTCTTACCCACAGGAAATGAGAGATGTTTAAAAAAAACAAAACAAAAAAAACCAACCAAGAAAATAAACCGCGGTTCCTCTGAAAGAGATACTGTTGAAAGACACACAGACATCTGAGTGGCTCACAGATCGTACTCCATTAACACCAACTAGATATGGCCATTCAGAGGGTAAACATTTAAACCGAAACAAAATGATCTTCACCAAAAGAATGAAGAACCTAAAAACCTGCATAAAGGAAGCAGCAAGCACACATACCGTTGTAATGTAACATAGCATGATGCAAACAGTCATCTTGGATTTTTCTTAAGACAACACACACACAATACCTCTTCCAAGGTGTTTGCTGATTACCTGCCAACTTCAATTCCATAAAAATAGCTAAATATAAAATTCATTTTGCAGCAGGGGAACCCAAGCAGCTATTGCCTTCAGCCAGCATGTTGAATCCCATATTGGCTGAAGCAGTGACTCAGGATAATACATGTTCATAGAAGACAGATTTACACGCACCCCTTTATTCTGAGTTAACACTACCAGATTCCTCTATCCATCATCAATTGCTGCACTTTGATTACAGACTACCTCCTACAAGACAAACACCAATTTTCTCCCACCGGAGGCAAATTACATAATCATGTTCAGCTGTTCCAATGAAAAATATCAAAAATGCTTAGTTACTCTTGGTTCTATCCTGCCAATATACATTTTTTTGCCTTTTTAAATAAAGCACTTTGAGATCAAAAGCATCATATCAGAAGTATTATTTAGATTGATGATTTCTATTCAGAAGCATGAATAATTTCCTATCCCCAGTGACATACAATAAGACGATCAGAATCTGATTTGAAGAAACACTTGCCCAACTCATATCAGAACCAGACTGCAAAAAAGCAGTTTGTCCAAACAGAGCTTTAGATGCTCTGTTTAAAGAGAGAGATAGAGGGGACTTCCCAAAGGTTCTAAACTCAACACAGCAGGGTGGGTTTGACTGACAGCTGATTTAATTTATTTTCATTGCTGTCAATACAAAAGGGAAGGGGAAAAGAAAGAACTCAAGCAATGTTACTATGAGACAGACTTGGAGGGCTATCAAAATGGCAGTTGACTTCAGTGCTACACTGATCAATAACAGCTAAGAAAACAAATGCAATGCAGGGTGAAGAAACAAAATTCCTTAAGACATCCATGGGATTGTCACTAGGCAATGGGCTTCCCAAGCTGTCACTTTTCATACTGTATCAGAGTGCATAAATGAAGTATTTTTCAGTGTTTTCCAATGACATAATGATGTCACAACAGGACATTACAGATCACTACACATCTGAATGTAAATTTAAAAACAATTTTTCATTAAACATTTAGGAGGCACCATTACCAACCATAGCATCTGAGTGCTCCTTAACAAAAAGTAAAGACAGCCAGACTCTCCAGTTTGCTCAGGCCACTGTGTGCTTAATGCACAAAACTGGTTGGAAACAACCAGTGGAGAAGTTCCTCTGTCCATGAGAGCTTTGTCAGTACATGCTGCTACCCTAGCCTCCCTTGCACGTTGGGAATGGGACTTGGCCCTATCCTCCAGTGATGCAAAGAACGTCTGTCCCTATGCAGCCCTAATTTGCACCAGAGCCAGGCAGCCCTGCATTAGGGAGCTGCAATTAGCTCCCCTAAGTCCCCCCTCTCTTTTTCACTGTGTCAGGAGCAGCTTAGATGGAGTGGAGAATCAAGACCATAGTATTTACCCAAAATAGAAAGCACATTCTCTGCACACTCCACCTTTATTCTCAATAGAATTGGGCTGTACTAACAAGGGAAAAATTTCCAGAGGGATACCAGCATCTGGATAAGTATAAGACAACCAGTGGAGAGATCCACTCTGTGCGAGTGCCTTTACTAGGAAAAAAGGCTGTTTTAACATGAGGTGACTATTATGAGGTAAACTCCTATTGAAGACAAGTCAATTTGTACTTTTAACACAAGTAGACAGGTTGAGGTAAAGATTATGGGGAAGCTGGGGGTTTATCTCAGCCTGCTAACATGTTAGAACTACAAACTACCGTATCTTTATTAGGCATTTCCCTCCTGTTAGTTACCAGGTATTGGCTCACAGAAGGACACACCTTTTTTCCCTAGTGAAAACAAGGCCTGAGCAATTGCCTGAGGAAGCAAATTCCTAACAGGACGAGGAGCTACTGAGAGGGCCCTTTCCCTGATTCCAGGGAGCTCAGCTCTGGGGACCAATAGCTGAAGCTTCCCCACAAATAGCAAATGCTGCAATGGGACAGTCATAACTAGACTCAGTTTTATTTTAAAACTGGAGTCTATTATTCCACTGTCCTGCCAGATCCCTACTGAACAGCAGCAGCGTTCTTCCCTCTTCACCACAAAATTAAAAATTAGGTGAATAGCTGCTACAACAGGCTTTGCACAGAAAATTTTTTGCAACCATTTTCTAAGCCATCAAACAACTGTGTGAAAAATAGGCCTTCCTAGAACCCCCGGTCTAAATATACATTTTCCTATGTAAGTCAAAAAAGCAAGTCTTCCAATATCAGTAGTCGTAGTAACAAAAGTAGGGTAAATATGTTACTATTATTACATAAATGAAGGTTTCTTTATCCCATATTGGTTAGGACAGTATATTTTTTTATGTAGGGAACATTCTCACATATATTATCATAATGTAGCCAATGCTGAGAACAAGCAATTTCTCCTCTGACATTAAGTTAAAAATAGACTTCTGTCAAACAAACAGCAAGATGCCAAAGGAATAATGCCTTAGAGATTCTGAACATCATTTCCATAAAGATGGCTTACTAACTATAGCTATATCTGGAACAGGGAGTCCCAGTCAGATCCTGTCTCAGGAATGCAAGTTCTGTGAACAAAGTTACCATATACAGTTGAGTAGAGTCAGGGCTCTCTACATTCAAGGATGTCTCAAGGCCAATCTTGAATCTAAACTGGTTGTTAGATCATATAGTCATTCAAGAGTGGGGAATTCAGTTTAAAGCTGTTACATAAACATCCACACAAATTATATTTAATATGACTTGAAGCTATTCTAGAAAACATCACAATATCAACACAGCAATGCTGGTTAGAGGAAGCTGCTAATGGAACTAGGAATTGGTTCTGCCCAGAACCCCTCTTTCCACCAATATCTCAAAGAACTTCTGAGTTACTTGATGAGTTCCTGACTTACCTCCCCTCAGCTTGTTCATTCAAAATAATTTCTGTTCCCCAAACAAATGTATCTACTGTGAGCACAAGGGACTCCTTTGCAATAATTCCACTAGCAGTTATGGTAGTGAAAATTAATAGATACATTATTTAAGTATATTGGAAGCAGGAAGCTTGCCAGAGAACTGATGCCCGCTGGACAACCAGGGAGCAATTAATGAGGATAAGGGAAGCCGAAAAATTTCTTTGCATCTGCCTTCACTACAAAAGATGCTAGGGAGATACCTACCCCAGACTTAGGGTGAAATTCTGACTCTGCTGCAGTCAGTGAGTTTTACTATTAATTTCAATGGGTAGTGTGTGTGGGTGTTTAAGATTTTGCTCTTACTCTTTTAAGTTGATAAAGATCAAATATTGTCTGAGACGGAGGTGTCCCAAAAGAGTGTGCTGGAACAAACTGATACTTTGAAGAGCAACACACCACCATGATCAGACGGCTATATCCAAGAGTTCTGAAGGAATGAAGTGCTGAGCTACTAACAAAAATACACAATCTATACAAAAATGCAATGAAATCAAGAGCAAGGAGCCATTCAATTAAACTGAAAGGCAACAAATTAAAAAAAAGAAAAGGAAACTTCTGCAACACAAGTGCGGAACACACTGCCATGAGGGAGTAATGGAAAGTATAGCTTTCAAATGTTCATATAGAAAATGAGAATTCTACATTTACATTAGAGCTCTAAATCCTCATACTTTAGGACATAAACCAAGATTTAATCAATAGGGTTATGAAGAAATTTCCTCTGTGGGCAGATTATCCCATAATTTCCCCCTATAGGGTTTCTTATAACTTCTTCTGAAGCATCTGTTACTGGCTACTATTAGGGACAGAATACTGGACTACATGGATCACTGGTTTGATCCAGTATGGTAATTCCTAAGTAAAATTTCAAACTGTTCTGCTACTCAACTCAAAGCTAGAGAAAATTAATGTAGTCTGGTTCATGGGAGGCCTGGCAATCAGCTACACTCTTGATTTCTTACCACCACCAGGGTACACATGACTGAAACAATAAAAGCTTGTGTGCTATATTCGTGTAAAAAAAAAAAAAAAACCCTGCAAAGAGAATACAAAAATCTTTCTGCTCCCTCTCTGAAATATTCTAGTTTTATGCACTTCATAGACAGAGTCTTTTACAAAGTCGATGCTATGGTGTGAAAGAGTCGATAAAATAATTTTGTTTCATATTGTGGCTTTCATATTGAAGGTATTCAGACACTTTACAAAACAACGAGTTAAGAGATTGGTGGTAGAGCAATTCCTAGGAAAACACAAAAGCTTGTAAGTCACCAGCCATAGTTCATGTTCTTGGAAATTAGAACTGGTTTTACTCAAAGGGAGTTTGATGGTCAGGACAGCAGTGTTACTGCTTATTTTTATGAAAAATGTCAAAGGGCTTTTAACTTTCCCATGCAGTCAGAACAGCTTGGCGAAGTGACCTCTGTTCAATCTCTCTTCTACATGCTGGCCCAGGGGCTATGAACTGAAGAAATCAGCTCAGTTTCTGGTGCTGAACTCAAATGTGACTTTGGCCAAGGCCAAGAATATATACAAACTAAACCATACTGACAAAGTAATGGAGTTGCTAACCATGATAGGATACTGTATCATAGGGCCTAATTCTGCAAGCTGCTGAACTCCCTTGACTCCCAACGAAGTCAGTGAATTCCACACAGTTACATCCATACTTACTACTGTCTCATTTCTCATATGTAAATGCTGCTCTAATGCGAAAGCTACTGAACCAGCATATTTTATAAAAGCAAGAAAATGCATATATGTTCATCAGTCAATTTTAAAAAGAATATTACAGATACAGATATCAGGAAACCTAGTGCTCGCATATATCCAGATTTTTATTTGCATGTTCTTTAAACTCCAGACCCATTACCAAAACCTATATTTGTTACCTACAAATTGAATGTATTCCTTTACTTTTGAACATCACAAGTAATGCCAAACACACATCTTTGTTTTGTAATTGACACCCCCTTCATATTGTATTAATCCTACATATGAACATTTCAACTTTTGTGTTTCAAAAGGGCTTTTGGTTTTGTAGGAAGACTTCCCCTGACATCACAAGCAAAATATGGATTTAAAGATTCATGTGTTGCTTATTTGTGGATGAAAAAGAAAAATGAAGCTACATTAGGCCTTTTAGTTTGTAGAGAAAAGCTCAGAGAATTGTCCCTCAACCCTGATCTCAGTTAATCAACAAGCAACCATAAAGTCAAAAAATTACTAATGCTGTGAAATTTTTGGGGTGTGTGGGGAAAAGAGCTACAAACACAAAACACGTGTAACAAGCAATCAAAGAGATCTCTCAGATCATTTTTGTGTTGTTACCTGAATTTGCAGAGTAATAGTCTGACTTGCAACATATGACCCTATAAAGAAGCATTTATTCAAAGCCTTATTTGACCGGCTGTAATACATTATTTATCTGCAAACTGCTGCAGAACTGGCTTTATTTATTGTTCTGGAGAAGCAATCCATCTGGAGTTTTGTAAAGGTGCATAGTTAGTATGCATGAAAGAGGTGAAAAGACTTTCTCTCTTTTCCTATCATCCTCAGCCCCCTCTCCACCAAAATTAAAAAAAAAATTAAATGTAAAATAAGAGGTTTTAACATTTATAAGGGCACCAAATTATTAGTAAACATCCTCTACAGCAGGAAAGAGGAGTTCCTAAAGGCTATTCCATCTTTCAGGTATGTAAATCTGTATGTAAAAAAGAGAAATTAGCGCTAACACTTTAATTGAATACTTCAGAGTATTTTTAAATGGACTGGCTGGGATGGGGGAAAGGTGATAACAAGGATTTTCCAATGGCAGTTAGATTAACATTCAATGGGAGCTACGTGCCTAACTGCCATTGACAATCTCCCCATGGCATGTTTGATTAAATTAAAAGACAAAAGTTTATTCCAAACTTTATTTAAGCGGTTCAGACAAACTTCATGTCCCAGAACTCATTTGCAACACTATTTGGAAACCCACTGTACCATTAGAGACAAAACATACCTCGGCTCCATATATATTAAACATGGACTAGTGTCCTGTTTTCAACTGTCTCTAGTGCTTTGTTGAGGGAAAAGATGCAGGGCTTTTACCTTAATTCTCTTCTATGACAACAAGGCCTCAGGAAAAGGGGGAGGAGAGAAAAAAGGAAAGAAAGCTTCCTCCTACCCAGAAAGGAAACACAACACACATATAGCTATAGTAAGTAAAAGTCATCTTACAGTCAGAAGTTGAACACATCACATGGCACTCACTATAATAAAACCCACACTCCTACTTACAACTCTTTTCCTCCCACTATCTTCATTTGCTTATTTGGAACTTTTAAACCATAACAAGATGGAACATTGTATAGTTTCTAGGCAAGAAGACGACACTACACATCTACTACTATATTAATTTATAAAATATTACAGTGAAATAGCTCTGCAGTCATATTTAGTTCTTAGAATAGAATGGGCATTTTGAGCTCTCCATTCTACTAGCTTTCAATCTGGAAGCACAAATAATATTCTCCATGCAACAGATACATAAAATCATTTTATAAATATACAGAACCTCTGCTGCCTGTTACTTAATTTATGTTTACTCTCCATTTGACTTTGTTGCTCAATTTACCAAGCAAACTAAGTTTGTTTTTCAAACTACTTTCAGTACTTCCAAGTTCAACCTAACAATGAGAATCAAGCTGACATTCTGCTTCCTACATCATTACTGCAGCAATATTAAAATCAGTAGCTAAAACAGGTACTTTTAGTGAAGATGTAGGAAGCAGACCAAGGATAGCTGTGTCTTCAGAATTTAAAGTGAATCTGTAAGATGGAAGAGACTGAAATATTTTGTTTAAATAAAATAAAGATGACAATGGATGTCAAAGAAATGTCATACATGAGAGTTTATTCCTTTTCAAAGCTGGATGCTTCAAATTTTGGAAACCAAAACTGCTGGTTATTTAAAGAGATGACAATCTCTGATCAGGTTTAAAAAAAGGAATCCAGTTATTTTGTTCAGTATTTGCTCATCAGTTTTCAGCAATTACTAAAATACTGTGGCAGATTTGTGAATCCTGCACCGTCTCCATGTAGCAACCATATTGGATTTCCTCAGAAGCTGAAAATCATGCAGCTTCACTGGAGATTTCATAAGCTTTGTTTTCACTTAAACATCCTAATTTGGACATTATGAATGAGAAAACATGTATTTCAAAATAAAAATGAAATCTTTGAAGCTTCTAAAATTGCTGTGGTGATTCCTTCCCTTCACAGAGTCCGGGATATGTGACAGCAGCCGGGAAAAGGCTGGTTATCAGTACACTCCAGTCTTCTGCAGTTTGACCATTGGGATTACTGAGGTCTTCAGTTAGTAAACTAAAGAGGTGTGTGTGTGTGTGTGTGTGTGTGTGTGTGTGTGTGTGTGTGTGTGTGTGTGTGTGTGTGTGTGTGTGTGTGTGTGTGTGTGTGTGTGTGTGTGTGTGAGAGAGAGAGAGAGAGAGAGAGAGAGAATGAACAAAGGTGCTCTATTCTAATTAGCCTGCTCCTCCTGCTTAATTCAGTCAATAATGTTAAAATCCACTGTTTGACAATGCAATTAATCAAAAGATAAAATCTTTGAGTTATATTTTCAGAGGTTCCAAGAAACTGCTACTACCATTTACATTAGCTGGAGTTGTCAGTGCTCAGTATCTCTGCAAATCTAGCACCATATGTCCTAAAAACTGAATTTGCAGCATCCTTTCATAAATCAGCATAAATGAGGTTGGTTTTATAACACCAAAAGCTTTGATTTACACAAACAATTTAATTAAAAAAAAGGAAGCAAGAAGTTATTAGTATAACTGTATTTAGATGTCAATTTCAGCTGGACACAGAACTCTACTTCCTATCCTACCTTTTTCTGTAATTTTGCTAAATATCTACAATATCTAGTCTAACATACAAAGATAAATAGATTGCATGATGGTTGGCCTGCTATAAAGATTATCGCATTAGTAATACGTACAACCAACACAAACTCATGAGCATCAAAGCTACAAATGAATTGTGGAGTTCATCACAAATGAGAACTTTTAAACCACTCTATCCACTATGTATTTTGTATAAAACATGTTTAAAAGCTTCTCGGGAAGTTCCAATTACATGTTTTTAAATTATTTTTCTACCTCGCAAACCGTGAAGCCATATTTTGTATATCTTAGTTACCGTGAGCCCAACTGTACAGGACTTCTACAATTTTCTGTACATACAAATGTAATGATTTTAAGATCCAATATATAGGGCTAGAAGATGTCACTGTCTTTCCTGACCTAAACATAAAAAGTTACTGAAATTATTATCAGCAAAATTCAGAATCCACAACCTGCCCCAAACATCTTAATTTGACATTTAGTAAAGTAGCAAACTAATAATTATGATTTGAAGTATAACTTTCAAATGATTAAACTAAAAAAAAATGTAAAAATGTGTGTTGCCCATAAATTTCTGTTATCCCTGCTGTGTGTTTGAGTAAGGCCATGTCTACATTAGAGAGCTTACAGCGGCGCAGCTGTACTGACACAGCTGCGCTGCTGTAAGATCTCTTGTGTACAGGGCCGGCTCCAGGCACCAGCGTAGCAAGCAGGTGCCTGGGGTGGCCAATGAAGAGGGGGCGGCACGTCTGGTGGCAATTCGGGGGTGGGGCCGCCACTCCCTCTCGGAGCAAAGGACCTGCCGCCGAATTGCTGCCGACTGCGATCGCGGCTTTTTTATTTTTTGGTGTGCTTGGGGCGGCAAAAACGCTAGAGCCAGCCCTGCTCGTGTAGCAACTCTATGCCAACGGGAGAGAGCTCTCCCGTTGACATAATTAAACCACCCGCAATGAGTGGCAGCAGTTATGTCGCTGGGAGAAGCTCTCCCACCAATATAGCACTGTGCATACTACCACTTATGCCAGTGAAGCTTATTTCGCTCAGGCACACCCCCTGAGCACCATAAGTTTTGCCAACATAAGTGGTTGTATAGGCATGGCCCAAGAGTTCTGTCTGTCTTTCACGCACCTCCAGTCTTCTCCTTAAGGATTAATTTGGGTGGGAAGAGGCCTCTGGTAGTCTGCTATACTGTGACTGGATTAATGTAACTGTGTCCTCTGATAAATTGGTGTAAAGTATCTCCAATGAAGGTAAATTAACCACTCAAATGGCACCTTCCTTTCCTAATGGTTCTGAACAGTTATAGAAGTTTTCTAATATTTAACTTAAGTTTTCCCTGTTGCAATTTAAACCTATTACTACTTGTTCTACCCTTATTGATTGATTATAATTAGCAGTCCCAGTCTTCTTTATAGCAAGTCTTTATGTTTACTGAGAGAATTATATCTCCCTTCTGTCTTTCCTTTAAGCTGCACATGCCCAGGTCTCATAAATTTTCCTCAGTCTTATTTTTAAAGCCTTTAATCAGTTTTGCTCTTCGACCCTGAATTCTTTCCAGTTTTTGGCTATGTGGTACAAAAACTCAACACCAGGCTCCAATTAATCCTTAGCCAATGCACAGTAATTATTCTGATTGTTTCACATGATCCTGTCCATTGATACAACCAAATACAGCAGTTGTCTTTCCTGACAACAACTTAATATTTCATACAGCTGATGCAATTATAACTACCCAGACCAGACCCTTTTTACAACTGCTGCCTGGCTAGCATTCCCCAATTTCCATATTTGTAGGTTTGGTTGCACCTCCTTAGAAGAAGCATTTTATAGCTGTCTGAAATAAATCTAGTTGTGTTTAGTACAGCTCATTTTTAACCGGTAGAGACTGTACTAAATTCTAACTATCATTTATGACATCTCCAAATCTGATTAGCATGCTCTCCATTCAGTCCTTTAAGACCATAATATGTTGCAATGGCATTGAAACGACTATGGACCTCTGTGGACCCCACTCAGCAACTCCTCCCAGCTTGACACTGAGTCATTAATAATTGATGGCCTGAGCCATCCCCACCTGCGGGAGCTCGTTCTGGGAAGGAAATCTCACAGACTCCTCTCCCTCCCCTACTGATCCTTGTGGAACCCAAGGTCAGGGGTCTCCACATAAAAGATAAATCAACCTTTTACTGGGAAAACCTGAGATCAGAAGGGGAGCATTCTTCAAGACCTACCACCAGTCTACCCACTTCGGCCCCCAGCCTGCCCAATCTCTGCTTCCTCCAGCATAGCTCCTGAACATGGGGAGTGACGTCAGGAGGTCCAGGGTGGGACTGGATAATCCATGATAGGGCCAGAGGACAATCCGCATGAACAGTCCTCTCCACGCACAGACCTGTCCTCCCCATAAGCATATATTCAGTTTTTTTCAGTACTGTGTCATCCATGTTGTAGCTCCAGCTAATTCATAATTGCACACTAGGTTTTTGTTATCCAAGCTAAGAGAAAAAGCTCATAGGCAATATAATAGTAATTACACAGCCATACCAAATGGTCACTTTTTTTTAAGCACCTAGGGGAAGAAATCAACTATTTTATTAATTGTCCTATCAACATACCAAGTATTAAAATTCAGCTTACTGCTTTAATTCCCTGGCTCTCACTCTTAGAATAGGCACTGTTTGCCCTTTTCCACCCCTTGGGACCTCTGCTGTCTTAGCAATAATTATCAGCACAGGCACTAGCCCTGCATGTTTCTTTAGCACTCCAGAGTAGAATTAATCAAATCCGGCAGACTGGAATACATTCAAATAGCTACACATAATTTAGTCTATTTCTTCCTGATTCTTTGCCAGGACCTCATCCATTCCACTTTTTAATCTGCTGCTGCATTTTTTCTCCTCCCTGTTAAAAATGAAAGTTAATTTAAAGATTTCTATGCTTAATATCCCTCCCACTAACTAAACCATGGTTGGAATACTGTGCACTTTAAAACAACATTTTTAATATTTGTTTTTCCCACCCCTACATAGTCCACTGGCATATCTGAATTGACCAAAAATATATCAGAATATTTTTCTGTATCATCACGGATGCCAGCAGCTGACATCATAGGATGATGGTTTAGCATGATTCGGGTCCTGTCTTCACTATCAAATGAAAGCTCTGTAACCAGGTTAGGGGACAACTATGTTATCACTGAGCACTTTGATAATTTACTCATAGCACAGGTGGCCCCTAACTCGCTTCCTCATTAACTACCCAGTTCAACTTTAATAGAAAGTAAAGCAAAGACAAATACATTAGAGATACTTTTTCACTTCACACTTGAAGAGCACATCTACACTAGCTTTACTATTCTTTCTTCTTAACACAGGCAATCTAAAAGTTCAGAAATCTGCAGAAGAGCAATTCTCCTCCTGCACACTTGCGCAAGCTCTAGAAGGGAGTGCTTGGTTATAGCTCAGTCACTAAACTGGTGAATCTCTTAACTGACTGAGCTGTAAGGCATTCTCTGGTAATTCATACTGAAAAAATACATTGTACGACCCATTCTCCACTGAAAATAGTTTATGCAAAATCATTTATATACAGGATATTCATAATAAAATAAATGTTCTGATAAATTAATGTGACCTAAAATATTGCAGGAAAAACATCACAATTTAAATACATACTGTTAAGACTAATAGTGTTCATCAATCCAAAATTTGCACACTAATAAAATATAACCCTTGCCTTAGATTTTGAAATAATCTACAAGGGATACCAACACTTTCATCATTTGAAGTTTCAGTCATCAAAACTTCAGGTGACAAATGATTTAATCACTCAACCAGCAGGTCATCAAGTGCAAGTGTCAAATAGATTTGACAACGAGGAGCCCATCAAATTAATTTGTCATCAAAACTATTTGTAACGTTAGCTGATGTTTCTACTAAAAGGAACAGTGGTGAAATAGTGAATAATGTTGACATTTAAATCATTACGCACTGACTTTCAGAGTTTTAAACACTATTGACAGACGAGGCAGTTCACAACTCTCAGAATCACTTTTTCAGGCCACCTGCAGATTCAGGAGGACAACAATGTTAACTTTCTCACGGTTTACTTCATAGCTACCACAACATTAGTGATTTTTTTTTAAATGAAAGCTTAAATTCTAGAACATTTGACAACAAATATATGGAACTACAAAAATACTGAAGGCAATCATTGCAACAGAGACAGAAAGAGTTATTACTCATTATGTGGACAAATGAAAAAAAAATTGACCCATAAATAAACTTTAACATTCTCTGAATTGGCTACAATGTAGAAATGAGGAAGTTTTTCAATCAAAAAACAAAAGAACCGCAAGAATTTATTTTCTGGAGGAATCTCAAAAAGCTAGAAGCACCACAAAATTTTTGTAGATGTCCATTTTAAACTGCTTATAACTCGGGCTAAGAGATGTAACTTTCAAAGATTGTCTGAAAATTTGTTTTATATTCAAACAGTAAGTGCCATCAATTGGGGAAGAATACACTGTATTAATCAGACATAACATAAAGGTTTAACTTTTGTGTGCAAATCTCAGCCCAATCTAAGGCTTTGTCTACACTAGCACTTTTGTCGGTAAAACTTTAGTCAGTAAAGGGCGTAAAAAAAATCACCCTCCCAACCGACGTAAGTTTCACCAACAAAAGCGCCAGTGGACAGCGATATGTCAGTGGGAGACGCTCTCCCGCCAATATAGCTACTGCTGCTCGTTGGGGGTGGTTTAATTATGCCGACGGGAGAGCTCTCTCCGAGTAGCTACACGGGAGATCTTACAGTGGTGCCGCTGAAAGGGTACAGTGTGCCGCTGTAAGGTCCGCAGTGAAGACATAGCCTAACTATGCTAGTTATAAAGTGGCTCCGAACAATAATTAGCACTTATACAGCATCTTTATGTCAAACCACTTTTATAAACATTCTGGTGAATTAAGTATTATATTTAGGGCTGTCGATTAATCACAGTTAACTCACGCGATTAACTCAAAAAAATTAATTGTGATTAAAAAAATTAAACGCGATTAACAGCAGTTTTAATCGCACTTATAACAATAGAATACCAATTGAAATGTATTAGATATTTTTGGATGTTCTTCTACATTGTTGTAATTGAAATCAATATATTTGAAAATGTAGAAAATATCCAAAAATATTTAAATAAATGGTATTCTGTTATCGTTTAACAGTGTGATTAATCACGATACATTTTTTTAATTGCTTGACAGCCCTAATTATGTTCATGTTATAAATGGGGAAATTGAGGCAGTTTATGAAGCTTGCTCAAGGCCATGAGGGGTGTATGCCAGCGCTACAGTTAGAACACCATTTATTACTAACACACTTTCTTGCTCATTCACATTCTTGGATAGTATCCATTTTCCTTTTGATTGTGTTCTCCTTTCTCCCTCTCCTCTATTTTTTAAATATTTCACTTCATCAGGAGGTGAAATTAAATCTATGTTGACGACTTCATTTCCACATAACCACCCTCTGTGCACCAGAATTAACATTCTTATTATTTGTATTACTGTAGTGCCTAGGAGCCTTAGTCATGGTCCAAGACCTCATTGTGCTGGTACTGTACAAAGCAGTATTGTACAAATCTGACTTCAACATAAGAACATGAAAAGCAGATGTGCTGCAAGATTAATCCTTGCAACTAATTATTTAATAATCAGCACATGGAGAAGAAAACAATTAAAATATGGAAATGAAGTGGATCTAGTTTTAAGAAAGATAGATTTACACATTTCCTGCCCCTGTACCTTCAGTATTCAGGTTTCACTTTAAGGTGTCTGAAAGTAACTGAGCCACTTCCTTATAACTCTGCAGTGATGGTTATCATAGAGGGGAGAGGAGAGGCAGTTTATTAACACCATCACCACCACCGCCACATGTAGGCAGCTGCTGCTGTGACCTAGACCAGCATACATGAGTTTCCATCCATTTGCCAGTCACAGGTGAGCACCTGATTACTTCAAGGAGGGAAGGGGAGACAAGGGAAGGAAGAAATGGGTGAAACTGGGTAAACATATGCCAGAGTGAGTGTTTATAAATGAGAGGGAATGGATGTGGCAAAGAAAGAGAGGAGAGATGGGCAAGAGCAAGGGAGGGACATGAAAAAGGAAGCAGATTAGATTGGAGACGGAGGAAAAAGAAGACAAAGCTATATAAGTATATGGACAGAAAACTAAGCAGCAGGAGAAGTGGTATACATACAGAGGGACTGGGTGGCTCATACAACTGTTGATAGGATAAAGAAACCCTTTTCTTCTTGCTCACTGGTTCAGATACTGTCCTGGTCAGTAATAACGAATAGCTGTTACCATTTGACAGTTCAATGACTCACTCCATGTATATAAGAACATAAGAACGGCCATGCTGGGTCAGACCAAAGTTCCATCTAGCCCAGTAGCCTGTCTTCCAACAGTGGCCAATGCCAGGTGCCCCAGAGGGAATGAACAGAACCTGTAATCATCAAGTGATCCATCCCCTGTCACCCATGCCCAGCTTCTGGCAAACAGAGGCTAGGGACACCATCCCTGCTCATCCTGGCTAATAGCCATTGATTGACCTGTCCTCCATAAACTTATCTAGTTATTTTTTGAACCCTGTTACAGTATTAGCCTTCACAACATCCTCTGGCAAAGAGCTTCACAGGTTGACTGTGCACTGTGTGAAGAAATACTTCCTTTTGTTCGTTTTAAACCTGCTGCCTATTAATCTCATTTGGTGACCCCTAGTTCTTGTGTAATGAAGAGTAAACAACAGGCAAATATGAGGTAGGCTCCATTCAATTCCTAGTCTGAAGATCACCATATCACAGCTAAAACCTTTATCAACAGAAGCACAGCACCAAGGAATGAAGGGGATTGATGAGTAAGCTTCGACCCTCACCCTCAAGTGATCCCTCTAGATCAAAACATTGGTGGGGCAACATGGGAAAGTGGTCCCTACTACTACACATGGTGTAAGTTACAAGGATAAACAGACTTACAGATACGGACATCAACCCTAGCACTTCTATTCTGCACTACACTATACTTCCTTGGCTATCTTTCTGAATGTAAACCACAACTAATTTACAAAAATAGTTTATACACAATTTCTTTGAAGCTACAGCTAAGATGCAAGCTACTCCAGTAGTAAGTTACACTGCAAAACTTTTTGTCTGTGTGATGGTGTGTCCACCCCACACAAGGCTTGAAAGGGTTAAGGTGGCCTACTAGGCCAATTAACTCCCTGGGCTGCACCTGGAGGAGTAGTCAGGGAGCAGGGGTTGATTAAATAAGGCTCAGCTGGGCAGGAACAGGAGGGTCCTGCATAAAGCACAGAAGCAGAGAGCAGAAGGGGGCTGCAGAAAGGTAGGCTGCAGTTACTCCCTGAGAGGAAGGAGTTGAGAGGCTGGAAGCCAGGAAGATAGGGGAAGGCTCAGGGGGAAAGCAGCAAGGAATAGGAGTGCAGACCTTAGCTGCTGATTAGATGCCCCTCAGCTGGAACCTGGAGTACAGGATGGGCCCGGGTTCCTCTACCAGCCACTGGGGACATGGCACAGACCAGGCAGAGGACACTGGACTGTCTAGGACGATTTGACCTGGAAAGACTCTGGTACCGCTGGAAGGGGAAACCACATAGTGACCTGGCCAGAGGGCTGAGTCACGAAGAGGAGGCTGCAGTTCCTGGAGCAAGAGAGGTCCGCAGGATAAGAGGACGATCGGAAAGACATCTTCGGAGAGGGGGTAGGTGCAAAACCTGGCAGAACTAATCCCTAGCATGGCCAGGAGGCGGCACCACTAGCAGTGAGTGCACCCCGTGACAGTTTGGTAGATTCAATTTGAAAAGTTACAACTGGCCTTCAAAAAACCTTTTCTTTAACTGCTTGATTTATAGATTCTTGCAGTGTTTAATAGCTTATGGAGCTTAACCAATTTGACATTGCTACACTCTTATTTCCACCACTGCTGGTCAATAGTCAAGAATCCAATTGAAACCAATCATCTTTTCATCCACATAAATTATAGCAGTAGAAAAACAAGATGACATACAGTCACTAATTGCGCAGCAATCTTATTTCACTATGGTAACCATGACTGAAGATTTGTAGTAGTCTGCAGGGTTTTACAAAAAACAGGACCAAATAGTCGCAGAATTTAAAAGGTCTGAAGGGACCACCAGATTATCCAGTTTGACCTCCTATATATCACAGGTCACCAATACCACCCAGCACCCGCACACTAAATCCAAGCTGCAAAATTAGACCAAAATATTACAGCCTACAGGAGACTAAATTGTTATGTGCCATAGACAATAGGAGGGACCAAGGTGCAGCAATGCCTGAGGCCTCTGCAATGGCAGGGAATTCTTAAAGTGAGATGTATCCTGAAACTCCCAGCAAGGGTGGCAATGGATCAGCATTCTTGTGGTGCCAGCTGTCAGTATCCAGCACAGTCCAGGGAAGCTAATGATCCTTCTAGAAAACCAAATTCCGTAAATTCATACTTGAAGAATCCCAGTATCGCCACTTCCAGTAACTCTAAGAATGTGCAATCCCGCAGGTTCCATACCATTGGGCCCACATGCGAGTCTTACAACTCATCGCTGAGGGTTTATCGACAGCCAAGTGACACTTAATCAGTGCTCTTGTTCATCAACATGCTATCGATATGATCTGCATACAAGAAATCCCAGCAAGTGACCTCCAATCCATGCTGAAAAGGAAGGAAAAATCAACCACAAGGTCACTACCAATCTGACCTGCGGGAAAATTCCTTCCTAATCCCATGTGATTAATTAGACCCTGAACATGTGAGAAATAACCAACCAGCTAAGCATCTGATAGAGAGAATGCTCACTGACAACTCAGAAAACTGGCCCTCTCTGTTCGGTGTCACATGTCTAGTCATGGCCATTTTTGATACTTCTGAGGAAAGAGACAAACAAAAAAAACCACACACCCAGGATGTATTGGGGGGGAGGGGAGGAGGAAAACATCCCTTCCTGACCTGGTGACCACCTGAAGCAGGAACTTTAGGAACATAAGACACAGGATGAAATTCAATAAGAGCAAATGCAAAGTACTCCACTTAGGAAGGAAAAATCAGTTGCACACATACAAAATGGGAAATGACTGCCTAGGAAGGAGTACTGCGGAAAGGGATCTGGAGGTCATAGCGGATCACAAGCTAAATATGAGTCAACAGTGTAACGCTGTTGCAAAAAAAGCAAACATCATTCTGGGATGTATTAGCAGGAGTATTGTAAGTAAGAAACAAGAAGTAATTCTTCTGCTGTATTCCACACTGATTAGGCCTCAACTGGAGTATTGTGTCCAGTCCTGGGTGCCACATTTCAGGAAAGATGTGGACAAATGGGAGAAAGTCCAGCGGAGAGCAACAAAAATGATTAAAGGTCTAGAGCAGGGGTCCCCAACACGGTGCCCGCGGGCGCCATTGCGCCCGCCGGGGGGTGTAAGTGCGCCTGCGGAGCCCTCGGGGTTTTGTTTTGTTTTTTCTCTGCCGGCAGCGCTCGGGGTGTTTTTTTGTTTTTGCTCCGCCGGCAGCGCTCTGGTTTTTTTTGGCGCCCGCCGGCAGCGCTCAGTTTTTGGTTGGTTTTTTTTTTGCACCCGCCAGAAGGAAAAGGTTGGGGACCACTGGTCTAGAGAACATGACCTATGAGAAAAGATTGAAAAAAATTGGGTTTGTTTAGTCTGGAGAAGAGAAGACAGAGAGGGGATATGAGAACAGTTTTCAAGTACATAAAAAGTTGTTACAAGAGGAGGGACAAAAATTGTTCTCCTTAACTTCTGAGGATAGGACAAGAAGCAATGGGCTTAAATTTCAGTTTATTCCCATTTTTTCTTGAGCCAACATTGTCCTTTAACTTAAATAGCTCTTCACTCTCTATGGCAGGGGTTGGCAACCTTTCAGAAGTGGTGTGCCGAGTCTTCATTTATTCACTTTAATTTAAGGTTTCGCGTGCCGGTAATACATTTTAACATTTTTAGAAGGTCTCTTTCTATAAGTCTATAATATATAACTAAACTATTGTTATATGTAAAGTAAATAAGGTTTTTAAAATGTTTAAGAAGCTTAATTTAAAATTAAATTAAAATGCAGAGCCCCCCGGACTGGTGGCCAGGACCCAGGCAGCTTGAGTGCCACTGAAAATCAGCTCACGTGCCGCCTTTGGCACGCGTGCCATAGGTTGCCTACCCCTGCTCTATGGTGTTTACTCTCCTGATGTATTTATACAGAGTAACCATATCCCCTCTCAGCCTTCTTTTTGAGAGACTAAACAAGCCGAGCTCTTCCAGCCTCTTTTCACAAGATAGGCCCTTCATTCCCTTGGTCATCCTAGTAGCTCTTTTCTGCACCTGTTTCAGTTTGAATTAATCTTTCTTCACCATGGGTGATGAGAATTGTACACAATATTTCAGATGACATTTTACAGGGTGTAACAGGGTGGTCATTTGTAAGACCTGGCAAAAGAATGAAGAATTCATTTGAGTCACCCTAACTTCAGGAACTGGAACCCTGCATAAGGATGTAAAGTATTTGCTTCTGATTCAAGCTGGCTTCTTGTTAGCTCCAGCCAGGATATAAGGTTTTGAGTATCTTTCTGGGACATAGGCGATCCAGCAGGAGAGCCCCAAGAACAGCTGAACTTGTGGAGAAGTCTGAGGCTGAAGTTTGTTGTTGTTGTTAATGGAGTTATCAATAAAGTCAAATCCTAAAAAGGGATAATTTAGGACTCCATGCAGTGTGTGCATGCTCTGTTTAGAGCAGGGTGCCAATGGCGCCTCTTACAATTTGTTTTTATTAAAAATAACAAAACAAAAAAAATTCCTTGAGTGCTGAGACAGCCCCTGAAAACAAGGACTGTTTTCAGGGATGCACAGTCATCCTACTGGCTGCTGACTTCCCCCCACATCAACCTCTTTCCTGCAAAAGAAACAGGATTTTAGGACAATGGAAATGAGGCCTGGGGTTGTAACACCATTTTCAGAAAATCCCATTGCTATTAACTTTGTATCTCTTTTCTCCACTACTAGACGAGAAGTCTTTGACAGGGAGCAACCCTGGCACTTGCACCAGGAGTGTCTGCTGGTCCCACATTAAGTGCAAGGCCGGGCTATCATTTCCATGTACATTTGGCAGACTAATTCTGAGACACCAAGCCTACGGAACAGACTGGGTGACTCAAAATTGGATTCCATCACAAGTGTTAGGCCATCAGGAAATAATGGCCAGTACATTTTCCTAAAAATACCACACTATAGCAAATTGGTGTTGGTATTCTCAAGCTATACTTCATCAATGTTTTGATGCTAATAGCCACATCCCATTGCTAGTAATAAGGAGCCAGTTGGAAGAGAAATTAGACTAACTTTTAAGTCACTACTGGTACCAAGCATTTTAAGAGGGAGGGAGGAGACCTTCTGAAATATTAATAATAAAATGTTTAATTCCTTTTTTGGTAAGTATATTTATTTTAGAAACACAATAATAATAATAATAATATAACACTGGTTGCCAGGATCTTACCAATCTCCCTCCCTCTCTATTGCTTTACCCTGTCCTCAGTGGCATCTATAAGAAAAAGCTAAGAAGCAGAAATAGTATAAAGTATGATGTGAAATTGCCTCTATTTCAAATGAATGGAGCAATATCATCCATACGGTATTATACCGGCAAAACACTGCATATCCCAACAGGATAGAGTACGTGGCTACACCACTGCTCAAGAGTAAACAGGGATGGCTCAGCTTGCTTATTCAAAGGAGAAACATTTCTGACATCAGCACTTGTCTCTCGCAGAGTGACAACAAGCGAGGAAATATCTGCATTAACTCACTATTATAATACATCATCTATCCAGTAAGAAAAAGCAACATACGGAGGGCAACCAATCAACTGCATAGCTCATACATGTTTTAATTTATACAGTGGGAACCATAAACTACATTGCATGCCAATTTCTGATTTAAAAGGCTGTAATTAAGCAGTAAGGTATAAGTGGAGAGGAAAATAATTCATGGAAGTACCCAAACCACAGGAGAGTTCTATTATGCTGTTAAAAGCTTCTGTTTTTCCCCCGGTTGTGGTTACTTTTACTCTTCACATCCGTGATGGAGCAAATTGCTGAGATTTTAACAAAATTATGGGAAATATAATTTAGTTTAAAAAAGTAAGCAAAAGGAGGAAGTAGAGGACTTCACTATTCCAATGTTTCTTAAGTGCTGTCTTAGCATTTCTCCAGTAGAGAATGAGAAAAATATTCAGGCGTTACCTGATACAATCCTATTCAGAGGGGGTTTCAGCTGAAACTTTCCTGAAACATGTGTGAACATTTTGATGATAAAAAAATAATAATTAAAAAACACCACCACCACATCAACAGGGAAGGCTGTTAACCTAGCTAGAAAGAGTTCTTTCACCTTAGCAATCAGCAAAAGAAACTGACCATACAGTATGTTCAATACAATAGACTGTTTTCTGTTGGCTGAAACATAATGTCCCTTTTTGCATTTTCCTGGAAGAAAAATCTGAGCTTCCCACTGTGAGAACAGCTGCTTTATAGAGTTTCAAATCAGTGGTTGAAGCATACATAAATCCAACCCTTTAGAGAAGTAAACAGTTTTTCTTCAAACTCTATTCTGCAGTTATAGCACTCAAAAGAACCTTGAGTATTTTAAACTCACTCCCAAAAAAAACCAAAAAACAAAAACCACCAGTTGATCATATATTGGAAAAGTTCCTCGGAATTGCTTGATTTCTCCTCCTCCTCCCATCTCTTTTTAAAGCAGGCAGCAGTCATGGATAATTAGGCCCATATAAGAGAGTGACCCATAGGGGATTGGTTTCTGATAATGCCATAATATGCTAGACACTTTCTAAACAGAATAAGAAGGAATATGCCCTGCCCAAAGGAGCTTACTACCTAAAGACAAAAAGTCAATGCAAGGAGAAGGGGTTCAAAAATTACTTCAGTGATCAAGGTGGTGATTTGCAGGGCTTTGGTAATACAAGGTTAAGTTATAATACTACTTTTTAAAATAAAGACAAGTTATTCATAATTACTCTTCAAACTTGTATTTACAAGTCAGCTAGAAATGCCATCTGCTTCATTGCAGAAATGGGTCTTTAGGAAATACATGAATGTGAATAAAGCGATGAATGAACTCAGAAGAATGTTCCTCACATAGGAAAGAACATGAATGAAGCCACTGAGATATGTGTGTGAGAAGCTGATGAATGAATGGACGAGACTAACATCATTGGTGGAGTAGAGGAGGCAATGGGGGGGGATGACATGAAACAACCAAAGGCAGGTAGTGGAGAGGGGCTAAGTTATGTAAGGCTTTGAGAATAGTGACAAGCTTGAACCCGAGGCACTGGGGAAGAGGGAGCTAGTGGAGGGACTACGTGGGTTAAAGCAACAGGCAAGGAAGATATTTCAGGGACAATTTTTGCATGGTGTAGAGGGGGCAATGTTGGTGTTTGGAAAGCTCAGGGAGTATAGTGCTGTTGCAGCCACTGAGCATGAAATAACCTTATTTATTTATAACCCTCATTACTGTGAAACTAGTTTCATTTTTCCACAACTCTTAATGTTTATTTTTCTCATTTCCAACTTACAGACCACTGAGGAACAAAAAAATGTAGTTAGTTCTAGTCTGAAAAATGCCAGTATAAAAAAAAAGGCATATTCCTAACTCAATCAATCTGCTCCCTGTGTGTGTTCAGAGTCACATTTGCTGACTTTAAGGATTAATTATTTGCAATGATTAATTTAATGAGAAATTGATTCCTTTTTACTCCAGTTAGCAGCGAAGAAAGAGCAACTGGATTTTGTTCCTTCTTGTACATTAAACAGAATTGTTTGAGTTCATTACTGGTTTAGCTAGTTACACCTGTGCCACCTTACTGAAAGTAACTGAGCTGCACAGGTTTAAGTGAGGAGATTATTTAGCTTGCAAAATAGTTATTCCTGGATGAAATCTAAGACACTACACTTGGTCACTTAGAGTCCAGGTTGAGTTTGCAGGACTGCTAGTCAGAAAAATAAAGGTTTTATCTTTAAAGTGAGTAGATTTTATTTGGAAATTAAGAGAAAGTGAACATGGAATTCCATAATGCTATTTTATACTTGCTTTTCTGAGTATAGCTACATTTTAAAACCAACAGGTGCTTACATTCATAATATGAATATGAGCGTGTGTTGACTGGGAGCTTCTTAATGCTCTCATATAATACAAGAATGGGACATTCAATTAAATTAAGTGGTGGAAAATTCAAAATTAATGCAAAGATACCTATTCACAGAATGCAAGTTACCCTGAGAAGGTTATTGGCACAATATGTCACTGAAACCAAGAGTTTAGCAGGATTCAGAAAAGGATCGAACACTTATATAAACAAGACTATCCAGAGTTATAATAGCAATTTTGTAAAAATCCAAGAGTTCTGGAAAGGATATGAGCCCTCATGCTTTGGGGCACAAATCACCCTCTAACTATTGAGGTTCAGACAAACTCCACTCGGGCAGGTTATCCCATAACTGCCTATTGCAGGATCACTTGTACCTTCTTCTGAAGTATCTAGTGTTGTCGACAAGATATTGAACCACTAATCTGATTCTGTATGATAATTCCTATGTCTCAGCAGCTGCTATAATACATTTATAGCACCAGCTCTCCCTCCTTGCCCACACCCACCCTTACGAAGACAGCCTTCAGGTGATCTCAGTACACCACAGTAGTGCACTCCATGACCGATCTCAGTCAGCCCCCCCAAAGTCAACAAATTCTCACCTCAAGCTTCAGAACGTCATGCTGAAGTTTGCGCTGGAACTCTAAGAAGTTTGAGATTGTCAGCTTTCCTTTCAGATCAGATCCAAAAAAGTATGTCGTCAGGGCAGAGTTGAAGCCAGTCTTTAGAGTATTTCCTGTAGTAGAACGATCTCTGTGACGCATGCCCATGCTGGTTTGGGAGCGAATAATGCTCTGGACCTAAGCAGGAAAAAAAAGTAGTTAGCCAGGAAAATAGCATCATAAAGAAATACTTGTGTTGGCCAATGTATCACTGTTAATTGTGCCAACTGGCTGAAGTGTTACTCTTGACCATTTTGTGGCTGTTAAGTCTGTAAAGTGGTTAGCTGTACAAAGAGCAGTTACTTTGTTACTTCAGTGCATAAGGGTAGCTGGATCTAGATTTTTATTTTTTCCAATCCTTAGTTTAAAAAAAAAAATCAGTTACATACATTAAAAACGTGGTTGTTACCTTCATATTTTAACCAGTTTGGTGCCCTAGCTGACCCTGTCCTGCAGGGAACAGTGCTACCAGCAAGTAGGGAAGCAGAGTCACTTGTAGACAACAGGGAGCTTATCTTTCAAAAGCAGCAGGCAAGAGCCCAAGATGTATTGCATGGGATGAGGGGAAGGAACAGCTGTAAGCTTGCCTGCACCCACCAAAAAACCTGGTTGCTTGGCTGGGAGAAGTACGTCCCAGCCATCAAGAAAGATGACCAGAAGGAACACTCCTGAGAAACTCTGAAGACCAGTTACAATGAAGCCAATTGAGTGCTGCACTCAAAGACTGTCAGAGCGGTAAATAATGAGAACAGGGCAGTCCAGAGCGACCTGGATTTCTAGGGTATCTGGACCCATACAAACAAAATGTTTTAATATAGCCAAATGTGAGGTCATACATCTTGGAACAAAGAATGCATGCCATGCCTAAAGAATAGGGAAGTATTCTGGAGAGCAGCAACTCTAGAAAAGATTACGGGTGGTAGCAGAAAAACTATTCATTATGGGTTCTCAATGCTGCACTGTGGCAAAAAGGGCTACAGGATTCTTGTATGATAAACAGGGGAGTAGGAAAGCAATTTTATCTTTGTATACGGCATTTGATGAGACCCAGTACTGGTGTCCACATTTTCAAAGGATGCTGAAAATTGGAAAGGGTACAGAAAAGAGCCACAAAGGATTAGAGGGATGAAAAAAATGTCTTACAGCGTGAGACAAAGAACTCAATCTGTTCAGTTTATCAAAAAGAAGATCAAAAAGGTGACTTGATTATGGTATATAAGTACCATGCCTGGGAGAAAATACTGGGTACTAAAAGGCTCTTTAATCCAGAGGAGAAAGGGCTAACAAAAACCAATGGTTGGAAGTTAAAGCCAGATAAATTCAAATTAGAAATAAGACACAGTTTTTTAAGAGTTATTAACTATTGGAACAAACTACCAATGAAGTGGTGGATTCTCCATCTCTTGATGCCTTCAACCATAGATTGACTAAAATCTAACACAAGTTCCTGAACTCAATTCAGGGTAACTGGGTGCAATTCTTTGGCCTGTGTTATATAGGTCAGACTTTATGGTTTAATGGTCCCTTCCAGCCTTAAAAACACTATGAATTTATAACAATTACAATTACTCCAGGGTCCTCATACCAATTTAAGGGGAGGTCCCGTCTATTTAGACAAAACTCACTATGTGTATATAATATAATCAGCATAATAATAATATCCAGCTCTTATATAGCACTTTTCATCCATAGACCTCAAAGTGCTGTACAAATGTCAGTATCATTCTGCCCATTTTACAGATTGGGAAGTGGAGGCACAAGGAGGAACGTGACTTGCCAAAGGTCACCAAGCAACACTGGCAGAACTGGGAATTGAACCCTAGTCTCCTTCGTCGCAAGTCCAGTGCCTTGTCCACATTGTCTCCCCATAGATACATAAACATGTTATTAAAAGAAGATTAAAGTTGCAGTCAAGCACTCAAATTTAACCATAGTTCTGGCATTTCCTACCCATGCAACCTTAATCCTGCCCCCTTGTGCAGAAGTATTGAGAGGGTCTTTAATTACATGATCATATGCTATTTCCCCCCACATGGATAGGCAGCAGGGTTTCAACTCAGGACCTTCAAATACAGAACACAGATCTCTTGCACTTGAACTAAACAAGCAACTAGTATCAGAAGTAAGTTGTTATTCTCTGTGTGGAATAGTCCCTAGATGTGGACAACACCCACTTTCCCAGTGGATTAAACAGGTGTTTCGGAGGCAGCAGTGGGCTGTTGGATATACGGATCCCTAGGTCCTGATCCTGGAAGGAGAGTGCCATCTAACGGTTAGGGCTGTGGTTAGAGAGAGGTCAGCCACATCCACAGATTTAGTACGTTCAGCCTAAAAGGCTGGGTGGCTCAGTGGTGAGACTAGGTTCTATCATATGATAGATGTGGATTCTATTCCCTGCCCTGCCTGCTGTGACCTTGTTATTTGTAAAATGGGAAGGGGGAATGATAGTTGCTGACTCCTGGGATAGGAATCTGAGGCTTTGGTAAGTGCTAAGAGTTGTGAACTCTACAGAAAATGTTAACAGCACTCAACTGAAAAGGAAACCAAGAAACACAAGGTCTTCTAGCTCCCAACCCAAATCCCCTTCCTCACCTGGGCAAAGGCTGTTCGGTGGAGGAGTCTCAATCTCTGTGAAATGCATGACACTTTACCTGAAATACACATACGGTTGCCAAATGCATGTATCATACAAGATGTATAACCCCTGACACACCTACTTCCTAGCCCTTTCACCAGCCTGCCCTATGACACCCTTCTGCTGCTGGCCCCACTCTCTGAGTCACGGAATAACCTCAGTAGGAAGAGGGCTTCTTTGTGTTGCCAAGAAGAAAAAGGGTAAGAGTGAGAGAGAGGCCCCAGCCATTCTCAAATTAAAACAATTTACTAGGTTTGACCATTTACTGCCTCTGAAAATCCCTTTTTAGAAAGCAATGTCAAAGGAGTGCAACTGCTATGATATTCAGAGTATGCCTGTGTCCTCTGTCAGCCCAAGCCAAGGGACTCTAATAGAGCAAACCTTAGCTTCAATAGGAAAAGGATACTTTGAAAGGAGGAAGTGAAGGGCTGTTCACCTCTCTCTCCTTGGAAGATTTCTGGAGGTTAAACACTGGCTGCACTGCTGGCAATCCCTTCTCCCTCCTCCTCATGCTGGAAGAGGGAGGAAAGCAGTGCGGCAGCTGCAAAAGGTTTTAAATATCAAAAGCACGTAGGACCCTTGTTATAAGTGGATGTGGAATGCTAGACCTAGGAAAGTGGTGAGCTAGTACTGCCCTGCAGGAAATATTCTAAAGGCTAATGTCACATGCTTGTGAGAGGACCAACTGGGAGGAAAAAAAAGCAGAGATACAGGCTTAGCTGCACCCTAAAAATGAAATGATTTGCTGTGCTCCCCACAGCCTAAATGCTTCCCCCAAATGACAGACATTTTGATGTGCTTACAATACAAGAAAAGTCATTTAAAACAATTTGGAAAGAAAAATGTGTAACAAAAAAAGAATGAAATCAGAATGAGGATTCACATTTTTAATACACTAAAATATAAATCGAAGCATTTTGCCTTTAATAGCATTGAACATAGTCACCTCATTTTCCATTTGTCAAAAATGTCAACATTAACAGGAGTTTTGCAAACAGATATAGGTGACGGTCTGTAAGTAATTATGTATAGAGCTATGTAATTTATGATTGGTTTGGAACACTGCTTCTGAATCTCTAAGGACTTTTTCCTGCAGAGGCTAGTGTTCAGCTCATGGCAGACTGTTACACAGGAAACAGCGCATTCATGGAGATAATTTATATCAGGGGTGACCAAACTTACTGGCCCTCCGAGCCACATATGACAATCTTCAGAAGTTCGGGAACGGGGGCACATCTGCTGGGAGCCAGGGGCTGGAGCTTCAGCCCTGCTCCTGCTGAAGCCCCGAGCCCTGGCAGGTGTTCCCTGCAAGACTAAAGCCTCTCATCCCCGCTGGGCAGAAGCCCCGAGACCTCCCCTCCCCACTGGGAGAAGCCCCTATTGCACCACCCCGCTGCAAGGCAGAGGTTCTGAGCTCCCCCATCCCCCAAAGACTGGTAGGTGGAAAATGGGAGGACATGGGGGGCTCCGCGAGCCACAATTTAATGGTAAAAGAGCTGCATGTGGCTCGTAAGCCACAGTTTGGCCACCCCGATTTATATGATAGCAGTGCTTGCAGGCCCTAATAAGGATCATGGCCCTTTTGTTTGTCTCAATCTAAAATAAATCATACAGTCCGAAAATATATGCATGGTTTGTGTGTATGGAAGTATAAATATTTCCACCTTGAATCAAGTCTAGTTTGTTAAGTTTTAGTACTAGCAAGTATTTTATCTTAATTTCTCTTGTAACCATTTTTGCCTTTAGTGGCTTATGTTTGTATTCCCTTGAATCCTATCTCCTTGTAGTTAAATAAACTTGTTTTATTCTTTAATGAAAACTAATCCAGTGTTGGGAACTGTGTGGGTAACTCTATTTAGGGTGGCAAACTGTTATATATTGATCCTGTGAGAGGGGCAATAGACCTAATATATCTGGACTGGCCAGGAGAGGCTGGACAGTGCAGAACACACATTTTGGAAGAAAATCCAGGATTGGGAATGTGTTGGGATCACCCTGCAAGTGGTAACCAAGGGTGCTGTAAGCTAGAGTGTGGCTGGTGTTTGCTGACAGACTACTGGAATCAGAGTTGCTGAACCAGGGCTATGGCTATACACAAACACTCAGGGTGCGACCTACATGCTGGTACGCTGTGAGCAGCCCAGATTGGAGCTACAGCAGCAAAGCATCGTGAGGCACCCAAAGGTGCAGAGCAATGGTGACAATACCTCATTGGTCTGAACTGCACCTTGGAATATCATATGCCCTCTTGGGTATTTGCATAAATTCTTGAAAAATACACATATCCCTACCAAAGGAAGCACAGTAAAGGTTTTTGTTTGGTTTGGTTTTTTTGGGTTTTATTTGCAAAGTATATCAAATCATTTATACTGATATCTGAAAAGAGCTGAATCTAGGAATGTTCTTTGGCTAGTCACTAGAGTCAATGTTCTTGTTCTTAAATAGCTGCACCCATTTAGATATTCTTGACCTATTCCCACTTTCCACAGACAGCTCCTTTCAACTGCTGGCTGGGAAGCTGTGGATTTAAGTTTTGGGGAGATTATAGTCTTCTTCAAAATATACTTTATTTCTTTGTACATGCACAGAAGCATGTAAGAAGCTTAGCATAAATAGATATTCATATCCTTAACGGCTTGTAAATGTCCTTTTAATGCACCTGAAACTTCCCTTTGCATATCATGTGGACTGGGATTACTTAATAGAATTTAGCACTTTCATCTTCAAAGTACTTTATAAATTTTGATCCTCAAAACTTATTTTACATAAAAAATCCAAAATAAAAAACAGTCTTGATTTCTGTTAACTATTGTCTTAGCTTCAGCCTTTTTTGGCAATCTATTTTCTCTTTTTCTTACAGTACTGTAAATTAATTTATCAACATTCAACAATGATTGATTTTAGCTGGATGTAAAAATTCTTAAACTGACTGATTACTAAATGTAGTGTAAGAAGCTTTTTGGAATTGTTAAATATGGTCAAATGACTAGGAAGTGGTATATTCCGGAACTATATGAATGGTTGGAAATATGTTTCTGATACGTATGGGCTGATGGAAGATGAGGGAGCTCAACACTGTTTAAAACCAGGCCAGTAGTATTTAGGGATACAGTAGCGTAATAGTATGTTCTCACGATGTTGGCACCCCTTTGTCTCTGGTCATGGCCTTGCACAAGAACTAGTCTCTGGAGCCCCCTCCTGGACCCTTCCCTGCCCTGCAATGGCCTTTCCCAGCCTTTGTCTTCTCCCAGCTCACCTCCAGCCAAGTCACATGAAAGTCTAAACCTCTTCTGGGGTAGCACAAACAAGTCCAAATCAAAGTCCAAACAAATCGCTAAACCAATCCCCCTTCTGCCCTTCTCTTGTTGGCCCTATCTTAGGGATTCCCCTGCAGGAACCTAACCAGCTCCAGTAGTGTTCTTCCTCCTGTGTTTCCTGTCTGTTAAACCCTATCCCATGGTTCTCTACACCAGAGACACCTGTCTCCCTAACTGAGCTCCCTTAGTCTACTTATAGAACTAGCTCCGCCTTCTTTGACAAGGAGGTAATTAGTTAATCATCCCTCAGGTACAGAGTATGACCAATTGGAGTTCTTAACCTTGCTTGATGGGGCTTAATCCCCCCATCACCTATCGCAAGTGGTGAATGGGGCCATGACTTGGGTAATAATTCTGAATTCATATTTCCACTCTGGAAGAGATGGATTGATGCAATAGTCTTGTAGTTTCATTTTACAAGCAATTACCTCAATCCATATCAATTGGGAACTATACACACACTATTGTGCGCATAACTGTAACAAATGAACTAGATGGAAGAAGTAAAGCATGTTACACAGCTCTTCCTTTGAAGTAAACAAATAGCAGTGATACTATGCCCATAAGTGATATGGGGCAGAATGGATCCCAAAGATTTCCTTTACTTTGAGAAAACAAAATAAATTAAAACAAAATCTCGCCTGTTCTGCCCCTAGTTTTCAAAGAATAATACATACCATCAGCATATCGTGTAACAGTCTCTCTAAAATTAATCAATATATGGTAAGAATTTGTAGCTAGATTATTCAGAGATACCTTTATATTCTCAGATATTCATGGACATTCTCAGTTGGAGTACCATTTCACGAGCATACATACTTTCCAATTGTTCTCCATTAAAAAGACTCAAAGGTAGGGTCACTTAGTCTGACACCAAATCCTGTGTTTCCACACACAACTGGAAGTTTCTGCTTTTCATTGTTATAAAATACTCCGGTGACGTGTAGAGCTATAAAATGCGTAGAGTTATAAAAGTATGGTAAAAAGTATAGACTGCTCATACAATGCTTCTGTGTCTCCTTTAGAGTTGCTTGCTAAACTTATTTTCATTATACCCCTCTGTGACGTTGTGCAGTCTATATGATTTTGTAAAAACATGATAAGTGAATATAATGTAATTGGAATAGTTTTATAAAAACATGATAAGTGAGTTTAATGTAACTGAAATATGCTTCATGCAAAAGGTATCATCACAAAGCTTATAATCTACTGAGAGTGATCATCCTATTTGTATAAATGTATCACTCTTGTATCTAAAACTAGAAATATAAAATATAACTCTGAGGGCCTATTGGAATTATGCAAAGTGTGGGCCATTGATGGTGGTTTGGAATCTTGATGACTCCCATTAACCAGAGCCGTTGTCTGCAGATGGCTGTATTTACCTGTGAGTCTTCCTGTATATGTGTGTGCTGGCAAGTGAGTAATGCAGCCTTGCAGTGACATGTGATCATGTCACTTGAACTGGAATCCATCTTTAACCTGGTGCTTTTCCAGTGAGGGGTGGGGGAACCCAGAGGGACAAAGGATTCCCGCCTTATGCAAAAGATATATAAAGGGGTGGAAGAGAACAGAGAGGGGGAGGAGCCATCATGAAGAATCCCCTAGCTACCACCTGAGCTGGAACAAGAGCTGTACCAGGGGAAAGAATTGTGCCCAGGCCTGGAAGATGTCCAGTCTGAGAAAAAACTTACTGAAGCATCTCTGAGGGTGAGATTCTTTGTATTCAGTTTGATTAGACATAGATTTGCGCATTTTATTTTATTTTGCTGGGTAACTTACTTTGTTCTGTCTGTTACTACTTGAAATCACTTAAATCCTACTATCTGTATTTAATAAAATCACTTTCTACTTATTACTTAACTCAGAGTATGTATTAATACCTGGGGGAGCAAACAGCTGTGCATATCTCTCTATCAGTGTTATAGAGGGCGAACAATTTATGAGTTTACCCTGTATATGCTTTATACAGGGTAAAACGGATTTATTTGGGTTTAGACCCCATTGGGAATTGGGCATCTGAGTGCTAAGGGCAAGCAGACTTCTGTGAGCTGTTCTCAGGTAAAGCTGCAGCTTTGGGACAGGTGGTTCAGACTCTGGGTCTGTGTCTGGAGCAGATGGGTGTGTCTGGCTTCAGCAAGAGAGAGTGCTGGAACCACCGGTAGCTGGCAGGGAGAACAGGAACAGAGGTAGTCATTGCACATCAGCTGGCAGCTCCCAAGTGGGTTTCTGTGAACTAACCCGTCACAGCTCCATAGTTCAGGGTTGGCTTAAATATTGTACAGGAAAAAATGACATGATTCCCAATTGTCACAATGAAGGACTATTTGTTATATGCAGTATTTTACAGCACAGTAGATTAATGTGTTTTGGAACAAAATACTAAAAAGAAGAAGCAAGGTAATCTTAGAAAATGAAATTGAAAGATCACTATCAATTGTTACTTTGCTTTATATAACATTGCTTTGGAAGTTAAACTATTAGTAAGTGTAAGATATTACTCTTACTAATTTTGTTTGCTTTTCTTAATATACCTAGGCAGGAAAAGGATCAAGGAACTATTCCAATGGAGAAGATATATTATTCATCCAGGAATTCAGCAGAAAATGCCAGAATGTCTGCAACGTCCGTAAGAGCTTAAAATGTTCTGCCTCTTGTTTAAAAAGTGTGGCGTTTGAGGGGAGAGAACTTGGATGAACATTAGATCTTAGCCTAGTTTTTCCATAAGAGATGCAGGCAGGCATTCAGACGCTATGATGAGAACATAAACATACTGCTGAAATAGGATATGGTTGATATTTGTTTAAGAGAGTCAGTGTTCAGAACACTGGCCACGCCACTAATTTGCATTCTGAGTATCTAATTATACTTTTGAATATTTTGGTTGTGTCTTGTTGTTCTGGAGGAAAATGAAACATTTGAAGTACAATCCAATATATTATAAATAATAACTGATGTTGGTATAAATGGATAATGGAGACAAATGTAGAATAACATTTTTTCCTTCTTTTTCCTCTGAATCTATTCCCTTGTTTTGTACTGTGCCTCATCATTCAGCTAGCTAATTACCTCCTTCTCTTTGTGAATGCATTCACCTTTCTTTTTCATCAGTCTTACAACTCTGGAGGTTTTCTATCATTTGGCAATTAAGGATGTTTTTTGAGTTTCAGAGCTCTTAAGCCTATTTTCCACACAAATTGTGGTCCAAGAAAAAAAAACACATCCCTAATCTGAAAGAGAGTGAACATGTGTACGTACACATAGCAGAAATCAGATCTGTTTTGTCTCACCCTACCTCCAATGGACGATACCAATGCTGGACTCAGGTTCATCACCTGAAAAGTCAAACTGTGTAAATCAAATATGATTGGGGATGGAATGTTACTTTGGTTGGGGAAAATTAACATAGGAAAGTAAATTCAAAGCAGTCAAGCAAAGATGCTAAAGTAGCTCTAAGCAAATGGATAAAGTCTTATGTTTCAGACAGATTAAGCACAGTTATTCACTATTATGACACAACAATGGCTTCATAATAAAAATATGAGCATGCAAGATCAGAATCCCTAACACTAGTTACACTAGCACGGCAATTCATTTCTTCTGCTTGTGGAGCTAGGGTTGTTCATGAGACCTTCTCAAGACTCAAGTCATAGAACAATGATGGTGGCTTTGCGGATTATTGTGCATGTAATTCTCCTGGTTTAATTAAAGGTTCCCTACTGGAAGCTGTAGTGAAAAGGGTGTGCTGTGGTGCATAGAAAGAGCATGTATGAACTATCACCTATGTGCCAATACCTACTAGTAGCAAACCATCATAATTATGTTGTATAGTAAGCATTACAATTAAGTCTTAGGTTGTACATCTTTAAGAAGTCAACCTCCCAGAATTTTACCTGTTCAAACTCCTCCATGTCCACTTCACCATCACCATTCAAATCAAACATCTTGAAGGCAATTTCAAAATTCCTCTGGGGAGCTACATAGGAAGAAACATAATTAAAATGAAAAATACTGACCAGTAAACAATATTCATTTGAATTAAGAAAGCACAGAAATTAGATTAGAAAAGAAGATTTGCTGCTAGCTGATCAAAAATGTATTATTGTATCCAAAAGCAGCTTTGTTTAATTCGTGTAACGTACATCTATCAGAAATGTATGTAATTTTCTACTTCACTCCCAGAAGATCTTTGTCGTTCGTTCATTCACTCACTCATTCAATGTTTTCCCTATCCTTAGAGAGGCTCCTAATCTTGGCCTCCACCCCTCTTGCTGAGAACTCTGTAGGACTCCCTATGGATATGTACATGTAAATACATAAGGGGAAAAGATGCTTTTAAAAATTTCAGTTAATTAAACCCTTTTCCTTTCAACTGAGGGCTGAGAAAGCTCACTCAAGTTCTCTAAACAGTACTCCAGCAACATTATAGAGACGTCAACCTCTAATATTCTTAATATATAAAAACCAATAGAAATAAATTTGGAGTAGGTGTTCAGGCCATCTCTATACATCACAGAGAAGCAAACGGGTACAATTATTTTTGTTTTTGCAGATCAACTTTAACACTTTGTGGAGTGACAAATGTGTCTAGTACATACGGCGTGGAACTGGAAGTCTGGCAACCTAAGTTCTATTACAGACTCTGCCTTTGGCTCACTGTGTGACTTTAAGCAAGTCACTTAACCATCTCTGCCTCAGATAGCCCATCTGTAAAATGGAGATGCTACATTTGTAAAAGTATAATGTACTGACAGTTTTGGGGATAGAGGTCTTCAAATGTCAAATATAGCAACATCAGCCTTAGTGCAAACTATCCCATAAAATCCCACTAATGATCCTCAGCCCTAATGTGGGCAGGCCACCAAATAATGTGCATACTTCAGTTTCCAGACATAATTAAATCCTGGAAGCTCCGTGGCTGAGACTTGGTGCAATTTTTGTACTTATGTGGATTACACAATTTTCTTTATTGTAAGTGTTCCTAAATCCAATATGACTGATTTTTTTTTGCTAATTAGGGCTGTTGATTAATCGCAGTTAACTCACGCAAATTAATCGCACTGTTAAACAATAATAGAATACCAATTGAAATTTATTAAATATTTTTGGATGTTTTTCCTACATTTTCAAATATATTGATTTCAATTACAACACAGAATACAAAGTGTCCAGTGTTCACTTTATATTATTTTTTATTACAAATAGTTGCACTGTAAAAATGATAAACAAAAGAAATAGCATTTTTCAACTCACCTCATACAAGTACTGTCGTGCGATCTCTACCATGAAAGCACAACTTACAAATGTCGATTTTTTTTGTTACAAAACTGAACTCAAAAACAAAACTATGTAAAACTTTAGTGCCAACAAGTCCACTTAGTCCTACTTCTTGTTCAGCCAATTGCTAAGACAAACAAGTTTGTTTGCATTTATGGGAGATAATGCTGCCTGCTTCTTATTTACCATGTAAGCTGAAAGTGAGAACAGGCATTTGCATGGCACTTTTGTAGCACGCATTGCAAGGTATTTACATGCCAGATACGCTAAACATTTGTATGCCCCTTCGTGCTTCAGCCAACATTCCAGAGTACATGCTTCCATACTGATGATGCTTGTTAAAAAAAAATGCATTAATTAAATTTATGACTGAACTCCTTGGGGAAGAATTATACGTCTCCTGCTCTGTTTTATCCACATTCTGCCATATATTTCATGTTATAGGAGTCTCGGATGATGACTCAGGACACGTTGTTCATTTTAAGAACACTTTCACTACAGATTTGGCAAAACACAAAGAAGGTAACAATGTGAGATTTCTAAAGATAGCTACAGCACTCGACCCAAGGTTTAAGAATCTGAAGTGCCTTCCAAAATCTGAGAGGGACGAGGTGTGGCGCACGCTCTCAGAAGTCTTTGTGACACACTATACCTTGGGGGAGCATCTTGTAACCCCCATATTCATCATCTGTATATAAGTGTGATATTGCATATAAAGCATGCCCCATGAGGGATCACGGAAAAGGTTATAATTGGCTGAAAGTCACTGTTCTATCTAAATATGTATATCTTTAGTGCATATGAAGTTATGAGATTGTGTTATATAGTTGTCACTAAAACATGCTGTAAATTGGGGAACCAGCCAGATATTAGCTCCCCAGAGACAACAGCAAGGAAAGTAACCAACGCCTGGGCGGGGTGTCAAACAATCAACCGCCATTGTCCAGCAAAGGAGCTACAATTCAATGATTTACCTGCATAAGGCCACACCACCAAGGGAATTGCTCAACCTTGCCTGGGGACTCAACAATGCCCCCAGACATGCCTGGACTTGTGTTCTCCAAGCACATGGACTAAGGGTATAAAACAGAATGCGGGGGCCCATGCTTCGCCTTTCACCTGCCCCGACCTATGCTGCAAGCAACAAGGACACTGAGAAGACTTAAAACTCCAAGAGAGGGGATTGGCCCAGGTTTCAAGAGTGAAACCTGTATACTATGGACTGCAATATCCAGTGGGGTGAGAAAAACTGCTGAATCTCGGTGTTAGCCAGTCTAATAGGGTTGAGAGTTTAGACTGCGTGCTTATATTTTATTTCTTTTGGTAACCAACTCTGACTTTTTGCCTATCACTTATAATAACTTAAAATATATCTTTGTAGTCAATAAACTTCTTTTATTGTTTATCTTTACCAGTGAGTTTGCCTGAAGTGTGTGGTAAATCTGCTCAGGTTTGCAAAGGCTGGTGTATATCCACTTTCCATTGATGAAGTGGTGAACCAATTAATACATTTGCACTGATCATCTTGAGCAGTGCAAGATGTTATATTCCTGAGGTACAAGGCTGGAAGCTGGGGGGGGATCTGGCTGGTGCCTTACTCCGTGTGATTCATGAGTGGCTCTGGGAGCATTCATGCAATCTAGCTGGATGTGGGGCTCCACATGCTGTTGTGCTGAGTAATCACAGTGCCGAGAGGGGCTTGCTGCTAGTCACTAGCAAAGCATTATGAGAGACAGTCCAGGCTGGAGAGTTAAGGGGGCACAGTGGTCCCACGGTCCCAGGCTGCACCCTGGGGATCCCGTCGGAGTCTTAAAACAGCAACACTCTCATGCGGAAACTAAAGAACTCAAACCACCAAAAAAGATAATCAACCTTCTGGTGGTGACATCTGACTCAGATGATGAAAATGAGCATGCATTGGTCCGTACTGCTTTGGATCGTTATCGAGCAGAACCCGTCATCAGCATGGATGCATTTCCTCTGGAATGGTGGTTGAAGCATGAAAGGAGATATGAATCTTTAGCGTATCTGGCACGTAAATATCTTGCAATGCTGGCTACAACAATGCCATGCGAATGCCTATTCTCACTTTCAGGTGACATTGTAAACAAGAAGTGGGCAGCATTATCTCCTGCAAAAGTAAACAAACTTGTCTGTCTTAGCGATTGGCTGAACAAGAAGTAGGACTGAGTGGATTTGTAGGCTTGAAAGTTTTACATTGTTTTATTTTTGAATGCAGTTTTTGTGTACATAATTCTACATTTATAAGTTCAACTTTCATGAAGAAGAGATTGCACTACGGTACTTATATTAGGCGAATTGAAGAATACTATTTCTTTTATTTTTTACAGTGTAAATATTTGTAACAAAAATAAATAAAAAAGTGAGCACTGTATACTTTGTATTCTGTGTTGTAATTGAAATCAATACATTTGAAAATGTAGAAAACATCCAAAAATATGTAAATACACAGTATTCTATTGTTTAACAGTGCGATATTGCGATTAATTTTTTAAAACATTTGATAGACCTCTTGCTAATATATTCATTTCAAATCAAAAGAAAAAAGGAAAGTAAAAATAGGTCAGACGGAACCACTCACTCCACAATAACATTGAGCTGCCATTCAAAAATAACTCCAGACACAATCTTATTTGGTTGGCAGGGTCCGGATGTTTTGCACTCAGAGTAAAGGGAGAGAGTGTGATGCTCAGTGTTATACAGAAATCCCTTCTGTCCAATTTCTAAGTGAATGTGATGTTAACAAATCTGATGGGAACACCACTGAACCCTGCTATAATGCAAAGTTCTGAGTGGGAGGTGAAAAAACTACTGAGAATCTTCATGAGGTATGCAGGACATCACCCAGGCAAAAAAGTTAATGTGTTTTATCATCACTGAATTGTGTATGTTACCTTCAGCTAATTGTACTACAGCCTGCATTCAAGGCTAGAAGAGTTTCATTATGTCTTTCCCCACTAGTATAACAAAAGCATCTGTGCTTTACTGCTGACAAATTCAGTAGGCCAAATGTAGAGAATGTGTTAAGATAGCTTTCTGAATAACATTTAGGTGGATGTACACCACCACTAAACTTGACTTCAAGGATACCCTGCCATCAGGCCACTTGATGTACACAGCATATATAATTCTGCAGTTTTAAGTTTCTGTATTTCCAATTACTCTATTAAATGTGCCATTTATTTTTGCTCTGAATTATAAGGGTCAAAACACCAGGTAGATAATACTTCCAGAGACTCAAGAAGTGTGCCCCATAATCATGTTTCTGCAGTGAATGACTCTTCAGGCTGGGCTGCACTGTAGTCTCAAGCCCTGGTTCTTGGGTGGATATTACCCACTCTATCCTCCATACTTCACATAAATCTTGATTTATCTGGAGGGAATTTATGATTCGGGCAATAAGCTATTTCACAACCTCTGCAAGAATGAGATTCTGATTTTAAAAATTCTCTCCTTGCATCCTTCTAATTCTTTCCTTCCTTTCTTGAAGAGCACGAATATTAACTACCATCCCAGCCACTTTGCAAAGTTTAAGTACTGCATTCAATTTTATTCTCTTACTGTGACAGTGTACCAGATAAGGCTTTATGGGGGGGTGCTTATTCAATACTGTATGATATAACTGGAATAGGGTTTTGCTACATATGCCATGTAACATATCTATGTAAAGGTTATGATCTACTGGTTATGTTCATCCTAGTTGTATGCAGGCACCATTTGTGTGTTCAAAGTTATGAACATTGGCTGTATGATTCCTAAGTAGCCTTAGTTAGAACATTTGGTCACTTCTTGGGAAAGGAAGGTGCAAATTAGGTGCTCAATCAGGAAGCACTTAACAGACAAAAGAGCTTGGAAGACTCCAATCCACATAAGAAGTCTACCTGAGGACATTCAAGGTAGCATGTGGGTAATGGCTGCTACCTGCAAGTCCTGAGTCATACATGGGCATGTGACCTGCCCATGTGATTCCAAATCTCCATTTTGTGACTGGATTCTACACAGGGTGAGGAGGGGATCTCCACCCACAAGAGAGAGTCTATTTAAACCCCTGGGAGACCCCTCCATTTTTGTCTTCAGCTGGCTAAAGAAGGAGCCTCTCCACCCCCCCAGGATACTTGAAGGAAACTGGAACAAAGGACAGTAACTACAGGGGGACAGTAACTACAGGGGGTGTGAGTGATTGCTGGACCCAGGCTAAAAGGGGATTAGCCTGTAAAAGGGAGCATTTTGGAACTGGTGAGGATCTTATCTGTATTTAGTTTGATTAGACATAGCTTTGCGCATTTTATTTTATTTTGCTTGGTGACTTACTTTGTTCTGTCTGTTACTACTTGGAACCACTTAAATCCTACTTTCTGTATTTAATAAAATCACTTTCTACTTATTAATTAACTCAGAGTATGTATTAATACCTGGGGGAGCAAACAACTGTGCATATCGCTCTATCAGTGTTATAGAGGGCGAACAATTTATGAGTTTACCCTGTATAAGCTTTATACAGGGTAAAACCGATTTATTTGGGTTTAGACCGCATTGGGAGTTGGGCATCTGAGTGCTAAAGAGAAGCACGCTTCTGTGAGCTGTTTTCAGGTAAACCTGCAGCTTTGGGGCAAGTAATCCAGACCCTGGGTCTGTGTTGGAGCAGACGGGAGTGTCTGGCTCAGCAAGACAGGGTGCTGGAGTCCTGAGCTGGCAGGGAAAACAGGAATAGAAGTAGTCTTGGCACATCAGTTGGCAGCTCCCAAGGGGGTTTCTGTGATCCAACCCGTCACACTTACATAATAAGTATTGTGTGAAATCCTGAGCAATTTTTTTGTTTTTTTCAGTTCACAGATCTAGTCCTGTGCTGAACAGACTGATTACGCTGGTGGAGAAAAAAGGGGATATGGAGAACTGAAACCCAGTTAGAGAGTGATGATAAAAACAATTACACATCTCAGTTTTTCCCTCAGCCTCACTTCTGGGATACAACAGGATAAATTTTTAGCTAAGAACATTTGTTTTCCCCCTTTGTTAAAATTCTAGGACTGTTTTCATAAAAAAATACAGTACCCTATTCTCTCACACACACTGGGTAAACACAGAGAACAAGGAACTCAACTTATCCTTTAGAAAAGCTTTTTCTCCCCTTCCCTAAATATATATATAAAAGATATATTTTAAGAAAACAGTTTATAAAACCAGAATAGAAGTCTACCACTTGCAAAATTAAAATTAAAAACACATGGCAGTTATGTCTTAGGAAAATCTGCAGGATCAGGTCGCTTTTTAAGAGGAAAAATTACATTTTTAAATTAACTAACCCAATAATTATTATACTTCACTTTTTAATAATCTAGGCAATCTATTTCCTCCTTTAATATGGATGCCTAACTGCCATAATTTTTATGAAGCACTAGATGCACATAATAAATGGAAATCAGAATCAGATAACCTAGAAAATAGGAAAGACCTATTAGGTCATCTAGCTCTTACCCATTCTAGTGCAGTATTGTTGTCTACAGTACATATTCTAGTCCTCTGGCCAGCATAATTTTTAAGGTTCCAAGTCATATGATTTTAACATCTTCTTTTGGATGTATTGATTCCACAACCGAATACATATCGCTATCAGAATTATTTCCTGATATAAAGCCAACATTTCCCCTCTATTCTGAATTATACCACCTTGTACTACCAGGGCCGGCTCCAGGCACCAGCACAGCAAGCAGGTGCTTGGGGCGGCCAAGGGGAAGAGGCGGCGGGTCCCTCGGTCCCTCTCGGAGGGAAGGACCTGCCGCCGAAGAAGAAAGCGGCGCGGTGGAGCTGCCGCCGAAGTGCCGCCTATCGTGATCGCGGCTTTTTTTTCTTCCCCGCCGCTTGGGGCAGCAAAAACCCTGGAGCCGGCCCTGTGTACTACTCAGTTCTCTTTCTCCTAGATAAGTACATCCTTCAGATATTTGTAGCTAGTTAGGTCTGCCCATCTTGGTTGTAGCTTAGCTTAGCCAACTTAAACATTGTTAGATCTTTACTTATGGGTCAGTCTCTTCAGCCTCATAATCATGTGCCATTCTTCTTGGAAATCTCTCAGATACTGAGAAACCCAACACTGAATGCAGTATTCTACCTAAAGTTGTCATCAAAGCCATTTAAAGAGCAATTATTGTAACCCAACAACCTCTTAATATCAACTGTCAAAGGGGTGCAGAGGGTCTACAAGAATCTCCTGATTCTGCTACGTACAATCTGGTTCACCAAAAAATGTCACGTGAGGTCTCAAATAAAAGATGATGTCACAATGATTGTCAATGTCACTGTGAAATGTATGTACAGATATGCAAATATGCTAGGTTTGTGCCTAGAGACTAGTCACCAGTAAAGGTGAAAAGGAGGTTCTCTCAGAAAAGAAATGTTCATCTATCTGGCTGATCACATATAAATTAAACATTGTATGTTTCACAATGGGTCCCCTATCAGCAGTCTGGACTGACTGCAAATGAAGGATTAAGATTTTCCAAAAGAAAAACAGGAAGAAAAAGCAGCCTGGGCGTAAGAGGGAGGGGTTTGCACCACCATATTTGGGAGGCAAAGACGACACCCTGGCACTTGTCATTGAGCAAGGAAAAAAGAGAGCACTTTTTGCTTTATAAAAGAGGGGTCTCAACCAAGTTTTGAAAATCGCTGAAGAGAATTTTGGGTGAGATTAACTGCTTTAGGCAGGTTTACCTCTTCAGTCTTCAGAAAGAGCGTTAGGATTTTGTACTACATGTAAGCTATTCTCGTTTTTACTACAAATATATCTTAGGGCTCTGGTGTTAAGCAAGGTGCCGGTTCTGAGCTGCACAAACTGTTGATCTGATAAATTGGTTTGTTCTCTTCCTTTGGGAACACTGGGCCTGATAATTCTGTGAGTGTTCAGTGGACAAGTAGCTGGACACTGCAGGGAACACTCCAGGGACTCAGAGGTTGGTATGTGCCTATTGCTACCTGTGCAGATGGAGTGAGACCTGGAAAATAGTTCTTGTGTTACCACAGGCTGGTGCACTCATGGAGCTGATCCACAGCAGGCACAGACAAGGCTGCTTCATACGAAGAGCAGGTGGTGATGAGGTGCCTCACAACCCTAAGTTATCTCCCCCCTTTTCTGTAACTTGATGCCTCTGTGTAAATAATCAAAAACTGCTTTGGCTTTTTTGGGGGGGGGCTGAAATGTTGCATTTCAAACAAAAGCTCTTTGTTTCTGTCCGCCTTCACTCCATGGTCACATATGGCATTACTGCTAACCAGGATTTTTTCATTTCATTATTTCCCCTCAGATACGTTAAATTTGTGTTTTTCTAAATTCAATCTCATTTTCTTTTCTACCCATATTTCTAAGCTCTTTATGTATTCAGCATTATTTCTCTGCCATCATTGGCATCTGCAAATATCATTAATATGCTGTTTACGCACTTCTTCAAGCTCTTTAAGAAAGATGTTAAAGAAGGCCAGACTGAACACCGATACCTGTGCTAACCCATCTGTCTCCCAATCTGATGCATTGCCATTTATCACTTCTCGTTGTCTGCAGTTCTTCAGCCATCTTTGTTCCATGTAATGGTGTAAACAGCCAAACCAGTTTTAATGAATTTTGTGAAGACAATTTCTTGAGATAAATTGTTTATTAAAATCCATATCCACATTTACCACATTCCCCTTTTCCACTAATTTGGAAATTATTGTAAAGAGCAGCCACATTTTTCTGGCAAGATTTGTACAAACAGAAATAAATCCCTACATAAAAGCTTGATAAAAAACGAAAAACTACCTGTAATGCCTCTAAACATGAGAGAACTGTACCATCCAACCTGATCACAGACCGGCTACAAGGACGTCATAAAAGAAACAATCAATTCTCAATCCATCATTATAAAGTCATAAAGGGATGTTCAGCCAATTAGATGGACTGATTAAGCACATTCAATCCAACCATGTCATTTTGAACAGAAGGTACATTATTCAGTGGAACAGTTTCCATAGAATAATTGTTCTTTTCTGCAGTTTACTAATATCAGAAACACTGTATAACAACCACCAAAAAATAGGCAAGTATTAGTTCCTATCAGTTTTTCACATTTTATCATTTTTGGAGCTGTCTTATTTGACCTATTCTCCTCCTCTCCCCACACCCCCAAACTGTTGCTCCATATTGAAGGAATCTCTTCCTCTTCATTAATCCCTCATCCCCCAATTAATCTAGCAAGTTTTAATGTTCATGAAAGTAAGGGTCTAAAGAGCATCAGTTTCAGTCAAGCATATCCTGGGCAGGTTCTGGATAAGCAAAGCCTCCGTCATCCAACTAACAAACCTGCACCTTTGACCTAAAATATCCACGGCCGTTCTGGTCCTATTCCTTTACTGAGCAGAGTCAGCCAATTTTCTGTACTCAAAAATATGAGCAAGGGAGAGTTATTTTAACTTAACAAATTTGAACTGGGATCTCCAGAGATGAAGATCCAAGCCATAGAATATACATCAGTAGGCCAAAAATTTGATCCAGATCAAAGTAATCTGTTCCAAATGCCTGCAAATAATTAGAGATTTATAATTGTTTATATTTACTCAGGCTGTCAAGCAATTAAAAAATTGAATCCCGATTAATCATGCGATTAATCGCACTGTTAAACAATAATAGAATACCATTTAAATATTTTTGGATGTTTTCTATATTTTCAAATATATTGATTTCAATTACAACACAGAATACAAAGTGTACAGTGTTCACTTTATTTTTGATCTCAAGTATTTGCACTGTAAAATAAACAAAAGAAATAGTATCTTTCAATTCACGTAATACAAGTACTGTAGTGCAATCTCTTTCTCATGAAAGTTGAACTTACAAATGTTGGATTATGTACAAAAAAACTGCATTCAAAAATAAAACAATGTAAAACTTTAGAGGCTACAAGTCACTCAGTCCTACTTCTTGTTCAGGCAATCGCTAAGACAAACAAGTTGGTTTACATTTACAGGAGATAATGCTGCCCTCTTCTTGTTTACAATGTCACCTAAAAGTGAGAATAGGCATTCGCATGGCATTGTTGTAGCCAGCATCCTAAGATATTTATGTGCCAGATGCGCTAAAGATTCATATGTCCTTTCATGCTTCAACCACCATTCCAGAGGAAATGCATCCATGCTGATGATGGGTTCTGCTTGATAATGATCCAAAGCAGTACGGACCAATGCATGTTCATTTTCATTATCTGAGTGATATGCCACCAGCAGAAGGCTGATTTACATTTTTGGTGGTTCGGATTCTGTAGTTTTCGCATCGGAGTGGTTTTTTTTTTTTTTTAAGACTTCTGAAAGCATGCTCCACACCTCGTCCCTCTCAGATTTTGGAAGGCCCTTCAGATTCTTAAACCTTGGGTCAAGTGCTGTAGCTATCTTTAGAAATCTCACATTGGTATCTTCTTTGCGTTTTGTCAGATCTTCAGTGAAAGTGTTTGTAAAATAACAACATGTGCTGGGTCATCATCCAAGACTGCTATAACATGAAATAGATGGCAGAATGCAGGTAAAACAGAGCTGGGGACATACAATTCTCCCCAAGGAGTTCAGTCACAAATTTAATTAACGTATTTTTTTTAACAAATGTCATCAGCATGGAAGCATGTCCTCTTGAATGGCGGCCGAAGCATGAAGGGGCATATGAATGTTTAGCACATCTGGCACGTAAATACCTTGCAAGGCCAGCTACAAAAGTGCCATACAAATGCCTGTTCTCACTTTTTGGTGACATTGTAAATAAGAAGAGGGCAGCATTATCGCCTGTAAATGTAAACAAACTTGTTTGTCTTAGTGATTGCCTGAACAAGAAGTAGGACTGAGAGGACTTGTAGGCTCTGAAGTCTTACATTGTTTTGTTTCTGAGTGCAGTAATGTAACAAACAAACAAATCTATATTTGTAAGTTGCACTTTCACAAGGAGATTGCACTACAGTACTTGTATGAGGTGAATTGAAAAATACTGTTTTTTTGTTTATAATTTCTACAGTGCAAATATTTGTAATAAAAAATAATATACACTGATTACAATTACAACACAGAATACAATATGTATGAAAATGTAGAAAAACATCAACATATTTAATACATTTCAATTGGTATTCTATTGTTTAACCGTGCGATTCAAACTGCAATTAATTTTTGAGTTATTCGCGAGTTAACTGCGATTAATCGACAGACCTAATATGTACTCAATTTAAATGATCAACAACGATGCAAGAGGTGGAATTAAAAGAATACAATAGTAGACAGTTACAAAAGTAACTGAGTACCCTCCATTACCAGACAGCACTGCATTAAAAGCTAAATCAGAAATGAGTGAAGACCACAGGAAAGAGGGGGATTTTACTTTTAAAAAAGGTTCTTCGGCCCTTTTATTTTAATTTAAACGCAAACTGGTAGAAGCTATATTTAAGCAAGCCATTCGTTTAACACTTTTCCTGTGTTGTACCTGTCTTTTCTATAGTTGTGAAGCAGGCATTATTTACTGAAGCTTGCAAACTTGACTCAAGTGCTTTTGAATGTGGAATTCTTGTCAATTCCAATATGCTTGCTATTCACACATATGGAACAAATAAACACTACATAGGAAAAGTGTTACCTGCCTAGACACATGCCTGTAATCCAACAAATGCCGGATATGCCAAATTGTTGACTGAGCAGTCTGAATAATGTCCCTTTCAGACCTGTATGAATATGATCCTCAAGTAGTTTTCTTTTCTGTGATGTTTCACATTTATGTAACTTTACCTGTTAAGAGGGGAAAAACTTACTTACTGCTTGCTACTCCTTTGAAAGCCCTGAAGCATCCCATTTTTCTGTTTGAATTTCAGCATGGTGTACAAGCAGCTCAAGACTTCAATATCAGTTTTGAAGTTTAATAACTCTACAAGTGACTCTAGTAAGGAACTAGAGTGTTTTATTAGAAATTATTTCCAGAAAAATGACTCATTTGTAGCTTAATACTTGAATAGCTACTCCCCACCTCCATCCCCCTGCCCCAAAGTGAAAAAATGCAAGTTAAAAGGGCACAATATGTAAAGTTTATAAAATATTTGAGGTTTATAATCAGTCTCCAAAATATAAGATCCTTCAACACAGAAAGAATATCACAACCAAAAGAGAGTGCTTTTTTAAATCTAAAACCAATAGCACGTTTTTTCTTTTTGCTATCTTTGGGTTCAAAACGTTAAAAAACATCTTACCTTTCTCCCCACCTGCCCCCAACAATGATTAATAAAGATTTATATTTTTTAAAAGCCTGTGAATCAGCATGCTGATTTTTCTCTGTGACTCAGCATGCTGGCTTCTTGGCCAAACTTACCCTCACACAAAAAAGACTGGATTTCAGCAAGGACATTATCTCCAGGAACGAATCAGGGCCACATAAAAGTTCACCCTCATAAGACTGCCCTTGGAGGCTGAGCAATGGCTTGTAGATGATTAAACAGTTTCAATGATAACAGGGAAGAAACAGATTAGAGACCTTTATATAATTGGGAGCCAAGGGACAGCATGTTATGTCTGATAATGGAGTAACAAAAAACCTTACAATTATGTCTGGAAGGATTAGATTTTTATTTCACTGTACTCACACAAACTGACGAAAAATATTTCCATCATCAAAATTTACAAATAGGCAACCTTTAAAAAAAAAAAAAAGCTGCTGGAGAACTGAGCAGAGTTTGATTTAAGGGCATATACTTCATATATTTTGACATGTGGTGTTGACAATTTGTGTTTTCATGGTTATAAAGCTAACTTTTTGAATCTCAGTATCTACTGTCACTAAATTACTGTCTACCCTGTCCAACAATTTCCTGCAATTGTGAACATTTAAATGAAAATAGAAAAAAAAGCTTAAAAATAATCATCAATATTATCTGTCAAAACTATAACAAAATAAAAATCAAATTCTGCCAAGCCTACTTATAATAAGGCCGAAATGTATACTGGATGCATTTATTGTCTGGGGAAAAAGGCAAGGCAAATAGGTGCTATATAGTACTGGAGTGAAGAATGTAATTTAATAAGCAATTACAAAAGAAATGACTGCAAAGCTAAACTCGGATCAAAACACTAATGAGGAATCAGACTTCAAGAGTACATGAAATATATTATAAAACATTAGAACATTTAGTAGAAAGTTGTCTTCAGGAAGGATTAGTTCAAGAAGAGAAGCACAGAACAGTTAAGATTCTTCTCTATGAATAAAAATATGGCCCATACACTTTTAGAGGGTTAACACAGCTGTATCTTGAACATATGCAGCTAATCCTATTCAAACCAGGATTCTACAGCTTAAAGCTAGGAAATTCACTGGTTTGAATAGGATTAGCTGCATATGTTCAAGATACAGCTGTGTTAACACTCACAATATGTATTCATTTTCAATGAACACTCCTGCCAGTGAGGTGATATGCTGGTAAACCAGGTGCCAACTCTTGCCAAGACTGTAGGTGTCAGCTAAGCACTGATATATTCAGAGCTGGAAACCAGACCAACTCATTATACGTTAATATTATTTAAGATAGGTGTTAGTCTTGTAAAGCTGCATTTAGTGTTTAGACTCTATAAACTGCTTGTAAGTTGGTGCATGCATCAATCGTATTTGTAAACTTTATATCCCATGCTATAAGGTAATATGTAAGTTTTGCTTTATTATTGTAAAAATGCCTGCTCTGAACTTCTGAATCTAGGCAGGAAATGTGGTTCCCTTGCCCATCATGAAGGACTATCAAGGATAAAAACTTTGTTGATTGCCCCATCCACCCATGAAGAAGTTACGTGCAGGAGCCCATGTCGCATCGATTTGAACTCTAGGGGGGGAAGAGCATATAAAGATGATCACAAGAAGAAATAATTCTCTCTTTGCTGTTTGGATTCTCACGAGGGCTTGAGCTAAGAAACAAAAACAGAGATCCCCAGGGTCAACTTGGGTTAACCCTAAAAGACATTTAGTGGACTGATTATTACATCTCTGTCATCTTTTAGAAACAAAGACTAACTCATTTGTTCATATATGTTGCCTGCTTTAACCTGTAAATAACTCTCTCCTTTCTTTTTCCTAGATAATTAATCTTTAGTTAGTTTACTATAGGATTGGCTACCAGCGTTGTCTTTGCTTTGAGATCTAAGGTACAAACTGATCTGGGGTAAGTGACCGATCTCTTGGGACTGGAAGCAACCTGAATATTTTGTGATTTTTGGTGTAAGTGACCATTTATCACTGCCTGGGTGGCCAGACAGACTGGAGTGCCCAAGCGGACTATCTGTGACTTCATGGTAACACTTGTTTAGTGCTTCAGGAGGTCACATTTGTTACTGGGTTGGTGAAATCTAATTATAGAATATACTGACAGTTTGGAGTGTCTGCCCTGCTTTTTTACAGTCTTCCCTGAAGCCGGAACTCATGGTTGTGAACCACTCCACACAGCGTGACATGAGGTTTGGTCCACATGCATGTTTGTGGAAATGAAGTCTTGGGAATAAATCTGGGTGAAGGTTCCTGCCAGGACCATTCACAAGTCATCTTGAAATCTCTGAGAGATTGGAAGAAAAGGAAGACATCACACAATCCCAAACAGGAGAACTGGCAGCAGTGCCTGCAGCTTGTGGCAGTCTATGGTCAGGGAAATACAGGGCAACCTGGCTGTGTTCCAGAAGCATGACCAGGGGAGGATACAGGAGAAAGTATACCTAAGGATGGATTCTATCAGGCATCCTCTGGAAAAGCATCTTGCACAGATCATTGCTGGCCTCTCTAAGAGGGCAGCAACTACCTATGCAATGTAGGACCGCTTGGATATACAAAGGTGGCATCACAAGGCAGTGTGAATATACATAAAAGTGTAATTACTTTGCGTGAATGTGAGGGGAAAAAATTGAAAAGAAAACAATAAACCCAATAAACCAGAAAAAGAATCCTATTGAATTCTATAAAAATTGTATCTTTTCTCAGCATTTTCAACTATCCTCTTGAATTTAATAGAGGATTATAACTAAAATTAAGATTCTGTCATGGGTATTTTTACTAAAAGTTAGGGACAGGTCACAGCCAATAAACAAAAATTCACAGAAGCCTGTGACCTATCCCTGACCTTTAGTAAAAATACCCGGGTGGTGGGGTGGGTTGGTGGAAGGGATTAGCACTGCCAGTGGCTGACCTCTGGCAGCTGTTCCAGGCCTGCTGCTACTCTGGCAGCCCCGGGGCCGACCCGCAGCCTCAAGGCTGACTGCCAGCCGCGACTCCAGCCCCGCCACTGCTCCAGCCCCAGTGGGGATGACCCAACCCCAGCCACTGCTTCAGTCCTGGGGCCGTTGCTCCGGCAGTCTTGGGGCTGCCAGCAGCTCCAGCCCTGCCCCGGAAGAAGTCAAGTGGTCCCAGAATGTCACAGAATCCAGGACCGCCATGACAGAATCGTATCCTTAATTATAACCCTTCTAAAGGATACTTTTAAAAACCTATGAAAGGGATATCACTATTAGATTTTATAAAATCCTATTTTAAAATTCTACAAGAATTTTTCGTAGGAGACTGCTACAAAAAATTGTCCACAGTTCTTGCTTCCAGTGTTTTGTGTCCTTCTCTCTCAGTCAGAAATAAACGCTGCATTCTTAGATTGGGAATCCATATATGTAGCCAAATATAATGCTTTTTCTTGTGGGACAGACGGTAAGAAACGTATTAAAAATGTCCTAACATTCTCGAGGCCTACTTATCTCCAGCTACCTCTTCCCTGAAGTGTCCCCACAATCACAGGGAAATCCAAATCACAATGAGTTAGTCCTTACTCTTGTTTGTAAGCGTTAGGTCATCCAACCAGGAAAAAGAAACAATATTATGTGATTTAAGTGACAATTACATTGCTTGGATATTTATCTGGAATATTATCAGCTGCCTAACAAGTGAAACATGTTCAAATAGCCATCGGGGATTTTTTATCACCAGGAACTGATTAAACCCACTGATCCCTGTCTTTAGTGAGAAGCAAAGAAGCTGTTTAGTTCCCACTGCCCAGAACTGCCTCTCCATCGTGGCCAGCATATTACTGATTACAAAATGATAGACCAGGAATCGGCAACCTTTGGCCCGCGGCCCGCTAGGGTAAGCCCCCTGGTGGGTCGGGCCGGTTTGTTTACCTGCCGCGTCTGCAGGTTCGGCCGATCGCAGCTCCCACTGGCTGCGGTTCGCCACTCCAGGCCAATGGGAGCTGTGGGAAGCTGCACGGGCCGAGGGATGTGCGGGCCGTGTGCCAAAGGTTGCTGATCCCTGTGATAGACCCTAAATAAAAGCAACATTAAAGATTATTCATGTCAGCTAATTCAATCATATAAGCATTTTAATATTTTAGTTCCATGGTAGAATTGTCAACTTTTACATAACACTAGAAAAAAGCCAACATATTCTAAAATTTAAAATTGATTTTAGCTTTCAATAATCAGAAATTGCAATTGCATGTTTCTACTTCATTTTTTAAATAAAAATTTAAAAAAACTGAACAGTACCAGCTCTCTTTATAGGTGTGGAAAGGAGTGCTTCTATAAATCAGAGAAGTNGCTCCCACTGGCTGCGGTTCGCCACTCCAGGCCAATGGGAGCTGTGGGAAGCTGCACGGGCCGAGGGATGTGCGGGCCGTGTGCCAAAGGTTGCCGATCCCTGTGATAGACCCTAAATAAAAGCAACATTAAAGATTATTCATGTCAGCTAATTCAATCATATAATATAAGCATTTTAATATTTTAGTTCCATGGTAGAATTGTCAACTTTTACATAACACTAGAAAAAAGCCAACATATTCTAAAATTTAAAATTGATTTTAGCTTTCAATAATCAGAAATTGCAATTGCATGTTTCTACTTCATTTTTTAAATAAAAATTTAAAAAAACTGAACAGTACCAGCTCTCTTTATAGGTGTGGAAAGGAGTGCTTCTATAAATCAGAGAAGTATCTCCTACTCATGTGTAGAGGGAGAGAACCGGGAAACAAAACAGAGCCGCTCCTTTCCAATAGCCTGCCATTTAAGGCAAATGTACAATTTTAATACATAGCACTTCAAATAATTCAGAAATTTTCTTTTCCTGCGTTCAAACAATTGCAACATTCCAGTTGCTATGAACACCCCTTCTCCATTCTCATTCGTACACACATGCCCTCTATGCAAAATTAAAGGGCAAGGAATGTTCAGCTAACCATCTGATCTAACCAATAAATATCCCCAGAGTGCTTAACAGTTATCAATTTATTATTAGAACAGCTTTTCTGGGACCAAAAATGCTACACATAATAAAGCAACAGCATTATTAGTGTTATAACAAATAGCATGAACTGCACCATGCTGAAATACAATCATGCCTGGTTCATGGGTATGTCTTGTATACAAATGGTAGGAAGTTGTGGCAAATGGTTGATGTAAGCTGCCATTCAAAATTAGAGGATCAATGTAGGTATTTTACTTTTTTTTTTAAATTAAATAAAGTTGGATTCAGCTAGTTTTCCCCCATAAGGTTCCTTTATTGTTGGTACCAGTGGACCTGATCATCTTAATCCAGTGGGCACCAGTATCTGACTTAAGAATTTATGGACCACGTCTGACTGCAGGAGGGTCTAAAAATGCATTTCTTCAACTATAAAATGCAGAGTGACTGATGAGACTTGCTTGAGGAAGAAAGATATCTGGAGATCATAAGATAAAAAATGTACAATCTAAGACAGTGGCTCTCAATATTTCCAGACCACTGTACCTCCTTTCAAGAGTCTGATTTGTCTTGTGTACCCACAAATTTCACCTCACTTAAAAACATACAAAATCAGACATAAAAATACAAAACTATCACAGCATACTATCACTGAAAAATTGCATACTCTCTCATTTTTACCGTATAATTATAAAATAAATCAATTGGAATATAAATATTGTATTTACATTTCAGTGTATATAATACAGAGCAGTATAAACAAATCATTGTCTATGAAATTTTAGTTTGTATTGGCTTCGTTAGTGCTTTTTAGGTAGCCTGTTGTAAAATTAGGCAAATATCTAGATAAGTTGATGTACCCCCTGGAAGACCTCTGAGTACCCCAGGGGGTACACGTATCCCTGGTTGAGAACCACTGATCTAAGAAAAAGGGCAGAACTTTCCACCCTTCATATGGTATGTTTAACAAACCAACTAAGCACTGACATTGACATCCCTTATAAAAGAAGATGCCTGCCCTCCAACTAAAGAGGAAAAAAGTACAGGTAAAAAATAAAGAAAGATCTTATCCAAGGTATACACAGTCAAATCACTTCATAGAGAAAACATGAACAGTTTAGCTGAAATTCAGTGTTGGGGTTGCTAAGACTGAAACAGTAATTTCTTATTGTAGGTCTCTCTAGAATTTTTTTAAAATTATCCTTTCTAATATAAAGAAAATGAACAGTCTCAACACACATGCACATATGTATGATGGGGCACACTTGAAATCTAGTATATCGGTAGAGATACTTTCATTGGAAGAGTCAAATTGACATCATTTGTACATTTCAGAAGAAGCCTGAAATAAAATCACAGCCCCAATATGCAGAGCTTGGGTGTATTTAAAAAAAAACTGTACTTTGAAAAACATGTAATGTACACTTAGACTTCTATGAAGCCCAAGGTAACCAGAGACTTCTGAGACACAATGTCTGTGGAAGGCTGTGAATACTGACCCTCCAGCAAGCTGACCTAGAGGGGAAAGACTGTAGTTGTAGAGCACCCAATAGGAAGGAAAGTTTGTGCAAATGAATTCCATTGCCCATGTTCCACACTCCTCATCCCAGACCATTTCTCCCACGAGCTGGCTGAACATCCTATGAAAGTCATTACAGCCCCCAGAGCTGTACAAACTTCCAAGAGGCCTCAAAAAGGACATACAAATCCAAGTTGTCCTGTGAGCTGACAAGAAATAAATAGAGAGAAAGTCAGCTGCTGTTTTTGGAGTGGAGGGGAAGGAACTTGGATAGGCAGGAAGAAGATGGAAAGGGAATGTGGTCCCTAGCTGCCAGGTTGAGGGGGGGGGAGGTTCCTATACCTTCTCAAATAGCTTTTCTGGTGTATAAGACAAACGGTGACAGGGATCCTCTTTGGCCCAATGCCCATCCCCTGTTCCTATCTGCAGATCTCCAGAATAGTTAGTCTGGTAGAAGGGATCCTCTGGGCCCTACAACCTGTCCTGGTGGCTAAACATTCTTAGTGGAGGAGTAAAAATAAGCACACTCATTCCCTAGCATCCCACCACTATGTGATAATCAACACAGTATGACAGGCAGGGTATTCCTGGGTAATTATTGTATGGTTTGGGTAGGACCTTTACATGCTTCAGAAGTGTAATAATCTCTTGTATAGATTGTGTTACTACCATTATGAAATGGGATAAACAACTTGAAATTGATAGTATTTGCACAGGTTAGACCTTAATGCATTTCTGACAAGATTTCATTTAAAATGAAATTTCTGAAGTCATTTAATATTATTCTACTTTGCTAGTATGCACATATGCCTCATTTGTATACAATAATTTGGTGAATATAGGGTTCCTAGGTGCAAAGAGGCAAGTGTCTAACAGGAAGCCTATTACACACAAGTTTATGGATTAGACACAGGGTATGAAAGATTCTGTTTGTTCCCTGCCCCAATGTGACCTATTCATTAGCAAGATGTACCAAAACTGTGAGAGACCTTATATGTTAAGCATGAGACATATGCTGCGTGCTTTTCCCTACACTGGTGTCAAGTGGTAGTGTGAAGAAGGATGATGATGGCTTTTTAATGATTTCTAACTTCTATTTAATCCATCAAGGAAAAATTCAAAAAAGTTTCAATGAAAAAGGAGATTCATTTGCTGATTCACCTTTCCATTTTGCTTGCAAGTTAGTGAACTAGAGAAACAGTGTGATTTTAATGGCAATTACTTACATATTTTGGCTCTAATGACAATTAATGTCAAACTTACCTCCTCAAACCTGAAAATGGACAACCTGACAATGTCTAGGATTAAAGTGCAACCCTTATTTTTCAGCAACATCACATCAGTTACAGGATAACCTTCAAGGACTGTGGGAAACAAAAACTTCTACTTTAAATGTTCTGTCCAACTGCCCAAAACAAGAGTCTGGAAATAATGCTGTATAAATTACAACTCTAAAAGCCTGGAATCCCCCGGGGAACCTGATAAAGGATGACATTCTAACAACTTCACAGTTCTGGACTATTACTGCTACTGACTCACATTCATTCTCTTTCCTTATGTGCTGTGATACCAGCAAGCAACTTGCCTGTCCCTGGCATATATTAGAATCAGCACTGTGCCTCCTGTCTGTAACAGCAATAAATGCTCCTTCTGAAACAGAAGATGGACACATTGCAGTGACCACTGTGCTACAAACACGAGTGCTTATTTCAGTGGGACATATGGATCATAAGCCCCACAACCTCTCTCCACAATGTGTATTCTTCATTATATGAATACCAGCATATTCGGTTCAATACAAAAAGAAGAAGGGACAGTCTCAGCCCCAGGGAGCTTACAGAGTCAGGTAATATAGTTCAGATATGTGACGCACCTTTATATATATATACTTATATGATAAGTAAATTGAAGGTCAAACTTTCAAACACTGCAACAACAAAAAGAAATATTGTGTACACTATTTACCTACGGGTGGGTTATTTTGTCCAAGAGCCTTGTAAAAAAAGAATGTTCATGGTTAAGATTTTGTCATGGCTATTTTCAGTAAAAGTCAAGGACAGGTCATGGGCAATAAACAAAAATTCATGAAAGCCAGTGACCTGTCTCTGACTTTTAAGAAAAACAACTTACAAAATGGGGCTGAGGGAGGGATNTCTGGAGTCCCCCTGCCCTGGCTTGGAGCTCTGGGTCCTCCCGCCACCCGTAGTGACTGGGAGCTGCGGGTCCCCCCATGCTCCCCACTGGAGCTGGGAGTTCCGGGTCTGGCAGTGGAGAGCTGCAGGGGCTCCCACCGCCTGCGGTGACTGGAAACTGTGGGCCGCGCCCCCCCCCCCCGCTGCTCGGGGTCACTCATTGCCCGCAGCATCCTCTGGGGTGCCCCCGCTGCCCATGGCAGCTGGGAGCTCTGGGTCTGGTGGTGGGAAGCTGTGGGGGGGCCCCACTGCCACGATAGCTCAGAGCTCTAGGTCTCCCCACCACCCGTTGTGGCTGAGAGCTGTGGAGGACGTCTACCGCCCGCAGCAACTGAGAGCTGCAGGGGTCTCCTGTTGTCCGCGGCAGCTGAGAGCTGCGGGGCCCCCTGTCGCCTGCGACAGCTTGCAACTCCAGGTCCCCTGCCGCCTGATAGCTCCAGCCCCGCCACCCAGGGGCTGAAGTGGAAAATGTCACCGAGGTCTCTGGAAGTCATGGAATCTGTGACTTTCGTGACCTCTGTGACATAATCTTATCCTTACTCATAGATAGCACCTGCTGCTAACCAATGCGATTAATCCTTCCTTTCACGAGCAGTAAATTCATAAACAAATTGCTTAGGGAAACACTATCTTTTTCTTTCAAGTGTCCAATCTTGTTTAATGGCTTTAAGCCCAGCATACATTAGCATATGCTGTTAACTTGCCACATTTTATTTTGCTCTCAAATGACAATTAGTTTTCTGTTAGTTGGTGGTAAGCTGTGGTAAGCCCAATATTGCTTTTTCCCCCTCCAACTGTTCCAAAATATCAGCTGTCAAAAAGCAAATTTCTTTCAGCTGTGGAAGTGAACTTTTAACTTTTACCTGACATTTTAAAGAAGTGAAGTTAAAGCACATCTAATTCTGCTTGTCCTTGTACCTCTGCACTGAAATTCAAGTTTGCTAGTAAGATTCAAATTCCTCTACTTCGGGGAGCAGCTGAAGCAATACAAACGGTGCAGTGTCCTCAGAGCCATTTTGCTGTTATTGCCTTTGAATATGAGACTGAATTTCTGATGCATTTAAATGTTACTTTATTACCTTTGAAAAATATATTTTCACAGAAGCACAGAGCAAACTATGAGAAAAGACAGTGCTAGAGCGAGAAATTACTTGTAAATAAAATATGGTGACAGACTTCATCTTCTATGCAGTATGCAAACAGCTATCTCCGCTGGTAATATGCAAATTAATTGCACTTTAACCGAAGCCAACTGACGTGCACTGCAGCAATTCGGAAAGAATACTTGAATTCATTTACTGTGGCCTATTAGAAATATCTTCATAAATGGAATTCAGGAACTGTGAATGATACCCATTAGGTCAAAGTAAAAAATCATAGCAAGTAGAGTTTGAGTGGTTAGGATGGGGACAGGGTGATGTTTGGATGCCAGAGGGGTCAAGCTGCCAGGCTGAAGAGGCAGATAATAGTACGAAGTACCTTAATTTTCTTCCACTTCAATTAGTTTTTGAAGATTCTCACTAATGGTCAGGGATGAGTTGAGCAAAGTGATCAGAACCTGGTTGATCTAACCCCCAATAACAGTTTTAAGTATAGCAGTGATGGGCTCCCCCCAGACTATTTAGATGGGATTTAATGTTTTTATTCTGCTGGTTATATTAGTAAAAATCCATTGCAGAAAGCAGCAATGGCAAATTTTTAGTATTTAGTAGTCTTTTTACTTTATTTAATTGTAACTTCAATTTGTCTTATGTTGGGAATTTTTTTGAACTCTAAATTATATTGTGATTTACTGTAAATGTGATTTTTATTAGACTAAGAATTTAAAATTATATTCCATATTTTTGTTCTATTTTGTTTGCTTGATTAGAGAGCATGTCAAGAACTAGTTAAGATTACTGAAGTACAATGCAAATTATCAAGAGACATAAATAGGGCCATGCTAAATTCATGGTCCATTTTGGTCAATGTTATGGTCATAGGATTTTAAAAATCGTAAATTTCATGATTTCAGCTATTTAAATCTGCAACTTCAGGGTGTTGTAATTGTTGGGGTCCAGACCCAACAAGGAGTTGGGGGATTGCAAGGTTATTGTAGGGGGGTTTTGCGTTACTGCTACCCTTACTTCTGCGCTGCTGCTGGCAGCGGTGCTGCCTTCAGAACAGGGCAGCTGGAGAGCAGCAGCTGCTGGCTGGGAGCCCAGCTCCGAAGGCAGAGCCGTCGCCAGCAGCGGCACCAAAGTAAGGATGGCATGGCATGGTATTGCGCCCTTATTTCTGCGCTGCTGCCTGCAGAGCTGGGCCCTCAGTCAGCAGCTGCCACTCTCCAGCCACCCAGCTCTGAAGGTAGCAGCACAGACATAAGGTTGGCCTGGTACGGTATTGCCACCCTTACTTCTGCACTGCTGCTGATGGGGCATCGCCTTCAGAGCTGGGCACCCAGCCAATAGCTGCCGCTCTCTGGCCGTCCAGCTCTGAAGGCAGCACTGAAGTAAGGATGGCAATACTGTGACCCCCCGTAAAATAGCAACTCCCTTTTGGGTCAGGACCCCCAGTTTGAGAAACACTGGTCTCCCTTGTCAAATCTGTACAGTATAGGGTAAAAGCACACAAAAGACCAGATTTCACAGGGAGAGACCAAATTTCACAGTCCGTGACACATTTTTCATGGCTGCGAATTTGGGAGGGCGCTAGACATAAAGAATACAGAAAGTGACATAACACTAAGTTTTCTAACTTGCCACAGGGTACCTGGTTTGTTTGAAAGAGGTGGGTTTTTTTGTTTTGTTTTTTTAAAAAGAAACCAAGTGCTAAACTCTTGGGGGCTTGTGGTAGTTGGTGATTCCTTGGGATACTTCTTTTTTTTATTTTTTAAGCTTAAATTAATGTAGGCCACATGGCAAAAACATACCTTGTGTTACCATAAGCCTCCCAGAAGACATTTTTGCAAAGCTTCTGTTTTCTTCTTTTCTACAAACTCTGCTGCCCATTACAAAGTGACCCATAAAACCACCTGTGAATACACCTAAAAGACCAATAGTAAGGGAGAGAGGAAATCCTTTCCCTTCCCTCAAAACATTCATCATCAGACCCACTGGTTGTCATCAGACCTCTTTCCTACCATCCCAAAGATTGGTGGGCATGTTCATTTGCAGGATTTATCATCAAAGAGAAAGGAACTTAAAAGTAGAAGAGTTTGCTATGCCACTGCCTTTTTCCTAGGCTACTTTCATTGAAGCAGTCACAGGGAACTCCCATGAGACCTCCCAAATGTCTGATCATCTACAGACCACATAGTTTGGAAAGGACACAGAGCATACACGATCCGAGGAACTTCCACCTGTTTGTAAGTACTGTATTCGGGAGCATCATGTGCTATGAAGCAAGGGGGGAAGCTCCCCCCCAACCTTGGTTTGCCCCGCCGCTGTGCCTCAACTAATCCATAGATCATAGAATTGCTCCACTATGCCTTCCACTTTTTACTCCCCCAGATTTTGCAGGATACAGTATAATCATATATAACATTCTATATGCTGGACACAAATTTGCCCCTCCCAGAATTTTTTTGAATGACACCAGACTGTATTCCAAGATGTAATGTGTTAGTTGTATAAGCGTTTCACCTGTAAAGACAAGAGTTGAAATCCTTGCTGAGGTATGAAGTCAACATAATTTTGGTGACCTCATCCTAGTTTTCTATTCACCCAAGACAGGAATGGCAAGAATGATAAAGTCAGGACTGAACTTCAGTAAAAGACAGGTAGATGAAAACTGCACAGAACAGTCCCTGGCCCAAGCTAATGTTATTTACTGATGTTCATCTTTATAGGCACTATGGTCACACACAGTTTCTTAAGTCAGTTTGGCAACAAAATAGATCTTGAATTACCTGTATAACTTATACTCTGGAAAGATCATATTTAATTTACTAATTTAATATCCATCATTTTCACTTTGTAAGAGCAATGTTTCAGAATGTAACATGAAAAAGTTATGCTGTACTGTTCCAAAGGCTCTACGCATTACACACATTTGTATAGTCTTTTTTTCCCCACCTGATGACAACTGATTGGAACAAAAGAGTTTTTAAAAGTGTGTTTAGAATAAAGTCTGAACTAAACAACTATTTTTTCTTCTCAGCTCATCACATATTAGGCAAATACAAGGATTAAAGAGGGACAGTTTTATTTTGTAAAGACAGGTTTCAGAGTAATAGCCGTGTTAGTCTGTATCCGCAGTATTTTCCACTACATGCATCCAATGAAGTGAGCTGTAGCTCACGAAAGCTTATGCTACAATAAATTTGTTAATCTCTAAGGTGCCACAAGTACTCCCATTTTATTTTGTAGTGTTTATAATTACCTTTCTTGGAAGTCTGAAAATAAATTCTGTCTTATTTCATTAGGCAAATAATTTTCTTCCTTGTCTTTTTCTAAAAGAACTGAAAATTAACATAGAATTTCTCTTTACTTCCCCCTTTTATGCACCAACATTATCAAAAGAGATCAGTACAGCTCTGGAAACAAAGTCCATCATTTTTTGCTCCACAGCTATAAGAGGACAGAAATATTGTCCTGTATTAAGAGTGGCTATTGTTTGTATATTTCTTGCCAATAGAAATAATAGAAAGGCTTTTATTTTAGCTCTTGTTATTTAGAACCCAGAGGACATTCTTTGAGCAGATTACAAGATGTCATATACTGAGTTTGGAGCAGGGCGAATAATACAAAAAAAAGATTACTGCAATTATTGGTTTAAATCTTTGGACAATTCATTTCAGCTGCGTTTACACTCCTTCTGGGTTCTCTATCCACTAGCATTCAGATGACAGTTTACGAGAACAAATGCACCAGGAAAGTGAATTGCTTGCACATAATACTTACAAAAAATGAATTGCAAAGTCGTGTTGTGCACCCATTTGCACATAAACCTGAAAATACAAGAGTTATGTTTATCTAGACCAGAGGTGGACAAACTACGGCCCGCGGGCCACATCCAGCTCACGGGACCGTCCTGCCCGCCCCTGAGCTCCTGGCTCGGGAGGCTAGCTCCTGGCCACTCCCCTGCTGTTTCCCCTCCCCCACAGCCTCAGCTTGCCCCGCCGCCAGCACAATGCTCTGGGTGGCGGGGCTGTGAGCTCCTGGGGCAGCGCAGCTGCAGAGCCCGGCCTGACCCGGTCTCTGTGCTGCGTGGTCGTGGTGGTGGCGGCGGCGGTGTGGCCCGGCTCCAGCTGGGCAGCGTGGCGCAGCTGTAGCGCCACTAGCCACCGGTGCTCCAGGCAGCGCGGTAAGGGGGCACAGAGCAGCGGGGGGGTTGGATAGAGGGCAGGGGAGTTCGGGGTGGTGGTCAGGAGGTGGGGGTGTGAATAGGGGTCGGGGCAGAACAGGGGGTTGAATGGGGGTAGGGGTCCCGGAGGGGCAGTCAGGAAGGAGGGGGGGTTGGATGGGGCAGCAGGGGGCAGTCAGGGGCAGGGGTTCCAGGGGAAGTCAGGGGACAGGGAGAAGGGATGGTTGGATAGGGCAGGGGTCCCGGGGGTGTGTGTCAGGAATGAGAGGAGGGGTTGGATGGGGCGGCAGGAGTCCGGGGGCGGTCAGGGGACAGGGAGCAGGGGTGTGTGGATGGGGCAGGGGTCCCAGGGGGGCCGTCAGGGAAGAGGAGGAGTTGGATGGGGCAGGAGTCCCGGGGGGGACGACCCCTTCCCCTAACAGGCCCTCCATACAATTTACGAAACCCGATGCAGCCCTCAGGCCAAAAAGTTTGCCCGCCCCTGATCCAGACTAATATGGTCAATTGCAAATCAGGAACTCCGCTAGAATTTTTAATTTTGAACAGAAAGCCAAAAATAATCAATATTCATAAAGTTATGCCCAATAATTTAAAATAATGAATAAATATGAAGAAGTCACAATTTGCTAGTGGACATTCTGCAAAATCTTGGGCTAACTCTGAAAAAGTTTCAGAGTGGTAGCCGTGTTAGTCTGTATCAGCAAAAAGAATGAGGAGTACTGGTGGCACCTTAGTGCCACAAGTTGAATTCATTACCAATTATTCATTCAACTCTTGATTCAAGTAGTCAACAGAATCCCTTTTAGGAAAAACTATCCAATGTACATGTCATAACAGAAAAATTGCATCAGTGGTAAACATTTAAAAAATATAAAGGAATCAAGTGATAACAGTTTACAGAAAAATAGACTATACTTACTGGAGAGAACTGTAGTGAGAAAGATGTAGTCAGAAAAAGAGATGAGTCCACATTCTCCAAGTGTATAAAATATACTGTCTTCATCAGCAAACTTCTCTCGTTCTTGGGATAACTTCTATTTTACAGATCCAACCCACACACCCCAAAGAAAGAAAATAAAAGAATCAATTAAACACTTAAAGAGGATCTGTATCGTTTATATCATTGCCAACAACAAGCTTTTTTTATGAACATATCCCTCCTATTACCATTCAAATTCAATGGACCTTTTCCAGACTTCAAATCTATCAGAAGTAGTGTTTTTTGTTTCAAATAAAGCACAAAATGGAACTGGCCAATAAACTTAGCATCTTTAGTCTAGTACAGAGATAGAAACAACATATGAGGTGCTTTTTGTTTAGTGTTGTCTACATTTTCTAGCGAATAATGGTACTATATAATCTAGGCTCTTTCCAGCAGAATTAAAATGACAGCCATAATGAGTTTTATCCCAAAGTGTTTTATTTCTATTATAGTTGTCTAGTTTAACAATAGCTTAAAGCAGTTTGGTTTTAATATCTGAAGTGATCATAGTTTCCCAAAAATTTAGTTACCTGATAAAACGTTAGTATAACCCAAGCATTTGTTTAGTAAAGACAACTACTAGAGTCAAAATTCCTGCATGAATGCATGCAACTTTTAAGATAACGGGAAACTTTTTGATTAGAAAAGCACACTACATGTATTTTATCAGCTAATCTCACTTCTAAGCTGAAAGCCATTGGGTGACTGATCCACTGAAGCTTTAAAGACTGAAAAGGATCCATAGAACTGTGTTAGAGGCTGGATATTGAATTTCATAGTGGTGAACCATTTAGAAAATACACACGCACGCACGCACACACAGCGGGAAAGAAAATTAATATGAAAACATTAAGTACAGTTGAGGTTAATCCATATCTGATCATGCAAGCACAGAAGCAGAAACAATGCAAGCTTAATTTAGCAACAGTATTATGAAACAAAAAACAACAAACACCGCCACACGAAGGTCCAGCTACACAACTGCCCCCATCTGTTACCTCTGTCTAGCGAAGATCCCATCATATTCAAGATAAAGGAAAGAAAATTGGTTAACCAACAAGATAAGTTCACAAAACATCAAAACGAATTGATCTGTTAGACTTGCAAAATCAAGAAAGATTTGCAGCAACTAGCTATTTGTTGAAAATATACACTGCTAAGAAGCCTAGGTATAAATTCCAGCAAGAGTTGATACTGAGTTGAAGGTTCAGACCCACCATCTACAGCTGTCTCTTGTTCAGTTATATTTGAAAGAACTCACCATTCTACTTGACAGCAGATGGAGATTAGTTCGCCTAATAATTTAGATGAAAATTTGACAAATATCTGGCTTGGAAACCACAAGAGAAAAAAAGTCATCATATTGATCAGCAAATATACAATTTCCAATTAAGCTCAGCTCTACTGATAAAATATAGCAGTAGCTCTTATTTTGAAGACTTGGAGTTGTTAAGAATGTGAAGTGAGGTAAACCTCCACAAATCAGCAGAAGCATTTATCAATGCATCCACTTTGCAGAGGTATTAGCAATACATTATCACAGTACATCAGGCTGTGTTTTCTTTTCATTAAAGAAATATTTTTGCTATATATACACAAACTTAAGTCAAACTCTACCCAAAAACACCCACATAGTGCTGATTATGTTGAAGACAAATAAACAGCCTCTAGTTCTCTCTGAACACAAAGGAAGCTCGAGTTAAAAGCTAGTGAATTTTTTTGCAATCATTTTCTTGGATTATTGTCATGGTTGCTGTATCCCTCAATGGTATAGCCCACTCATGTTATTTATTGGCTCTGTCTTTGCATTTATCTTTAGCGGAGCTCACTATAAACCAGCTACCGACACCCCGATAAATGTGGAGTATTTACAGAGAAAGGATTAACAAACACTATATACTGTATCGGGTATATTTGGAGATAGATTTTAATTGTTATGAGTATTATGAATTTAAAGTTGGCTTTTATTTAATATTAAAGTCTGGGAAAGATCCTTATAAATTAAAAGTTATGTGAATGGGCTAAAAGCACGCGAAAAAAATCTAGTTTTAAGTTAAATCTTCTCGGAAATACAAATGTTATAGATAGAAAGGGTACAAAAATATTCTCACTTGAAGAACATATCTATTTTTAAAAACCTACTTAATCTACTACTATTTCTCAGAGGTTAGGTATAAACATGGGAGACTAATGCATGCTACCACCACGAGGCCTAATTCTGATCCTATTCAAGTTATTGGGAGCTTTAACACCAATTTCAGTAGAAGCAAGAACAAAGTCCATTTGCCAAAAAGAGATGTAATTTTGTATAATGGGATGTTCAGACTGTTCTATTGTTGCTATTTTTTGGGAAGGAGTGAGCATATTAAAAAAACTGCTGGTATTTCTAATTTGTATTTTTGTTCATCGTGTATATTTTGTTGTCTTCCACATAACATTTGGAAGATATTCTCCAAAGAGGTGCTGAAAGTTTCAAGTTATTTTAAATGAAAGCTTATAACCTGCATAAGTTGATTACACATACCTAGGAAAAACTTCCTTCTAGCTTTGAGCAAGTGGATTTTTCAAGAGACTAACGCCAAACATAGCTCCCCAACTGTAGTTGAGCTCTGTTGTTCTGCAGGCATAGACAGGGTAAGATTTAAATACCCATTTTAATGAAATGCAGTCAATTGGTGCTAGCACCAAGGGTAGACCACACTTAGTTAAACTGGGTTTTAAAATGGCGATCCCATCCAAACCAGCAGGACAGAGTTTAACACTATCTGAGGGTAGGAGAACTGCACAGACTATCTGTTGTGAAACAAGATACAGCCTATCAGACGTGCCAGAAATGAAACAATCTCCAAGGACTGGCTTTCTTGTACTGTTAGAGTTTAGCCAAGTATGCACATTGAAGATAAAAGGTTGAAAATTTAACTGAAAATTACCGGTGAAGTTAATAGAGGAACATGTAACAGACAAATAAATGGAACTGTATCCATATATTTTACAATGTGACCTAACAGAGGATTTTACTGGGCCTTTTTTGCATTTGTTTGCTCACCTATCGAAGAAAAACGTATCAGTATCTAAAACTAATGACAATACTAGATTCAAAGTTGCCTCAAGGATTCTGAACACCACAAGCTATGAAAAAGCATCACATGGATTGTTTAAAACTCTTTCTGAAATACTGTAAAACCTAATGACGTTAAAGGCACAAAATCAATACTCAATTCTCTATTAAAATATACTCCCTCTTGTCTATAAAGCTTTGACTTCTAGTCAATGCCATCAACACCTTTTGTGCAGTCTATTTCTTCTGCTGTTTTGTTTCAACATAGCATGAGTTATATTATAGCTGAAAGGTTAACATGAGGAATTAAAACAGAGAAAAATAACAAAGAAAAGCAAAATTAAAACTCTTTAGGTAATGAGTCATCTTTACAATTGGCATGATTAGTTATCTGTACAATTTCAGTACAACCTTCAAATTTCATGTGCTTGAGTTAAAATGATTAACAAAGAATTTTCAAACAAATTAAAAAATGTTTCAACCTTATGTAAAATACATTAAAAAAAACTGAGCAACCAGTTAAGATCATACATTGCCTAAAGAACATTCACAGTTGGGAATTCACAAGTGAGCAATGCACTGTAAAAATATTTATAATCATTTTTATCAAGCAGTGAATCACATTAGACAAAAGCACACAAACAAGCATACATACACATATACATGTGCAAATCAAATACATAATTTATTTCATTACAAGCAAGTATGTGTATATTCAGTGAAGATGTGTCAAACTCAGTAATTTCTATCAAACAGATTCATACCAACAATTGATCTTACAAACTTTGCTAAACATTGACCATGCAGCTGAAAGGTTTATCTACACTTAAAAAAGGAAGCTTAGTCTATCCCATAAAATTTAGGCTTTCTAGCAACAAGCAGATCCAGGAATGACAATTTAATCTAATGGAAGAAAACACAGTCATTTTAAGGCAACTATTAACACTGATGTATGTTCTTGCTTTCCAGAGTGTTGTGTGTGTTGCTATAAACACCAGAAAAGCAATCCCATCATTTAGCCAGGAGTTTTGAGCAGTCATTTTGGTAGTCTTTTCCCCTAAGGCGCAAACAGAAAAATATGGAAATTGTTTCCCCACCTTTATAAACTCAGTCAAAAGCCTAACAAATATAAGGTCAAGAAAAATGTTTGATTTTTCTTACTCTGATCTCAGCTAATGAAAGTGGAGGGGGGCAGCGATGTTGATTTTTTCCCTTTTTTTCCTTAAAGGAATTTTTGATTTTTAGTTCTCAAGTGACACATACAGAGGCTGCAACCAAGCAAAGCATTGAGAAGTATTACGCAAGCTTCCTCTCATATTCTGCCAGTGCATCTTGATGTTGACTTGCCACACAGCTAGGCCCTGGACAGGTCTGGCCCTCTCTTGAGCAACGATTGCCAAATGATGGGACAGTTTTCAGTTGCAGACAAATTCATGTCAGATAAACCAAATCCGAACTTAGGTTTCATGTAAAACACAACTTGGTACCTTTCCCCCCACCTCACTTTCTATACCCTCTGGAGCTTTTTGTTTTTGTTTTTTTAAGTTAGGAGCAAAAAATCATCTCCGTCAGGACTCATTCAGGAGAGAAGTCCAGAGTGTTATATAAAAGGGACTTGGTGGTGAAGTCACAGTACTTGGAATCTTCTGGCTGACTGCCCAGCATAGGCATCTGCACTGCAACCCTGTTGGAATGCCAGTGGAGGGGCAATAAGAGAACCTAGTGCTCTGGCTGTTGCCAGGTATAATTTATAGTTAAAAGATCAAAGTATACATGTCATCTAATATTTAGATAAATGAATATATAAAGCTGTATCTTTTGTCAGATTTACTTATGTCTTCTCCACAAAGTCAGAAAATTCTGTGAATTTCAATGTTGACCTCAGTTGCATTTAAAAAGCTAATCCAAATAAACCCCTGTAGCACCATTTCATTTTGCATTTCAAAAACAACTTAACGAACAACATTTAATGTGCTGCTTTTGGAAGAAAGTAGTTTGGCAAGTCATTTAAAATGACAGTTTGTATTTCATCCTAGGGTAAATGGATAAACATTCAGCAAGTTTATCCATGCAATTAATGCTTATGTTTCAATACCCACTTTGGGCCCATGTGCATCAAAGCATCAAAAAGTTGGGCATCTCAAGCAATCACTTCACAGTTTCCCCCTTCCAAGATAACAAAGCATTGTGCATGTAATGAAATTAGCAATTTCACCCAGAAATGGGATTTCTTTAAGATTACAGAAACTGTATCCATCTATGAAAAATGAATGCTTAAGATATTGTAAATTTCAGCTTGCCGTAAAGCAAATTCCCTTTCAGTCCTAGATCTGTGTAAACTTATACTGAGGCAGTTCTTCTAAAAATGAATTTGAGCAGATATTCTGTAACAGTGCCTCTCTTAGGGCATGTGCAAAGCTGTACATGTACATAAAGAAAAACAGTTATGAAATTCCCATGGAAGTTATGGGTTAAATACCCAGTAGCCATGTTTTCAAATATAAATACCAAGGACATATTATTTCTGTTTTCAAAATACCGAAAGACATACTACATCATCAGATAAAATGCTATTCAAATTCTAAAGCATCAAAGCCATTTAGAGATTTATAAGTGGCACCCATCACCTTGGCGCCTGACTATCCAGTTAAAACAGCCATTAAAAAAAGTCCTTCAGATTGAAGAGTCCAGAGCAGAGCCTTGTTCAGTCAGAGGCAAAACTAAGCAGATAGATCCTGCAGTGTACCCTGAAGCAAGGACAGATGAAAAAAAATATCCCAGTAATTGTTTTTTCCTTTTTATTGACTTTTTAAAAAGTAATATATTTCACAATCAGTGTTACACAAGGATGGTCTAGTTTTTTTAAGTCTGAAAATAAAAAAATTGCTCAAGCTTAAGTCTTATGAAGCATTTCATTGCATAGTGAATTTTGTAGTTGAGTTTTAAGCCTCTGTATATAGTGGAAAAGTTTAGTATAGTAACACTATCTGCAGGTTCTAGAACACTCATGTTGTATCTTCATATAAGCAAAAATGGGTTCTGAATGTCAAATTCAGAGATATCAGAATATTAAAAAGTAGCTTAGAAAAGTTAGGAAAATACACACTCGCGTGTTCTTTATTTTAGTCAGGAAAGCACTATGGCTTATCATCTTTGAGTAGCACATACTAATGGAAATAATTGTAATGTAAATCTTGTATCTTTAGGATATATCTGAAGATGAGACATAAAACCTTTCCCTGGGCTTTCTTCCTCTAAATGTTAATTTAGACATTTTCAGGAGAATCAAGAGTTAAGCAGCTACCATTACTATTGGTGGTCTCCTGAGACTGGAGAAAGAAATTTACAGATACTCCTCTCAGCAACACAGTAAATATCCATCACTGTTAAACAAACCGCACCTGAAATGCAAGGCCAGCATTCTATGCAGTCAAGAGAAAAAACACAAACTTTCCAAGACGTTCACAGGCAGCAGGAACTGGACATGCAAGGGTGAAACCCCTGCTAGAAAAGCAAGAAGAAAATGCCTCTGAAAAGGGACAGTCTATACTTCGATTTCCCACTGGTGGAGGTCCCCAAGACTCAGAATTGATGCAAACTTGTGCCATTTTAACAAGACTTATATTAGTATACCAAATACACACTTCCTTTTCAAACAAAGTAATTTACTTTTTGGTTTAGAGCTACACTGTGCCATCATTGCAGTTTAGCAATAGTTCCTTAAGAATAAAGGTTAATTTAATTTTCACCATTAAGCTATTTTTTAGGCTATAAGTGCCAACATTTTCAATGTACCACAGGGTACTGCAAAAACATCACACAAAGAACGTAACAAATACGATCTTTCATCTGTGAAGGGCTATTACTTTTCACCCATCTAAAAGGGCCAACAACTCAATGCTGAAGATATGGTTGGGCTTTCAAGATCTCTCAGGAATAATCAAAAAAGCATTGATCAGTGGTGACAAGTTCTAGTTTATCAATTATAGACCTGTCTTCATAAGCCCTTATTAATAAAAATTATTTAATTATAAAAATACAGACCTTATCAGAATGTGTGCCTAGAACTTTGAGCTTTTCTACTGCCAGGAACAAAAGTTCCAATTCCCCAACTCCCTGCTTGGTGCATTAAAGAGAATAAACTCACTGGCCTTTCTGGCCTCCTCCTCATGCTAATTTGGAAAGATGTAAAGAAAGGTGTAAAGAGTGTCTCTGCTGCCTAATGTAAAATGTGCTAAGCAGTATCTCAGAACTGGTCTATAGATAAACTACATCCAAAAAGTATGTTAAGGTTGCAAAATCAAACACTCAAAAATTAGGAAATGAAAGTACTAAGGTTGACTGTGTAACCTTAGTTTGATTCCCCTTGTGCATTGCAGTGTAGTTGTAGAAATGTCTGTCCCAGGATATTAGAGAGACTAGGTGGGTGAGGAAGTAGCTTTTCTTAGACCAACTTCTGTTGGTGAGAAAGACAAGTTGGTCCAACAAAAGCTATCACCTCACTCATCTTGTCCCCCTTGTGCAGTTGCATTTGATTAAGTCTTTAGTTACGAGATCACATACTGTTTTTTCCAGCCTCATTCAATGCACAGGAATGGGCACTGCTCAGGGAATGAATCCTGGTTAAGGCTAAGATTTTGTCATGGTTATTTTTAGTAAAAGTCACGGACAGGTCCATGGGCAATAAACAAAAATTCACAGAGGCTGTGACCTTTCTGACTTTTGCTGCTGCGGCTCCATGGTTTCTCCCGCCACCCAGGGCGGCTGGGAACTGCAGGGTGACCATATTTCCTAAAGAAAAAATGGGACACCCCCAGCTGCTCGTCCGATGTGTTCCCCTACCCGATGCTGTTGCCCGTCGCTGGAACCCTGAGGAGGGCCCCCTTAGGAGTCTGTCACCTGTCACTGGAACCTTGCAGGGGGCCCCGTCGCCTGTCACTGGTGTCACCTGTTGCTGGAACCCTGCCAGGGCCCTGCTGGCTGCCAGCTCCTGAGTCCTGGAGGCTCTCTGGAAGTCACAGATTCCGTGAATTCCATGACCTCTGTGACATAAATGTAGCCTTAATCATAGTTGGGTAGTGACTGAAGCTGTTGTCTTTAAGAGCCCTGCTTATTTTTAGTTGGGAGATGAGTATTGAATGAGAGGGAACTGCTGGAAGAGAAAGGATAGTTTCATGGTTAAGGAAGTTGAAGGCTGCCCTGGAGAATTGGATTCTATCCACGCCTTTGACACAGAGCTCCTTTGTGATGCTGGACAAGTCACTTCAATCACACTTTTCAGAGGTGGTGGTCACTTGCATGTTCCTTATATTCTGGATTCCCAGTGAGAGACACCTGAGGCCACATCTACGGACATGCTGAGCACTCACAGCGGCAATTAACAGAGATTGGAGCTGTGCTCTGAATATACATGCTATAAAATGCAAAGTGCTCTGAAAAACCAGGGTGTAGATATCTCAAGTTAGCATCTAATATTGACACATTTTACAATATTGACCTTAATGTGTCCGTGCCTTAGATTCCCCAGATGTAAAATGGGGATGTTAATACCACCACTTTACCTCATAGGGGTTTTGTGAAGATAAATTCGTTAACGTTTGCAATGCAATGTGTAGTGATGCATTTACTGGCTACAGCGATGACCACTATAGGTAAGCCAAAGAGGAAAATAATTCTGTATTGAGAGCAGGAAGTGAACAGTAAATAAGGCCTGGAGCCACACAATGAATGCAGATAAAAAGAAATACTGAAAAACTACCAATTCACAGAATGTGACAGGGAAAAAACCAGTGTGATATCATATCATTAAAGACTACCATAATGCATATACACAAGGGGACTGAACTGCGTATGAAACCTTAATTCTGGCATTTGCTAGCTTTTGCATGCTTGACTTTGCCACCTTAACATTCGTTTAACAGTTTTTTAAATGTAATTTCCTTTACCAGTGGATTTCACAGCTATTTGCTGACAGCAGAGGAATGTAGCGATTCAAGACTCCTGGATTCAACTGCAGGCTCTGGAGGAGAGAGTGCACTCTAAAACCTTCTGCCTGTGCCCCCAAGCTTGTCTCTGTCCCCATCTCCTCTAATCCAACCTCTGCCATACCCCTTGTTCCCATGCCTCTCCTCCAGGGGCTCAACCAGAATTTTCCTAAGGAGGTGATCTAGGGGGTGGTGATTTGAGGGAGAGGTCTCCCTGGGGCCCAGCATGTAATTGGGAGGCAGAGCATGAGAGAGTCTCCCTGGGATTGTCAGATGTTCCTGAAATTCTCATTCAGAGAGATTTTGTGGCCAGCATTTCTGGGGAAGTGGCCAGGACCCCTCTGCGCCTGGTATGGAGGGGGCTCAGTGGTACATAGTGGGCACCCCCATCTCCAGGGGCACAGATGAAGCTCCACCCATTGCACAGAGGTACAGGAGCTTCACCTTTTAGGAGNAACTTTGAGCTTTTCTACTGCCAGGAACAAAAGTTCCAATTCCCCAACTCCCTGCTTGGTGCATTAAAGAGAATAAACTCACTGGCCTTTCTGGCCTCCTCCTCATGCTAATTTGGAAAGATGTAAAGAAAGGTGTAAAGAGTGTCTCTGCTGCCTAATGTAAAATGTGCTAAGCAGTATCTCAGAACTGGTCTATAGATAAACTACATCCAAAAAGTATGTTAAGGTTGCAAAATCAAACACTCAAAAATTAGGAAATGAAAGTACTAAGGTTGACTGTGTAACCTTAGTTTGATTCCCCTTGTGCATTGCAGTGTAGTTGTAGAAATGTCTGTCCCAGGATATTAGAGAGACTAGGTGGGTGAGGAAGTAGCTTTTCTTAGACCAACTTCTGTTGGTGAGAAAGACAAGTTGGTCCAACAAAAGCTATCACCTCACTCATCTTGTCCCCCTTGTGCAGTTGCATTTGATTAAGTCTTTAGTTACGAGATCACATACTGTTTTTTCCAGCCTCATTCAATGCACAGGAATGGGCACTGCTCAGGGAATGAATCCTGGTTAAGGCTAAGATTTTGTCATGGTTATTTTTAGTAAAAGTCACGGACAGGTCCATGGGCAATAAACAAAAATTCACAGAGGCTGTGACCTTTCTGACTTTTGCTGCTGCGGCTCCATGGTTTCTCCCGCCACCCAGGGCGGCTGGGAACTGCAGGGTGACCATATTTCCTAAAGAAAAAATGGGACACCCCCAGCTGCTCGTCCAATGTGTTCCCCTACCCGATGCTGTTGCCCGTCGCTGGAACCCTGAGGAGGGCCCCCTTAGGAGTCTGTCACCTGTCACTGGAACCTTGCAGGGGGCCCCGTCGCCTGTCACTGGTGTCACCTGTTGCTGGAACCCTGCCAGGGCCCTGCTGGCTGCCAGCTCCTGAGTCCTGGAGGCTCTCTGGAAGTCACAGATTCCGTGAATTCCATGACCTCTGTGACATAAATGTAGCCTTAATCATAGTTGGGTAGTGACTGAAGCTGTTGTCTTTAAGAGCCCTGCTTATTTTTAGTTGGGAGATGAGTATTGAATGAGAGGGAACTGCTGGAAGAGAAAGGATAGTTTCATGGTTAAGGAAGTTGAAGGCTGCCCTGGAGAATTGGATTCTATCCACGCCTTTGACACAGAGCTCCTTTGTGATGCTGGACAAGTCACTTCAATCACACTTTTCAGAGGTGGTGGTCACTTGCATGTTCCTTATATTCTGGATTCCCAGTGAGAGACACCTGAGGCCACATCTACGGACATGCTGAGCACTCACAGCGGCAATTAACAGAGATTGGAGCTGTGCTCTGAATATACATGCTATAAAATGCAAAGTGCTCTGAAAAACCAGGGTGTAGATATCTCAAGTTAGCATCTAATATTGACACATTTTACAATATTGACCTTAATGTGTCCGTGCCTTAGATTCCCCAGATGTAAAATGGGGATGTTAATACCACCACTTTACCTCATAGGGGTTTTGTGAAGATAAATTCGTTAACGTTTGCAATGCAATGTGTAGTGATGCATTTACTGGCTACAGCGATGACCACTATAGGTAAGCCAAAGAGGAAAATAATTCTGTATTGAGAGCAGGAAGTGAACAGTAAATAAGGCCTGGAGCCACACAATGAATGCAGATAAAAAGAAATACTGAAAAACTACCAATTCACAGAATGTGACAGGGAAAAAACCAGTGTGATATCATATCATTAAAGACTACCATAATGCATATACACAAGGGGACTGAACTGCGTATGAAACCTTAATTCTGGCATTTGCTAGCTTTTGCATGCTTGACTTTGCCACCTTAACATTCGTTTAACAGTTTTTTAAATGTAATTTCCTTTACCAGTGGATTTCACAGCTATTTGCTGACAGCAGAGGAATGTAGCGATTCAAGACTCCTGGATTCAACTGCAGGCTCTGGAGGAGAGAGTGCACTCTAAAACCTTCTGCCTGTGCCCCCAAGCTTGTCTCTGTCCCCATCTCCTCTAATCCAACCTCTGCCATACCCCTTGTTCCCATGCCTCTCCTCCAGGGGCTCAACCAGAATTTTCCTAAGGAGGTGATCTAGGGGGTGGTGATTTGAGGGAGAGGTCTCCCTGGGGCCCAGCATGTAATTGGGAGGCAGAGCATGAGAGAGTCTCCCTGGGATTGTCAGATGTTCCTGAAATTCTCATTCAGAGAGATTTTGTGGCCAGCATTTCTGGGGAAGTGGCCAGGACCCCTCTGCGCCTGGTATGGAGGGGGCTCAGTGGTACATAGTGGGCACCCCCATCTCCAGGGGCACAGATGAAGCTCCACCCATTGCACAGAGGTACAGGAGCTTCACCTTTTAGGAGGAGTCATCTCCTTGAGCTCCCATCAGTCCAGGGCTCATCCTACTTATCCCAGAGGTCCCCACACTAGATGAAAGGATTGACTGTATTGCTCCAGCAACTCTGCATTGCAGAATTTGCCATCCTCACAACAGCAGAGGAAGCTCAGCAGCCTAGCCTCGTTCAGTGGCTCCACATGCTGGGCCAGGGCAGCCATGAGTAGGGCCCAGAGCACATAATCATGTGCCCAATGCCTGCTCCATGGAGCTGCCCATCTGTGGGAGGGACCAAGATATGTCTCTGCAGTCCCATGCAGGATACAACTCTGGGGAGGCTTGAGCCCTAGACAGCCACAGGCAGGGCTAGGCAGACTCGTTGCAGCCTCTGCCCCGAACTCTGGTTGTTTTGGTGATTCCCCAGTCACCAATTCGGTTCCAGGGAGCAGGCAGCCTGGATCTGGTTTGTATTATTACATGCTCAGAACTCTGCCCCCTTCCATTCCCACCTGAAAGACCAGGATCCTGAATTTGTAGTAGTGTTTATGTCTGGGGGCTGGGGATCTGTGGCCCCTTCCTATCTATTGCACCCTTGCTTCTATCCAAATCCAAAATCGTCACCTGGCTCCCAGTACGCAACCCGCCTCCCCGTTTTCTAGCAAAACCACATATCTCCATATTCAGATCACTTCCCTTCTGCACTTAATAAAACTAAACATCTGCACAAACATCTCCACACATACACTAGCTCCTGCTCTGCTCAGTCCTCTCCCCCTCTGCCTCCTGCCGCCCACTCCACCATCCTGCTCCAGTTCTCCCTCTTCTCCACTGTCCTCTATATTCAAACCGAGCTGCTTCCTCCTCCTCCTTAATGCAGCTTTGGGCCAGGCAAGGAGAACACAGGTGAGTCTCTCCCTATTCTCAGTTCCTGTGCCTGCACCACAGCAGCCCTCAGCAACCTGGAGGAGCAACCTAGAGTCCTGCTCAACCTATGCAGGTCCGGGATGGAGCATGCTCAGTGCAGATGGCATCTTTGGAGAGTTTAGTAGCCAAACACTAACAAATCTCTACTGAGCATGTGCAAACTGAGAATTTTCAAAGCTTGTTACTTGGCCAAGTTTTAGCAAATTTTCAAAGAGATGACAAAAGGCCTATCCAGGGCAACACACCTGCCAGATTTCAGGCCCTTGCTCCAAATCATGTAGGTGCGAGAGCTTGTTAGTGAAACGTCTGGAAGACATTTTTTTAACATTAAACAACATATTTCCCCCAGTCTTGTTCTCAGAAACAGCTCAATGGTTTTAGCAGAAACTTAAAAAAAAAAATAGAAGAAGAGGGAGAAGCCTGAGGCAGCCCACCAGAATGGTTAGTTCAGCAAAGTTATAAGCTACTGAAAATAATGGAAAATGTCAAGCAATCTTAACTACAGGGGGCACTATCAGCTCCACCTATAAATGAAAAGCTAAACTTATTTTAGGGTAAGAGTCTCCAGCTTAATAAGTTATAACTGAAATACAAGTTATATCAGTACAAAGCTCATTAGCATTGCTAAGGGGTTGACAAAATTTCCCTCCTTAACACTTGATTCAGGGGCTTGATAACTCAGCTGGTTTAGATGGCAAAAGTAACAAAACAAAATAACTTAAAGCTAAAAACTAAAGTCACCTAGACTCTCCTCCTTCTGATAAGTAATCATATATATAATCAGTTGTGCCTATTTCATAAAGCATAATCTTAATTTATTCAAGCAAGTCACCACACTGTCCCTACACACAGCAATTTATGCAGCCCGCTTTCAGACTAGTGTAAGCTAGGCTACGTCTACACTACCCGCCGGATCGGCGGGTAGCGATCGAATGATCTGGGATCGATTTATCGCGTGTAGTGTAGACGCGATAAATCGATCCCCGATCGCTCTCCCGTCGGCTGCTGAACTCCAGCAGTGCGAAAGGCGGAAGCAAAGTCGACGGGGGAGCCGTGGCCGTCGATCCAGCGCCGCGAGGACGCAAAGTAAGTAATTTTAATTCGATCTAAGTTACGTCGACTTCAGCTACGCTATTCTCGTAGCTGAAGTTGCGTATCTTAGATCGATCCCCCCCCCAGTGTGGACCAGGCCCTAGTGTACTGAGAGACTACTTTGTTTTCTGGGGATCCTATGAACAAGAACTCTTCACTCAAACACTAGGAAACGCAAGTGTTAGAACCTAAACACAGATAATTGCATTTAATCAGAGACATTTTTTGTTGGTAGGCTGCTCTAACTCCTTCTGTACCACACCACTGAGATCAGAATGATATAGGGCACAAGGAATGCATTTTAATAAGGCACAAATAGTAACTCAGCAACAGAACTCTCTTCAATGGAGTGTTCTTCCCAATTCACCTCAGAAGGGCTCTCCTTGAAATCTGTAGCTGGCTGCCACCTGAATACCAAGCATGCCATTACTCTCTTGTTCTACCTGCTCATTCCTATTATGGGTATGGGTCTCTCTTCACGCATGCTAAGTAGAACAGCTCTCTGTTGTCTGTCATTTCCTTTTCCCATAAGTAATTTTATCAAGTGTGGTCTTATTTATGAGTTAGTCTAGCTAATGTTGTAGCTACATTTTATAATGTATATACCTATCTCATAGAACTGGAAGGGACCTTGAAAGGTCATTGAGTCCAGTCTCCTGCCTTCACTAGCAGGACCAAGTACTGTCCCTGACAGATTCCCCCTGCTGTGATCCCTAAATGGCCCTCTCAAGGATTGAACTCACAACCCTGGGTTTAGCAGGCCAATGCTCAAACCACTGAGGAAGTATATAAAACAGTCTTTCCAAGATCCATGCACATTCAAATGCCTGCAATTTCCCTTAAAACATTTTGCAATTTACTTTTAGTTTGAGAAATGCCTGTCCATTATCACAGAATGAAAATTATTCCATGACTTGGAAAGGAAATTTCATTTTCCATCAATCTACTATCCCAATGAATTCTAATAAACAATGTAAGTAAATCCTAGCCCGCAAGAGAAGGTACCATAAAAGTAAGAGAACAGGCACCAATACCTTCTGGTTCTTCCAAATGATCAGTTTCCATGAATAATGACACTTATTAAAAAGTTACCCGAGGGACTGTATTCTCATTGACATGATTTAAATTTTAATATTTTGAGATAAAAATATCTATTATTTATGTGCTAAGTAAAAAGGAGACAAATTAAAAATACTTTAAGGGAGTGGGGGAAGGCAGAAGTATACACTGTCCCTTTTTACAAAAAAGGTGCATATTATGGGTTTTGAAGCACAAACTGTTTAAAGCACATGCTGACAAGTCAGTACCTGCCAGAAATCCTGATGAGAGGGGAGAGGGTTAGAAAGAGGGAAGAAAATCAGGGAATGTTGGTTACACCAAAAACCAAAACCAAAATTAAAATAAAATATCCACAAATATTACATATTATGCAACATTGCAACACAGCAAAACCAATTAATGACATCAGGAACAAAGAATCGCTCAACACCTAGGAACAGGAAGTAAGGAGCACATATAGCAATCAGTAACATTCAGGAATATCTGCCAAACAAACCCAGTGAAAATGAACAACAAAGTTAGTAATACAAAAAAGTAATAGCAAATATTTCTAGTTTTGGCAGAAAGTAATTATGCCACAGACTGTTGGTGGATAGGGTGGGAGAGGAAAGAGGGAGCACACACTTGACCTGTACATGGATGCAAAGTAATCTTCACAATAAGGGATTCCACAGGGTTGTTTGTGTGCCATGCATATAAAATTTAATATAAGCAACCAAGCATTTTCTTAGCCTTAAAGATTTTTTAAAACAAAAACCAACTGAAATAATACTTGAATCTAAAGATAGATACATTTCAATGAAAGGATACATCTTCCAAGTACAGTGTACAAGCATGAGAATTCACAGGTCAAGATACACAAAGGCCACATCAACTGGAGACCTTATAACTACATGACTAACTGATTCAGCTCAGAGGGCATCAAAGTTTGGCTTATTTCAGGGCTCTGTATTGATAATGATCTCGAAGATTATTGAACAAAACATAACCAGCTCCTCCAACTAGAAGCATGTTGTGGTCATTTGTGCGTATTAAAACATTGGTCTTTGATACTTGGCCCATAAGCATTTCAGGAGAAGGGTCTTGTCTTCTGACATGTCTATACCAATGTGCGCCTCAAACATAATAGTAATCATAATGTTAGAATAAAAGGGTTTAGGGGTTTGGTTTTGGAGAATGGAAGAGGAGAAAGGAAGTAAGGGAGCAAGTGAAGAAAACTTGTGAACACACAATAGTATGAGGTTAATTACAGTAAGGATAGAAAAGCACAGTGCAGGATAGAAATATCTGCCAGTGCCACTATTAGAGATTTTCTGATGTTTTAAGTCAAATTTTCTAACCTTATCTGACCCATCACAACAGGATTCCACTGATCCTGCTGTGTTGATGGTCCTCCTTGCCCACAGATGGCTGAGCAAAATTTGCTGCTTTCACGAGGTAGACAGACACCCAGCCGGCCAATGGCAGAGCCAGGAACTCAGACCAATGCACTATCCACTACAACATGTTACCTACCTACTCATTCATTTATATAGATCACTCTAATCAGAATCTCATTTTCAAAAGTGACTTTAAATGAGACTTAGGCTACTAAGTGCTTAAGTTACTTTTGAAAATGGGACTTAGACTCCTATCATTAAGGGCTTTTGAAAACATTACCTGTTGTATTTAAAGTTATTCATTCTACTGCTTCATTATATTAATCCTATTTAATCTGGGTCCTTTCAGATGCTGCATAATTCTTTATTTTATTCTCCCACTTCCCACCCTCTGAAGCCCCAATTCAAGCACTATACAACATTGTAAAATCTAATACAAAAATACAAATGCTTCAAAAATGCATAGAATTATATTACAAGGATAGGACAGAAATGAGAAGGGCAAAATATGGGGTAGGAGGGAAAATACGTAGTCAATAGCAGTCATACACCAAAACCCTTTTCAAAATCAAGTTTGATTTAAAAAAAAGTGGTGAGATTATTTGAGATTGATGCCCCCCCCCATCACAGCAAAAGCATGACTGCTTGCCAATATAAAATGAGAGGATGCATAGAGACCTCTCCATGTGAGACTTAGGGGGGTACTTCAGATATAACAGAGTGCTGCATGCTAGGAGGTTGAATTTTCTCCTACATAGCAGTAAGTACTATTGCTTCAAGATTTGGTCAAGAAATTTGCTCAATATTTCTAAAGCTAATGTTAGACTTCAGGTATTTCACCATCAAATTTATTTTATTATTATTTCCCTGTAAAGCATCCCAATACAGTACTTGAAAAGGGTGCTTAGAATAACTACAAGTAATTATAATGTTTAATACCAAAAACAACTTTCCTATCACATGAGAGTAACTAATTAGAGGGTGTCTTACTTCTATAGCATTGATCAACATAGAACGGTATCTGGAGAATAGAGAACATGGAAATATGAATTTGGATAGGAGTTACTTAATTCCAAAGTAAAATTAGAGTCTGTAAAAGCCTTTGTAATTACTTATTGCCTCCTTGGGTCAATGATAATTTAAGGGTATACCATCATTGACAGCTTGCAAGCTTTTGTTTATATTCAACTACACAGGGTAATTTTCCCCACAGGAGGTAAAAACCACTACTCAAGTGTATTCCATACTAAAGCAATATTCTGTTTAATTCTTTCCCCTAAAAAGACTAACAGTTCCTCAGAAGTGTTGCAATTTAGCCTTGCCTCCATGCATCTGAAGCAGTGGGTTTTTTACCCACAAAAGCTTATGCCCAAATAAATCTGTTAGTCTTTAAGGTGCCACCAGACTCCTCGCAATTTAGCCTCATCAGTGAAAACACTTGATTACAGCACAAAATCTACAAATAATTGAAATTCAAATGCTTCTGCAAAAATTTAATTGTTTTGATCTTAAAATATTATTGATCTGAAATATCACAATCCCTACATTTTTGGAAAGAATGTCCACTGATGCTGTCCCTCTTGTGCTGACTACTCAAATCTGTCCCATCACACTAGGATTCCACTGATCCTGCTGTGTTAATGGTCCTTGTTGCCCACAGGTGGCAGGGCAAGATTTGCCCTTGTCATAGGGTAGACCAATATCTTCTACCCCATGGGCACACTATCACAGAGCTAAATAGTATTATACACTTTTCTCTTTGAGAGCTGGCAATTTGGCATGAAGATTAATTTGAGCTTAATTCAAAAACTCTCTCAAACAGAACACATTAGAAAAAATGGAAATTGTTTTTCAAAGAAATATCATGTTTCTATGAATGGTCTGCTAACAAAGTGCATGTCTTGGTGCCTTCATACAACCACAGACACACTTTTTACAGGCTGGAAAAATTTCCTCCCCCAATAAGCATTTGTTTTACACAGACACAGTACAAGAGAGGGAAAAGTGATACAACAAAAGAGCCAGGTGACTGAGCAGTTATGGTTAGATATGTTAATTCTGAGTGCTTTTATTAAATTACAGATTAGGCTATATTCATATTGTAATTTGAGCTAAATTATGAGGTGAGGCCTGAGAGCAAAAGTGAATGGTTAGCAGCAGAAGATTAGTCAAAAGAAACAAAGCTTACGAGGGATGGTGGGAGGGAGGGAACATACACACACGTCACCAAGCCAGCTTCTCCATTCCCTGTACAAACACTCGGTAGGCTAGCTCCCTGAACACTTAGCCCTGCTGTAGGTGAAAGAAAATTATGCAGTTGTGGTTGGCAAGGAGGATGGACCAAAGGATTTTGCTGAATGAATGCCTCTAGGGCTGCTGGTCTCTGGTCTCCAGGGAGCAATGTGTAGATTCAAATTAAATGCATTTTGCTACTATTACTGAAGAGTTATGCTTGTCTCTCTCCCCCGTCCTTCAATTCTCTGAAAAATTATCCCTAGTTGGGTAGAAGTATACTGCACTCACTATACCATTCAGCTCTATGCACAGGAAGACACTTAAACTTCACAGAGCTGCAATAGAATACATGGTCACTATCAAAGACTTTTGGACTTGACCAGTTCCAGTCATTCCAAGTGACCTATCAGGATATGTCTACACTGCTGTCAAGAGGTGTGATTCCCAGCACAAGTAGACAGATTCATGCTAACTCACTGCACTGCAGCACTTGCAAAGACTCAGGCTAGCCGTCCAAGTTCAAGCCTGCCCAACTCCCAGGGTCTGAACTTGGGTGGCTGCCACCCATGCTGCAGTGTCCACACTGCTATTTTTAGCATGCTACCTCGAGATGAGCTAACACTAGTCTATCTGCACTGGGAATCACACCTGCCAGCTGCAGCGTAGACAAACCTTACAGGATTGACTTCTAATTTTACAAGAATATTTGTGAGAAAACTGCTGATACAGATGATTTCCCAGTGCAATGATATTTATCTGGAACATACATGCAGAACATTTCACTGAATCCTTAACCTTTGTTTTACAATATGTAATTAAAATGCATTTGACTACACAGCTGGGTCTATTCTTTTGATTGGCGTTTGCTCTAAATTAGTATTTACATAGAGCATAGGCATAAATCTTTGTTTATAACTAACAATAGTTCTATTTTCTACTTTTGTTTAGCCAACCTGTAGTTTACAGAGTATCAGTACTTTGGTACCACTGCTGACTTAAACCTGACTGCTCATTTTCTCCTTTCATCTCATTTCAGATGGAAAAAGTCTATTCTTTCCTCAGTCTATATACTGTAATTCCCATTAACGTTAATGGACACCATGCAAGATGCTCAAGGGAACAATACACCTCTCAGCCTTCTACTCAAATTTCCCATCTCCACCAATGCACAAAATAATATCAGCACACAAAGTCATGGCTTCACAGAGTTAGAACTGTATCTAAGGAGAAGATTGTGTCCAATTATAAAAAGTGCTTTGATATTTCTTGGGAAGCCAATGAGGGAGATAAGTGAATGAAAACAACAGATGAGAAAAGATGTGAGGACTAATTTTATTCCTTAACCGATACCAACATAACTAAAACATGAATAAGTGGAGTTTGTTTTATGATGCCTGAATCAACATTTGAATGCGTTTGAGGCGACAGTGCTTTCTTAACTGAAAACAGATGCAGATAATATGAGAAAAACTACTCCTAGAAAACAAGATCTAGGAGTGACTTCACTCCTTATCCAGGCTCCTCTGAATGACTGAGGGAGCTCCAATATCTCCTTGCTTTAACCTCACCCCAAACTTGACCCCCCTGCCATTACCACTATCCTCATAACCAAAGTCTGTTACTAGTGCTCCTTAGTCAGAGAAGTCTGACAAACAACATGAGCCATTATCTCCTTTAAAATAAATGATCCAGAAGCAGCCTGCTATATCAGCCTCTGCAATATAATACCATAAAATTAATGTGGTCTGTTGTTCTGCACAGTACTACTACTACTAATAGTAATCCACTACACTCTCCATTTTAAAACTCTAATGACTGATGTTAAGACTTATTCTACCATCCAATGTATTTTGCATATATATCTAGGTATAGCAGCTATACAAACGTGTTTATATACACAATTTCAGTCTGCAACAGAAAGTCAGAATGGAGGATGGTCAGTGCAGGGAACAGATGCTAAGGGCCAGCATAACTCAGAACATTTCAGCCTGCGCTGAGACCACCAGTTGTCTCACATTCACCATGCTGTATGGCAAGATTGGGTGTGTATATTGTGTAAGAGCAGAAGTCATGTCTCAAGTAGAGCTGGTCTGAAATTTCCTGACTTAAGTTTGTTGGAAAATGCAGATTTCTTGTGTTTCTATGAAACATCTCAGGTTCAACAAACTTTTGGCAAATCAAAGTCTGGAAACGCTAGTGTCCCCATCCCCCGGGCATTCTGCTGGGCAGCTTGACAGACCTGTCTTCCAGGTCCATGGCTCCAGAGCAGCCTCACCATGCAGACTGCCCCAAGATTGGGGAACCTGGTCTTCAGGGGGTCTGCAGCTCCAAGGCAGCTTCACCATGCCAGTGCTTCCAAGCTCTTTCCCATGAATCAGGGAGCCTGAAGTCCTAGGACAAGCTGTCCTAGGACAAGCTGGCCCAGGAGTCTGGATGGTCTGGTGTCCCCAGCCATCTGGTGTCCTATGGCCGTCTACAGAGCGTGGCTGCCCTGGACTCTTAGGCCCTGAGAGCCCTGGCAGCTGCTGAGTGAAATTCAGATTCTTGTCAGTTTCACCACATCTACTAGTATGACTAATAATGTCAATTTCACTCACAGCTGTCAGCGTTCCAGGGAGCAGATTTTGTTTTAGAAATACCATAGGTCGGTGTTTCCAAAATGAACCTTTTTTTCAAAATTTCTGGTTCATGGGAAAATTGTGAATAGTTTGTATTTGTTCAAATCTAAACAAACCCAAATTTCAAAATCACAAAATTTCCCGCAAACTGGAAATCCCAGCAATGAGGCTCAGCAGAACAAAAAGCTGAGTTCAGCAAACAAACTGCGTCTGCTTTGAGACTTTTACCCACTATGATGGAAATAGAATGTACAGTACTCAGGAACAGAGGAACTATTATCCAAAATTGTGTGGAACTCAGCATTTCTTTCTAAGAAATGTTGGTTGAAACAAAGACTGACAAAAAGCAAACTACTTACTGTCTATTTTAAAGTAGACTAATACTCTGCTGCTTGGGTAAACAAACACATGTATGCTCTAAGGAACAAAGACCATTTATTTGATTACTTGCTTTGCTTTTTGTCCATCCACTTCCTCATGAAAAATTAAAATAAAAATGAATTCAATTGAATGCAAAACATGAAAGTAATTTAGATTCATTTAATCCCCAATTGTGCAGGGTTTGTTTGTTTTGTTTAATTAGAGATTCAAATGGCAGGACTTTCTGGATATGTTTGGTCACATTTAAACATTACATGCCAGGTATATCACTCAGCAATGAAAGGGTCAAAAGTTACCTTCTTTGACTCAAAAATTCAAGGAATTTTGTTGCAGATGAGGTGATAATTTTGCTAAATTAGTGATTGTTGTAGAGTAAGTTGAGTTAATTGAAAGCTTGTGTGCTATTCCATTTTTATGCAGCCACCAACTATGGTAGTATAGAGTGTTCAAAATGATATAAAGGAATATTAAACCAAATTATTTTAGATTAACAACTATCCACCTAAGCAAATCTATGTTAGGTGTTTGTTTTAGATAACACAGCTTGGCCGTCTCTGTGTTAAAGGTTCAAGCAGTCTTTTAACCATGTTACCTACTTGTGTTACAGCTCTGGGCCAAATTCCTTCCTGCTATAATTTCATTGATTTCTGGGGATTTACAGCAGGGAAGAATATGGCTTCAGAGCTGTAAAAGGGCTAGGTTACTGTGTGGTTCCATCCATACAGGCAGACCAAACCATGTTATAATATGATCAGCATATAGCAGGTTTCCCTCTGAAATATGGTACTCCCTCACATGGAGGGTCTCATACCATATGGATAATGCTATTAAGTTTGATTTTTACACATTACAATTCCCTCTCCCACCAGCAGGGAGGAGTTATTTTGGTTCTATAAGCGTTAAAACAAGTCTTTATTCGTTCCTTCCTATTCAGTCATATAATAAAAAAATACTGCTATGTTCTAGCTCAAACAAAAGACATTCATTTGTACTTACACACAACTTTAAATAGAAACTCAAAGAGGTTATAGGTAAAAAGATACTATAGATTTCAAGTCTACTCACCTTTCCATCGTACCGCTTCACTACAAACTGATCCAGACCTAGGTCTGAAAGAGGAAAAAAAGATTTAAAAAAAATGCTTTTAGAGCAGTGCTTGAATATAAAATCATATAGTTCCATGCTTCTTTTTTGATAAGGCATTTAAAAGAAAAAATAGATTATGTGAACGATAACATGATTAGAAAGCACAGGGAGAGGGAAGGAAATCGACTGTTATCTACGTGTTTTTTCTCAGGGCTCAAGAAAGGTGTCTGATTCACAGTATTGACAAGGAAAACCTATTTAGCCACAGAAAACATACAAAAGGGACAGTGACACCACCACATCTACCACTATGCTCTACTAATCCTTTTGTACTACTGACCTAGAATAAAATGATTTCTACCCCATTACCAATCCTTACCCAGATATCAACTTGTTTCCATGAGACTGGCACTTAGAGTGTAATTAAAACGACTTATATTTAGGCTAAGCAATCCTTTTTGAACAGATTAAAAGGGAAGGCCATTGAACTGAAATCAGAAGTGTTCCTCCCAGAATTAACGAAGGTAGACCTCAACCAAAATTCAATGTTGCCAGCTCTTGTGGGGTAAAGTGACATACAAATGGTCTTGAACATAAAAAGAAAAAACACGGCCACTATTGTACATTCAGGAATAAGCAAGTGCATTAACTAGAAGGTTTTTATATTAACATATTCCTCACATTGTATTACCACAAAACAGAAGGATCTTATTCTTAGAAGGAAAATAATATTTACAGGGCTGAGGAAGAAGGCATCTTTCAACCTACTTCTACAGTGTAACCAAGTCTATGCATAACAATGAAAGTTTAATAGTCAACATGGAAAGACTTGAAAATGATTTGTACAACAATAAAAAAAATACATTCTGTAAAGAGATATAGATAAGTGGAACTCTTGAATGACTGGGTTACTGAGAATTGGTAGTAATTCACAAAAGAGTGCAGAGACTGATTTTCAACTCTTGGTTTGACAAACATTTGCTACAAACCACACATTTTCAGCCAGTGTTTTAAACAGCTATCAGATCTTCCTGTTAACCAGATTGGGAGAAGGGAGGGATTGGAAAAGAAAGAAAAAATAACTTGTCCAGGAAGGTGAAGATTAGATTACTGTCACCTGTTTATGAGTAAAAGTGATAAAATGCTTCCCATCTACTCAAAGGTTCATAATAGTCACAGAGCAGAAAATTGAGCTGTTCATCACTTCATGATGATCTCTTCGACCTTTCTCAGACAATGCAGTAAAAATTCCTGTAATTAATTTCATAGGTTGAATGAAAAATTAGAGAATTGTCAGATGGCTTGCTGGATTTGTGGTTATTAAACTGAATCACGCTCTTGATATCTGTGTGCACTTCAAGCAATACAAATGTACATATTTATATACAATGTGCACTTTCAGAAGTTATACTTCCTTAAAGAATATTGCTCCTACTCAAGGTTAGAGGCATACATACAGCATGATTAATGCCTATGAATTTCTACAAACCCCTCCTTCAGTAAAAGTCTTACTTAACTGGATATGATAATATCAGGCTGCCATTGCTCTTTTAGTTGTTGCCAAGCTCAGAATTGAGCCAGCAGAGTTCTGTGTTGGAGACCTGTTCAGACACTGATGACTAAAACCGCGTAAGGAATTAACTGCATCCTGTAAGTTGCAACAATGGTAACAGAAGTTGACCACTAGCTCCACTTTTAATGTTATGTATTTTCAGTTTTTACCAATTTTCACTAATAAATTACCAGGTTTTTTATTAAAGGAGTTTGATTTTTACCGATTTACACCCGTTTATCAAGCCACTCAGTATTTTTTTTTAGTACTTATTTTTGTTAAACACTAATGCTTTACATGATTGTTGTGTTCTGAAACACTGAGATTGAAGCAGTTCCACAGTGTAAAACACAGAACGGAAAATACCAACATTAATATCATGCTATGATTGGCTCACAAGGAGACGTTACCTGCCTATTTCTTTGCATCTGGTTAGCGTGGCACTGAATTTGAACAATCAATCCTCCACAGATAAAGATATGTAATGCCCCGTATCCACCTGGATACCTCCTTTAGTGACAATCTCTTTACGGGGTTGGATGGATGGCCTGGGTTCTTCTGGATCCCCACACAGCCAGTCCTGCTCTTTCTGTGGCTGGCTCCAGACTACTCCCAAAATGGCTTCTCCCCTCTCCAGGGCTCCCAGGGGAGGCCATCTCACCCCCTATTGTCAGGCTAGCTCTTCTTCCTGGGCTTTCCCTTGTCAATCATTTCACTCTGCCCCTTCCTCTGAGCTGGCCTGCCTGCAATCCTTCCCCAAACCAACAGGGGCCCCTGTTGTTCTACATAGTGTCTCTTCTCTCTCCCTCTTGGTTGCCCAGCAGACTCTGAATCTGCCCTTGGCTCCCCCTTCCACCAGGGACAGCGTGCTTCTCCCTGAACTACCAGCACACACAGCCCCAGGGACCTAGGTAAGTTCCTTGGGGGTTACAGATAGATAAGGTAAAAAGGTAAACATGGGGCAAAAACGCAAACCTATGCCTGGATACCAGCAAGCAAATCAGTGCTCAGAAATTTTCAAGAAAAGTAAAGATGGGAACGAAGAGGATGCATTGCACTGCAAGTACTGCAGCACTGAGGTCAGTCCTCGCACTGACAGAATAAAGGAACATGTCAAAAGCAAGCAACACAAGAAGCTTAAAGAAGAAAGTGAGCTTTGGGATAAACAGTATCAGGAGCTTTCACCAGGGCTTTAATGAAAGAGAGGACACAGCACGATTGTGTCAATGAATTTGTGTGTGCTCTGTTTCACCAGACAACCGCTGTTAATTGCAGAGGGGCTTATTGGTGACTTTGTATGACAATACGATCCAGCAGCAAAAACCCTTCCTAATGCAGACAAGCTCACTGGTAAGTATCTGAAAGAAAACGACAATGCTTCAGTATCCAAACTGATAGAACAAATTGATGGAAATGTGGTGTCTAGTCTGATTTTTGACAAGTCTCCTGATGCTTTGGACTGTCCAATTCTTGGCCTTTTGTTTTTGTTTTTTTATTTCAAAGCAAATAAACCCACATTGTTTTGTGCTGATGTGACATTCATCCCCTCTGCTGATACTGGTTTTGTCAACGCAGCAATAACTGACATGTTTGAGATATACCAACTAACTTGGGAAAATGTGGCCACAACTAACACAGATTCTGCTTCCTACATGGCTAAGTTTGCATGGGAGATTAAACTCAATCAGAAACTGGAGCTGCTATGTATGAGCTGTCCTGCTCATCTGATTAACATTGCCCTGTCAGCAGCTACTGCTACGGAAGAAATGAAAGACATGAAAACTTGCATTATTGGATTCGGGACCATTTTCAAGCATGAAAACAAGTAGAAGGCTTTGTTTTACACAGTGTTAGATGAGTGCAGAGCCGGATGCCGATTACCTACCCTTATTGTGCCACATCAGTGGATGAGCTTGTATTTCCCTGCCTGTCATGTAAATAACATGTGGACTGTGCTAATATGTCTCCTAGGTCATCGTGAGTTTGTTTGTTTGTTGTTCTAGCAAAACAAAAGCAAAGCAAAAACTCTGAAGAGACTGTCAAATAACCAAAATGACCGCCAGATTCTGTGCACCAAGGTAAAATATTGGAGTTTTCTCCGACTACTGCCAACACGTTTATCAATACAGACTTTTACCGGATCCTGACAACCAAAATCTCAGCTGAACTGAGCACAAAAGCTGTAAGAGAAACATACTGCAAGAAAACCCAGCTGTTTCTGGAAATCCTTCCCACCCCACAACACGAAAACCAAAAAAGCATTCAAAACAACACTCAGTGAGAAAGCGGGAGACTACTGTGACCCGTAATCTGAACCCCCACGTGTTTGGTGCTGAAGATTCTTTTTGGAATGTCATCCAGGTTTTCGACCTCTACCTCAAAGTGAATTTTGCAGCAGACTATGACAGTTATGCCAAGTGTTTCAACCATTTGCCACTAAAGGTGAAATTTCAAATCTGAAAGGAGAATTTACTACTGACATGAACTTATCTAACCCTGACAACGTGAAACTGGATGTGCTGGCTTTTTGGATCAGTCATCAAGACACACTTCCCAATTTCAGCAAAGTGGCACAGCGAGCTTTGAGTGTACCCCCTGGATCTACTGATGCAGAGCACTTATTTTCAAAGTTGGACTACCTCCAAGATAGCACAAGGCTCAACATGAGTGAGGATACTTTGAAGAAAATTATGGAAGCGTACGCAAAAACTAGGATTTCTGGAAAAACTACTAGCTCTGAGAGAAAAAAAAAAAAACTTTGTACATTAAAAAAAGTTTCAATTATACTGTAGTAAAATGTGTATATTACAAAAGTTGTTTTGTTTTTGTTTTCCCCCTCTCCCCCCGATTTTTCAATTTTTTTATTTTTAACCTGATTTCATCCCAGTTTTAATGTTTGGAAAATAAACAATGAAAAATTCCCTGTTGTTTTTTTTTACAACTACTGAAAATGCAGAACACTAACTTTATTATTTTGCCAAAATCATATCATATAATAAAATCATGTAGTTAACCTATGACAATCCATGTGCACATCTTGTAGGTTGAGGGCTGGAAATCAATCTTCTTGCTCTAGAGCTGGAATAATGGCTGCTAGTGTGACCATCTTGAATGTCTGTGCCTTCCCGTATTTGTTAAATGCCCTTAGATCTAGAATGGGCCTCCAACCTCCCCTCACCTTGGGATTCAGGAAATCATGGGAGTAAAAACCCCTTGCTCCTGAGTTGCACCGGGACTGGTTCAATGGCCCCAGGCATAACAAATGATATATTTCCTGATGAAGTAGGTTCTCATGAGAAGGGTCCCTGAAGGGGGATGGGGAAGGAGGGTTGGAATGGGGGAGGGACATGAATTGAATGGCGTAACTCTTTGAAATAATCTCCAGGACCCATCTGTCAGAGGTGATATTCTCCCAACTGCTGTGAAAAGGGGCCAGGCAACTTCTGGAAGGGCATGACAGGTGCACAGATGGCAGCTGATGTTGCAAGGTATAATTGTTCAGGCCCTCGACCAGCCCATCAAAAGTGCTTAGAAGAGGCAGTTTGAGAGGTCGCGGATTGGGGTGCAGACTGCTTCCGCTTTTTGAGCCCTGGTCCTTTTACACTATGGCTCGTAACAGCGCTGAGATGGTGGGTATTGAGGAGATTGTGACCTGTGCTGTGGCTGAGAGGTATATCTTCTCTTCTGTCCTGCAGTGTAGATTCTTAGGGAGCATAATGTGGTCTGGGAATCCTTCTGGGTGCGGAGAGAAGAATCTGTCTTCTCTGCAAAGAGTTTGGGACCTTCAAACTGGAAGTCTTCTGCAGCTCTTTGGGCAATCCAGAAAGGGGTAGCCAAGAAGCCTGCCTCAGTACCACTGTCATGAAGACCGGGCGGGCTGCTGTATCAGCCACGTCCAATGCTGTCTCTAGCACCACTCTGGCTATTAACTGACCCTCTATAAGAATGGCCTGAAACTGCTCCTTTTGTATCTCCAGTAAATGTTCCAGAAACACATTGAGTTTCCCATAATTAATAAAATTGTATTTGGCCATGACAGTTTGACTCTAAATGGTAATGTCGCTAACAAATACATCATCCTGCCAAGCCCAATCATATGGGGTCAACTTGGCATTATGTTGCTTGCTTCGTGCATTAACCACATCCACTATGATGGAGTTGGGTTGCGGATGTTGAAACAAGAAGTCTGCCTCTTTGGGAGGGATGTAGTATTTATTTATTTATTTTTGGCTCTGTTGCTGGTTGGTGCGATGGAGGCTGGTGTCTGCCGGATAACTTTGGTAGGATCTAGTATCGCCTCATTAATTGGGAGAGCAATTCTGGATGAGGAGATGTGCAGAATATCCCCGAACTTCTGATAGGTATCTGCCACTCCCTGTAGGGAAATCTGCAGCTCATCTGCCACACTCTTGATAAGATCCAGAAAGTTCTCAAAATCATCACCTAGTGATGGGGGGAGGGAGTACAGCCTTATCTGGTGAAGATGAGGAAAAGTTTGCTGGATGGGGTAGCTTCCCCTTCGAGCCCTTCTTCCTGTTCTGAAAAAGCTTCCTCCTCTCCTGGCTCAGGGGCTCTGGACAGCCAGGCTGTAGGAGACCATCTAGTAGACTCTCTCTGAGAGACTCTGGACAGCCGCAACATGCGTACACGTTGCCCAAGGATTGCAATACAGCCATGGGGGGACGGCGGGGACATGGGTGGTGGGGTTACCCCAGGCGGCCCATACCATGATTGTGGGTTGGCTCGATGGAATTTGGGAGGACCCTTGTATTGTGATGGTGGGCCACGATGAGGGGCCAGGAAAATGACCTCCTCCTGGCCACTGTCAGACTAGTCACTGGGCAAGAGCGGCACTGACTGGGCTATTGGTGGTACACAGCCTGGTGCCAAGAACAATTCTGGGTGCTGGGATGTGTTCAGTACCAGGGCCCAGTGGTACCCAGTAATCAGGATTCCCCAACCATCAGGTCTCCAGGGTACCAGAGCTCATGTGGTACCGCAGAGGAGTGTCCGTGGCACGTTGTCAGTACACATGACCTCCTGAGATCTCTTCCAACCCTGATATTCTATGATTCTATGGTTGAGAAGGTGAAGAGCACTCCCTAGGATGGGCATTTTGTCGCGCCTGGTACCAAAAGTTCTCTGTGCCACTCTTTTAGAGACGGTACGGTAATTGTCTGTCTCCTTAGGGGGCAGTACGGTTGCCTCAGAGCCTGACTGCCTGAACCCCTGGCTTCTCCAGGCGGTGCAGCAGAGAAGAGTTCATAGCAGAGGCCCCCTTCTGGGTACCGTGATTCAGAACTGCTGATGCTGTCGGTACCGAGGTGGCCACACTGGGGAGCCCCTCTGGCTGGCCAACAACTCGGAGTCTTTTTATGAGCGTTTGTAGGGGGAGTCTGCTGGTTTTTTCCACTACTCTATCCCGTTTGAAGTTAAAGGCTCCGGGGATGATCCGGGTCAGCACTAGAGTCCCCTGGAGACTGAAGTGCCATCTCCATAAGGAGGAGTTTTAACTTCATCTCCCAGTTCCTGCGAGACTGCCGTTTTAGCTGTGAAACACTTCTATGAGACTCTCCCAGGCACCAGACACAGTCAGAGTGTCTGGCCCTTACAGGAATCAACTCCTTGCAGGAGAGGAACCTCTTGGAGCAGGGAGAGCCAGGCATGCCCCTGGGAAGGGGGGGCTATCATCCTCTCGCAGTGAGGAATGCAGAAGAAGAGTCTTCTTTACTCCTCCTCTTCTTTTCCTCCCTCTTTTTTTTTTTTAAACTGAAAAAAATTAGAGCCTACTAAGTGCCCCCGGGGATGGGAGGGAGAAATGCCCCCAGACAGGGCAGGAAACGTAAACTAAAGTTCTTTTTCTTTGTCTTTTTTTTTCTTTAATCCCAACAGACATAAATCAATCAATCAATCAATCATTAACTATTAAGGAGAACAACAGAAACAAAAAGAACTACTACTTATACTAATGACGCAGATAAGGAAGGGACAACTTTTCAAGGCCAAAGAAGTGAGGTGAGGCGTGCTAGAGAGCTTAGGGGCAGACCACGGGGGAGGGAGAGCACATGTGCAGGCTCAACAGACACTGCTACCAAAAATCTCTGATTAGAGGCGCAGGGGCGCACATACACCTACAGTGGAACACCCATAGGAACACTACTCGAAGAAGAACTATACATTTATAGTACAAAACACAGTTTAATTAGTGCTACAATCCTTGCATACCCTCATGTGGATGATGAATTTTGTCGCTTAAATGACACAAGTGATACAAGACTGGTTTGTTTATTTTCTTATTGAGTACCAATCATGGTCAGAGCGCTGTACAAACATATAGGAAGGCACAGTCCCTGCCCCAAAGGATGCAAGATCTAAGTCATCAAGAAAAGGATACAAACACAAGCAAGTTGATGAAGGTGTCCATAGACTAACTACTGACACCATGGCTGCAATCACAGAAAAGAAATGTGATGCAGGTAGGATGTAGCAATTCAAATAGTTTTATTTTTGCCATTAGCTACAGGAAAACCATCTGAAAATAATAATGCTGACAAGGTGTTCAGACAGCCAATGACGCACAAGATGACAATTCTATAGTGTATGTGCTAAAGTCAACTATGCATTACAAATAGGGCTGTCAAGCGATTAAAAAAATTAATCGTGATTAATCGCATTGTTAAACAATAAGAGAATACTATTTATTTAAATAGTTTGGATATTTTCCACATTTTCAATTATATTGATTTCAATTATAACACAGAATACAAAGTGTACAATGCTCACTGGATATTTATTTTTGATTACAAATATTTGTACTGTAAAAAACAAAAGATAGTATTTTTCAATTCACCTAATACAAGTACTGTAGTGCAATCTCTTTATCATGAAAGTTGAATTTACAAATGTAGAATTATGTACAAAAAATAACTGCATTCAAAAACAAAACAAGGCAAAACTTTATAGCCTACGAGTCCACTCAGTCCTATTTCTTGTTCAGCCAATTGCTCAGAAAAGTTTATTTACATTTGCAGGAAATGATGCTGCCCGCTTCTTGTTCACAATGTCATCTGAAAGTGAGAACAGGTGTTTGCGTGGTACTGCTGTAGCTGACATTGCAAAATATTTATATGCCACACGTGCTAAAGATTCATATGTCCCTTCCAGAGGACATGTGTCCATGCTGATGATGGGTCCTGCTCGATCATTGTCAAGTGTCAGACACTCAGAAGATCATGAAGCATAAAAACCCAGATTGTTTCATAAACAACATCTAAAAGGGGGCAAACTTACAATCTTGTCTTGTGGAATGGTTTTGTAGCTGTGTTGGTCCCAGGGTATTAGAGAGAGAAAGTGGGTGAGGTGAGATATTTTATTAGATCAAAGTTCTGTTGGTGAGAGAGAAGCTTTTGAGCTTACACAGAGCTCATCTTCAGATCTGTTCTGTATGTGTCTTGGGGCCTGAGAGATGTGTCACAAAAATTTGTTACAGCTGTTACCCCTCCATTTTTTTCAAAAGCCACACACACACACTAGCATGTACTGAAAGAGAGCATGGCTGTTTATTACTGCCCTACAAAGAAAAGCACACTGATTCATTTTAGTTTTCTAGATGTCAATGTTTTACTTTAGTCTTTTCTCTTGGAACTATCCACAAGTTGAATGAATTTATTTGCTGCATTTACTAAGCCTGCAGAAGCCTACTTAAAATCTATTTGAAATATTTCCCTTTTGATGTTTCTTGGCAGAATAAAATAATCCAAGAGGGTGCAAATACCATTTGACCAACAACTTTTACAATTGTAAATACCTGGAATTTGATTTCATACATTTTTTCTCTAATGGAATTTGGGTTTTAGTTTATTCTTTTTTATGGTCCTGTTTAACTGCTACACATTTAGTTGACTAAATTTTTATAAGCCTTTTATCTTAAAGGTGACTGCAAAGAAAAGAAAGATGGACCAGCACCTGTTACTTTTGTTTGGTTTTGCTTCTTTATGATGTATGAAGAATGTCAGAAGGTTTCTCTCTCTTCCGCCCCCCCCCCGCCCCCCACCCCAATTAAAATTTTTACAATAGAAATTGAGGGTTTGTGTAGGCTGGAAGGTTAACTTGAGACCTAGTGAAATGGTAACATCACAGGAACCAAAAGAGAAAGCTGGACAAGTGAGAGGAAGAAGGGATGTTTAGAAGAATGTTTTGTTTCTTTCATTGACAAATATTCAGCTTCAATTGCTATGTAACATTTTGGATACAGGAAACTTTGTTATAATTATTCATCTTCAATTTTTCCACAATAAACATCCTTGAGACCCCCCCAAGTTCTCTCACAAAACCAGGGAAGAGTGAACTTAAAGGGTAAAAAATAGTAGAGAAGATAACTTTATAACAACAAAACTTCAAGTTCTCCTCCCAGCAGCAAATAAGGGTATGAGCACAAATCATTTGCAGGTCACCTTTAAATATTCCTATGAGTTAGTAAGTCCTTAAAAAAACCCTGCAACATTACAAAGATCCTTCAGCAGCAAGGCTGCCATGAAGTGGAAATAATAATTGTTCCCTTCATTTTTATCAAAAGTAACTCACTCTCCATAATTCCACATCAGTGTCTGTACAGTTTTACTTTCTTCATCATAGTCAACTATATTCTATTTCAGGAGTAAATAAAAATAAAATTTTAAAATTTCCTTTTGTATCCCATCTTTTTGTTACTCAGCAGGTGATTTATGAAGACAGAAAGAAACTAACTTTAAGGCAATCACAGGAATATCTGTAAACCATATGCTGGCCTGCTCATAAAATAAGTGCCTGACATCTGGGCAGCCACTAAATAGCTACAAGTATGGAAGTTAACAGGCATGTTTAACAGTAAAAGGGACCATTTCATCTTTCACTACAAAGCAGTATAGCTGAAGTGCCATATTCCCAGAAACAGATGTAAGGATCTTCTTTAATGGGTAGCATGTTGTACTGTGTAAAGATACATAGCCTTCTACGCTGCCTCATTAAACTTTCCAGTGATACAAAGGGGTGGTCAATAACACGAACCCTGCAAAAATTCCAGACTGTGAACTGATCATTTATGTGCTGCTTGCACAACATTCTAAGTTCATAAGGCTTGGATGTTTATTTATTATAACCTAAGTCATCTTCCCCCATACAACACCTAAAGCCTGAAAGCAGCATATTATACACATTATCTGAATTCTAAACAAATATTTGGTACAAATAATATAGATTAATAAAAACTTGCATGTCTGGTTTTCTGTAATAGCCTATATTTCCAAAGACACGTATGCATTATCCACAAAATACGTACTACACACAGCACTGGAAACTGAAAGCTTCTCTTCATTAACAGGAAAGCAAAGAGTATGAGTAATCGTAATCAAACTACCGTCCCAAACCAACGTACTTCAATCCTCTAAAGGTAAAAAGAACAACTGCACATCAATCCCTGTTGATGCAAACACAGCAGTGAAATGAGGACAGATACATGGATGGATTTTAAGCAGCAGGCCACAACTTTTATTAAACTGAAACACAGGGGAGGGCTGCTACCTGCCCATCACTTATACTCTCCTATACCAGCCATTTCACTGGTTCCAGTGCGGGGGTTAGAGGGCTACCACCACATTACCCATAGACAGGGTAGGCTCTCCTCAGTTTACCCTCCCCCCTCCCCCAGACTCAGCTCACCTTAAGTCCTACTCCGACACACTGCAAGGGCCACAAGGTCTGACCTTACCCTATTGGAATCTGCCAGGCCACTGACTGCATCCCTGTTGGAAGACCCATGAGCCCTTCCCCTACCGGAAGCAGGAAGGAGGAGAGGGGGATATAACCTGACAAGGAGCAGTGCACTCCTGCAGCCTACCCTCCCATGACCAAGGTGGGGGTGGCCATGGTTGAAGGTCCAACCTGTGCTTCACTGTCTCGTGACCCAGCGACCCCATCAGCTTACCCATGCAGCTGGTGGCCTCCCCCACCACTCGAGCAAAGAGGGCTGGCGGGAGCCGGCATAGACTTCTTCTCTAAGGGGGCTATTGCTCTCATGGCAGGCAAAGCCCCATGCTAGATAGGGAGCACGGGTGCAACCCCCACAGAAAGGCAGAGACCCTCCTCCCCTGCCAGGGCAGACACTCCTCCCAGGAGAGAGGAGACCTTACCTGTATTCCTCTGCATCCTCAGGACAACTGCTGCTTTTGGAATGGAACTAAGCTGGATTTGATTTAGATTTTAAATCTTTAGATTTAGATTTTAAAAGAACAAGAAGTTCTATATCCCCTCAACTTGCCCTATTTTGGCTTGCATTCGTTTCCCCTTGTTGTTAGTATTAATTGTGTTGACCATATGGTCACCATTAATCTTTTTAGTGAAGACTTCTGGTTTCAAAATGAGCCCATATTTCCTTCCTACTATTAGTTTTTAAAACATTTGAGAACAAAATTATACCTGGTTTGATTATATTACACGAGTACATCTCCAATCTTCATTACATATATCAAATCATTCTTTCAAATGATTTACATACTAATATCCTATCGTGATTTTGAACACTTAATGAGGAATAAAAAACCTAATAATACCTTTGCCTTTAAAAAAACCAAACCTTGACAGTCATGTTAAAATACGTTTTCAGACCAGCAAGGTAAGGCCTAAGGACAGCTTTCTTCCCTGCTCAATGTAAACCAAACAATTTTCATTCAGTGTTTTACTCTACCATATAACAAGGGCCATAAGCTTGACAGAGGAGATATCCTTAACCCTTGTAGAGAGCTTTATGTCACTGAATAGATAGCCTTGCAGACAATTAAGCTGTGCCAATGATAAACTTTGAAGGATTCTCCAAGCAGTGCTCCTTGCCAGAAAGATAATAGCTACAAAAAGAAAGGCAGGTCTATACTAGAAGCTTGCATCTGTGCAGCTGCATCACTGTAGCTCTTCTGGTGAAGATGCTTTAAGCCAGCGTTTCTCAAATGTGGCCACCATGGCAGCATGTGGCTACCAGGGGCTTTTCTTGTGGCCACAGCTTCCTGGGTGGTGATTGGAGGGGGGAAAGCAGGGGCCCCTCTCCCGGAGCCGCCAGAAGGGGTTGGGTGGGTCCTGTCCCCCTCTGGAGCCAGAAACACTGGAGGAGCAGGCAGCTGGTGTGAGTTCCCCACCTTCCCGGGGGCAGTGGGGATTGGGCTTCCCGCTTCAGCCCTGGGGTGGTGGGTGGCAGGCTCCAGCCATGAGGCTTCGGGCTCCAGCTGCGTGGTGGTAGGCTCCTTCTCCCGGCCTTGGGCTCACAATTCCCCACATCGCCCCTGGCCTCCGCTGCCTCCTCTGGCCCCCCCATCTCATGAAACTGGCCCCCACTGCCTCCCTATCCACCTCCCCATCCAGGGCTTAATTTATCCCCCAGCTTGCCAGGGCTGAGTAAATCTGCTGTGAAAAGTGATATTTGTATGTTTGTTAATATCACTTTTCACTGCCTCCCAGCTAGCTAGCGTCTGATTCTGTGAAAAATGGTATTAACAAACATATAAATATCACTTTTGACAGCAGCAGACTTACTAGATAGCAAGTCTAAAAAAAAAAATACCAAAAAAACAAAAGAAAACAACAACACAAGACAAGCACATTCAAAGCACCATATTTTTTATTTCTATTCTGTTTAGGTGCAGTAAAGAATAGAGACAACTGTATGTTATTGTTGTTGTTATTAAGTTTGCAAAAAAACAACCCTACATAAATAAATTACAATGATTTGGACATGTATATGTGCATATTTATTTGTTTTTCCTAAAGTATTTTAGGAAAAATTGTCAGAGCGGCCACCAGCAAGAGCTGGCCGCTGCACTCGGAAGCCACCAAAATATTTGTTGTGAGAACCTCTGCTCTAAGCCAACAAGAGAGATCTCTTGCATTGGCTCAATAACTCCACCTCCACAAGAGGCGGTAGCTGTGTCGGCAGGAGAACCTCTCCCACCGACATAGCGCTGTCTACACAGGGAATAAGGTCGGTATAACTACGCCGCTCAGAGGTGTGGATTTTTCATATCCCTGAATGATGTAGTTATACTGAATTAAGTGTGTAGTGTAGACCTGGCTGAAGTCAGTGCTCCTTAAAAATACAAACTGCCACCCACCACTCACCATCCTGAAAGTAGTATACATACACTTTCAACCAAACCATATGACTATATCACACAGAATATACTAGAGATTGCTAGCATTGTTACAGTTATATGCCTGACACACAGTTTCCATTTTTAAAGGCACTGACACTTTAGCATCTCATGTCTCAACAAGGTATTACATTTTTTAAAATAGATTTGTAAATAGAATGAATACCTTAAGATGTTGGAACTAAAACCATGTTACTAACATTCAGACTACTAGCTAGTAATGTGCCCCATTTTCTTTTACTATGTACCAAAAAAATAACAACTCGTGTACTTGCATTTGAAAATCCACAACCAGTTCATGACATTTTAAATAAGGAGTCAATATTAAGTTATCTGATCATATCATAACAGGACAGTATTCATTTCTTTCTTGCCTCATGCATACAGTTTATTCTATCACTTTACAAATTTAAATATACATGATTCATTTGGTGGTAGTCTCTTTATTTAAGATGTCAAAACAGTTTCAATTATAACTTCATTTTCATTTGCTTATGACTGCCTGAAAAATTAACATTTGAGGCTAAAGTTTTCCATGTGCAGTCTCAGCTAAAAGGTTATTTTTTATTTAATTGTTTTGAGAAAAATCTATTTGTCCCATTGAGTTACATATGAGACTAACGGGGGTGGGGATGGGAGAGAGAAGTACCTTTTCCCTACTTTTTCCCACATATATAATTTTAAAAATTGAGCTTTGAAATTCAGCATGTAAATATTCCTCAAAGGGATGCACATCCACAATGACTTGTGGAAGAAAAATTGTTTGAACAATGAAGTTAACGATTTTGGGATGGAGAAATACATTCTGAGCACTTTCAGACGACATCTGCCAACACTTTTTTTTAGTTAGCAGTGGAATGAAGTCCTGTTTCGTGGTATTGCAGGAAGGCAGACTAGCCTGACAGACTATGGGGCTGCTATTCAGCTTTACTTCAAATTGCTGCCACTTCCAATGTTTTCACCATTTGCAGGTTTAGGACAGATCTTCACGTTCATTTTAAATGGTCTTTCACTATTAAACATAAAGGAAGATAATCTCCTCTGTCTGACAAGGGCATGTACCAAAGAGACACTGATATTCCCTTAGATACAATAAAACAGAAATCCATTTTAGACAACAATTTTCAGCTTCAAGGTATGTCAAAATGTATTCTTAGTCACTCTAAGTACAGCATTTAACTAGTGTTTTGTAATGTAAACAGAATGACACTTCAAGATTTAGCATAAAATTATTAAGATTTGTTTTGAAAAAGGAAATGTTTGCCAGAACACCAGGAGCGCTTAACCTGAGGAGTGATACCATATCTAATTTTTAACTGGACAGTCACAAGAAATGGGCAGAAGGAAAATAGATGGACTTTGTAAATGCTGTTTCCTGTAAAAGCTGTCATTTCTTGTAATACATCACCATTATCCTTAGGCTTGGATGGATTAAAATGTTATCAGTAAATGTCAGTAAACGTCCATTTCACCGTACACACATAAACAAACTGATGAAAAATATTTCCGTCGGTAACAGAAATTTATATAGAGGCAAGTAAGAAAAACGCTGCTTGAAAACTAGAGTTGCTTTAAGTATATTTACATTGTATATTTTGACATGCAATATTGATAATTTGTGCTTTAACAGTTATAAAGATTTAAATTTTGAATCTTAAACTTTACTGTCATTAAATTATTGTCTGGCATAACCCCCCAATTTACTGCAACTGTGAAAATTTAAATAGTTAAAAATAGGAAAAAATGCCTAAAATGAACATTGATATCTGTTGAAATTCTAAAAAAAAATAAAAATTAAATTCTGCCATGCCTAATTATCCTGCAGTACTCCACTGCAGTGAGAGTACTGGATATGAACCCAAGTGCTGATACGGAAAGGACAGTTACCTGTTCTGTAACTGGCGTTCTTCGAGATGTGTTGCTCAGGTGTATTCCACAGTAGGTGTGCGTGCTCGCCACGTGCACCGGTGCCGGAAGTTTTTCCCTTAGCAGTACCCGTAGTGGGGGAGCCCTACTGCGACCCCCTGGAGTGGCGCCTCTATATCGCGCTATAAAGGGGGCTGCGTGCTCCCCCCACCCTCAGTTCCTTCTTGCCAGACAACTCCAACAGAGGGGAAGGAGGGCGGGATGTAGAATACACCTGAGCAACACATCTCGAAGAACTGAGGGTGGGGGGAGCACGCAGGCTCCTTTATAGCGGGGCTCCCCCACTACGGGTACTGCTAAGGGAAAAACTTCCGGCACCAGTGCCCGTGGCAAGCACGCACACCTACTGTGGAATACACATGAGCAATCACTCGAAGAAGAATTTAAACTTTGTAGTCTTCTGATGAAAAGCTGAACATATTACCTGCTGAACTAAATCATTACTTTTTTACTCTATTACTACTTTGTATAATATTATGCATCCACAAGTACATGCATTTAGAGGAAAATATTTATTTGTATTGCAGTAGCATATACAGGGCCCATTATGCTAGGCAATGTAAAAATATACAAATACAAAGTGATCCCCTGCCAACCTATTTGTACAATGAGAAGTAAAAGTTGACTACAAAGAGACAGTAAAGAATTTATTCTGAACTCTTCATTACATATATCACCCCTAAACATAATTACTGTATATATTACTTACGTTCTGGTTGTTTTTCATTAGGAGTAATGGATCTCACAAAATCTTGTGGTGTCATAAACACCTCTGATTCTCCATGCTCATGTATTACTTTCAAGGTGGCAAAGTATCTGAAGATTTTGTCTGGAGTGGAGTAGGCTCGTATCCTGTTCTCATACTCCATCACCTAGAAATTAAGTTAAACACATATCACTGCATAGAAGAGTTTTCCAACTTTCACTCCATATTTAATCCTGGTAAAACTGCCATATTATGACAGGTTCTAAATTCAATGGCTGCACAATGCCAACAGGGGTTAGGCTACGATTACACTACACCAGCACAACTACACCGCCTGTAGTGTAGATGCTTCCTACAACAATGCAATGTGTTTTTCAGTCACTGTAATTGATCCATATCTCAGAGGCAACAGCTATGTTGACAGAATAATTCTTCCATCAATCTAGATGCATCTACACCAAGAATTAGATCAGCTTAATTACATCACACAGGGATGTGAATTTTTTACACACCTGAGTAACATAACTAGGTAGATCTAAATTTTAAGTGTAGACCAGGCCTTAGTGTTGCCAACTCTCAGGATTTAATCACAAATCTTGTATTTTATCTCAAGTCTCATGTTTTTCTAAAGCCCCAGCCCCTGGAGTCATGTGATCACTTGAGAATTTCAGCACTCTTATTTTTTTTTAAGCTAAGTTTCTAGCCCTCATGGTTGTGGAGAAAAATTTAACATGAACCTTCAATATTCAAAAATCAGAATGTAAATAAAGAGCACAAAAATTATTATTTAAAAAAAATCTTGCTATTATTATGCCAACCTCAATTTTTGGGGGCCTGAATCATGATTTTAGAACACTTGGGCTGGTGTCATGACCAGGACATTGGCAGTCTGACTTAGCAGTCAAAGCAGGAGTCAGGAATCAGGTCAGGTCAAATACTGCGAGGTCAGAGTCCAAGACAGGGCAGAGAGTAAACTGAGAATTGAGTGTCAGGAGGCAGTCAGGGTCAGGTTACCAGGAAATCAGAGGCAGAACACAAACTTGAGAGCAGAACCACAGATCAACAACCAGAGTCAGGGAGGGTCAGGACATCAGGAATTCAATCCAGGGGAACAGGAAGCACAAAGCACACAATCCAGAGCAGGGTGGATCCCAGATGGATAGACAACTTCCTGTTCTTGTGCTCAGTTTAAATAGGGGCTGTGGACCAATCAGGGTCCCCAGTGTTCTGCCAATCAGCTCCCACAACTGGGGCCCTCTCTCTGAGTTCAGCTCCTATTCTGAAAGTAGTTGGCAGGCCCCTAGGTGGCAGGTTGAACCTCCTAGCGCCAAAGAGCCCCAAGGACCAGGGTTGAAGAGCCATGGTCCCTGACATCTGGGCAATATTGAGTAAAAGCTGTTTATTCCCTACTTTAGTTTTGGTGTAAGAGAGGGAAAGAGATGTGAAGAGAGAGGAAAGGGGGGAGCGGGGAAGGAGATGAGTAATCCTTCATTTCTGCATTGGAGTTGGGCATGATTACTGTTAGCCACTGTCCGACCCTCATGAGCAAAGGCATAATTTTGCCTCACTTATTCCTCTAATCCTTTTGCACTACATTTTTATAAGATTCTGCAGGGGCCCCATCAGGGTGGATAAAAATCAATGGTGTTTTTAAAAAAAAAATCAATTTGTTGTTATTTAAATTGAATTATTTTTTTTTTGATAAAATGCTTTTTGAAGAAAAAAGCAATCTAAAGATACATTATAGCTCAAAGATATCTCATCATGGAATAGGGATTATAAATTCTAATTCTATAGTATGAGACAATATATTCATGTAATGTTTAAGAAAAGTTTTGTAAATGAGTTCCAATAGTTCATGGATTAGGGACCCAATCTTACGGGGTTCCAGGGGCTTCTGTATAGATTATTTAGGTTACTCTTTCTATCTACCCAATGGGACTCAGTGCTCAGTCTAGAAGATACCATCAGAGATGCTTAGTTTTGCAGTTCTCAAACTGTGGACTTGTGTCTCCAGAGGTAACATGCTTGTTAAGAGCAAAAATATTTTTAAATAAATAAATAATATATAGAGGTGAGAAATAACAGACCTCAACCCTATTGTCCCTCTGCAAATTTGTGTACACAGAGTCAATCCCTTACCTCTCTCTAAAAGTGCAAAGTTTTAAAAAGTTCAATGAATAGAAGATTGTTGGGGGCAGAATAGATCTGGACAAGGAGAAGAAGTCTGGAGATAAATGTGAGAAGCGAGAGACATATGCTTGTTTTGTTAAAATATTATATGTTTGCTGTTGAAGAAAAAAAATCCAGAATACTTAACGTTGTTGTTTTAGTTAAATAAAACAATTTAAATGTCTGTCTGGTGATGTTCTACTCCTAATACAGCATGGCAAGAAAATCCTCCAAATATTAATGATTAACCTGTTGAATTGGAGATAGTTCACCTTCCAATGACTTCATAAATATCTGCTTCAATTACCTTTGGTAAATGAAATAACTAAACAATCATTCATTTTCTGATATAGCTGTAAAACTAATCTGAAAAGTTTTCAAAATAAATCACTGTTTAAAAATGTATAGTGTGTACCTTCTAAAAATGAAACCTACATCTAGCTCTGAAATGTGAAGAATATGTATTAAGGTTGTAACAACCAACAAGAATCCACCCTTGGCCCTATTCTCAAATTTCTGCCCAGAGCCAGTTTATCATTTGTGACTCTTGCAAGCAATTGTTATTCTAGACATGCACGTTTTTCTCAAGCATGCAGTCAGAGTTGATCTAAGTCAGTGGAAAGCCTAAATGATCACAAACTCATTAAGGTAATGGTAGTAGTATGCAAAAATATATATTTGTATTCCATTGTGTCCAAGAACAGCAAGTCTTTGCTCAGCAGCTTTTATTTCTACATTACCACCAGCCAAATGTTCATGTGCTTTTGCAAACTGTTACCTCCATCTTGGAATAAACACTGATCTCAAAGCATGGCCTGGAATACACAGAGAAGACAGTGTCTCATGTCCTAGCACTTAATGAAACAGACCATCAGAAAGCTTCCTTAGATCAATACTAGATTTCACAGGAATTCAATTCAGAACACATAGCTCCAGAGTAAGCGGACTTGAAAGTTCAGCCTGTGTCAGCTTCCTGATTGCTGTATTCTGATTAGCTTGCAGTTTAAGATAAGACATCAACAAAAAAGAAGAGGTGATAAGGAAGTGAGCAAGTATTTCAGTGTACCATTTTAACTGGACCCAAAGTTGGTAATATTTTGAAAAATAAAGCAAAAGCTGACCTAGCAGTTTCTTGAAAATCAAGAAGGATTTCTGAATCCATCTACATCCTGCGTATGGATTCTAGCTGCAGATAAGAGTCCATTGAATTCAGAATTGGGATAGAACACATATGCAATAATGGATCAATTCAAAATCTTGATGGAATCTTGTTTTGTTTTTGTGATTTACATTGGGATTAAGAAGTAATATACATAGGACCAGAAAAGGACAAAAATATTAAAAGCAAGGAGGAAATATGTCTTTTAAAACAGTGAGTTTAGTAAATGTCATATAAAAGAACTTAAAGAAGGATAATGTTAGATGTCATTATTACAAATTGGAGATGTGCAAAGTTTTCAAATTCTAATTATTAGCCGTAACAAACATCAAGGGGCAAACAAATATCTGAAAGTGACAACTGACAATAGGTTAACAAAACAGGGAATTTGAGCCAAATGTGGAATTACAAAAAAAAAAATCCAACTGGTTCAATATCTAACAGGCTGTTCTCAAATCCAATCTTCTAGAAAAACACATTCAACATTGAAATTTTCTAATACACCAATGAACAAGATTAGTTATATTCTTCTCTACTGTACACAGCTCTGTTCACAACTGCATCAGATCAGCTGAAGCTATTTCATCACTTAACAGAGGATGAATAGGACAGAGACAATAAGATACACAAATAATATTAGTAGTTATATTTTACACACAGATTGCATGTGTGTGGATTTTTCTCGGTCATTTCAACAGGGAAAACATTAATACCTATTCAAAAGTATCCTTAAGACCCAGGACTAAAGTAATCCTAGTAGAGTTACTTCTGGCGAGAAAATTATTATTATTTTCTGTTTTTGGAATACAGCAGGTTGCAAGGATTTTCACATTTCCTGAGATGGTATCCTTCTGACAACAGGTTCTTCCTATTTCTGAAAGGTTTTCAATAATCTGTATAACGCAGGCTAGTGAAAAGATATTGTGCAGTCTAAAAAGCTAAACTCTAGCCAAAACCTAGACTCTGAGAGCAGTATCACCTGGCTCAAAGGGGAGAGTTTGCATTCTGCCAATTAATACAAATATTCATAGATTAGGGAGATAGTTTGAAAAAACATCAGTAAGGGATCCCCCATGCCCAACAAGACAGAACCACTGTTCTGGAAGCTTAAAGTCTGCTCTATATGACAGGTTGAAGGCAAAGAATCTCTTCGGTTGTCATGAGAAAAAAAACTAAATAAACCAAGGTTCACTGTAATTAACATTTCAATGCACTGCCACAGTGTTATCAGGCCCCTCAGATCATCATCTGATAGAGCAGGAACTCTAGCAGTTGGTTTCACACACACCCTGCATAGTAATAGTGCAGATAAATTAACATTCATTTACTTCAGGCTGCTTACTGCAATGCATATTGAAATGAAGTCTCAGCATAATTAACCCTCATAATGCAGAATACCTGCCAAGACTTAATGACAGTTCCCAAATAGATCTTAGTGAAGCAGTCCTAATGCAGTACACAAACTCTTTCAAATTAATTAGCGAACAAGTTACACCATTCATGTTGTGTTATTAGTCATTAACCTTCAGCTACAATAGCACTTTATCACCATTTCCTTCTCTCTCATTTATAAACAAATTTAAATATTACTCAAGTTACACATGTACACAAGAGGATATTTGCCCTAGAATCATCAGTTTATAACAACAGCCCCAGGCTCTAATTGACGCTGAGCCATAATATCCTAGCTTCCTCCTACATTGCTTCACCATCCAAAATAACTAGTGACATGCTTAATTTATTATTTCATCACTAATTATTGCATTCATTAACAGTGCTGGGATAACAACCATGTTTCAAAACTCGAAGATTTCAACTGAAGTTTTCCCCCCCCTATGCTAGGACATCACACATACAACCTTTTGGTTTATTATAGGAAGACATGAGAAGAATTTATATGAATGGGGGAGGCAACATAGTGACAGATGATGTGGAAAAAGCTGAAGTACTCAATGCTTTTTTTGCCTTGGTCTTCACCGACAAGCTCCCAGACTGCTGCACTGGGCAACACAGTATGGGGAGGAGGTGAGCAGCCCTCAGTGGTGAAAGAACAGGTTAAGGACTATTTAGAAAAGCTGGAAAATGCACAAGTCCATGGGTCCAAATCTAATGCATCCAACAGTGCTGAGGGAGTTGGCTGATGTGATTGCAGAGCCACTGGCCATTATCTTTGAAAATTCGTGGTGATTGGGAGAGGTCCCAGACGATTGGAAAAAGGCAAATATAGTGCCCATATTTAAAAAAGGGAAGAAAGAGAACCCGGGGAACTACAGACCGGTCATCCTCACTTCAGTCCCCGGCAAAATCATGAAGCAGGTCCTCAAGGAATCCATTTAGAAGCACTTGGAGAAGAGGAAGGTGATCAAGAACAATCACCATGGATTCACCAAGGGCAAGTCACGCCTGACCAAACTGATTGCCTTCTATGATGAGATAACTGTCTCTGGGGATATGGGGAAAGCGGTGGATCTTTTGATACGGTCTCTCACCGTATTCTTGCCAGCAAGTTAAAGTAGTATGGATTGGATGAATGGTCTAATAAGGTGGATAGAAAGCTGGCTAGATTGTCGGGCTCAATGGGTAGTGATCAACGGCTCGATGTCTAGTTGGCAGCCGGTATCAAGTGGAGTGTCCCAGGGGTCGGTCCTAGAGCTGGTTTTGTTCAATATCTTTATTAATGATCTGGATGATGGGATTAATTGCACCCTCAGCAAGTTCGCAGATGACACTAAACTGGGGGGAGAGGTAGATACGCTGGAGGGTAAGGATAGGGTCCAGAGTGACGTAGACAAACTGGAGGATTGGGCCAAAAGAAATGTGATGAGGTTCAACAAGGACAAGTGCAGAGTTCTGCACTTAGGAAGGAAGAATCCCATGCACCACTACTGGCTGAGGACCGACTGGCTAATCAGTAGTTCTGCAGAAAAGGAACTTGGGATTACAGTGGACGAGAAGCTGGATATGAGTCAGAAGTGTGCCCTTGTTGCCAAAAAGGCCAATGGCATTTTGGGCTGTATTAGTAGGGGCACTGCCAGAAGATCAAGGGAAGTGATTATTCCCCTTTATTCGGCACTGGTGAGACCACACTTGGAGTATTGGGTCCAGTTTTCGTCCCCCCACTACAGAAGGGATGTGGACAAATTGGAGAGAGTCCAGCAGAGGGCAACAAAAATGATTAGGAGGTTGGGACACATGATTTACGAGGAGAGGCTGAGGAAACTGGGGTTATTTAGTCTGCAGAAGAGAAGAGTGAGGGGGGATTGGATAGCAGCCTTCAACTACCTGAAGGGGGGTTCCAGAGAGGATGGAGCTAGGTTGTTCTCAGTGGTGGAAGATGACAGAACAAGAAGCAATGGTCTCAAGCTGCAGTGGGGGAGGTCTAGGTTGGATATTAGGAAACACTATTTCACTAGGAGGGTGGTGAAGCTCTGGAATGGGTTACCTAGGGAGGGGGTGGAATCTCCTTCCTTAGAGGTTTTTAAGGTCAGGCTTGACAAAGCCCTGGCTGGGATGTTTTAGTGGGTGTTGGTCCTGCTTTGAGCAGGGGATTGGACTAGATGACCTCCTGAGGTCTCTTCCAACCCTAATATTCTATGATTCTATGTGCCAGAAACTCCTGAACTGCTACAACTGACCAGTTTTCAGAGCAGAGCATCCTCCTATAATTTCATCTGACTACAGTAACTGAATGTGAATGGGTCAAGTCGTTCCAACATCAGAACACAGAACCTGAGTCTGTGTCCAAACTCACCCACTTCATGTGGCTGACTTTACAGTAATTATACAAATAATACAACATACATCAGTTAGGCAGGTCATCCACGACTGTAACTGCTGACTACATACCAGAGATGGGACGAAGCCCACAAATAAAGGGTTCACTTAAACAACAGAAACATGGGCTCCGGTGCTAGGTGAACTGCTGGAAGACCACCAATTAGGCTACTGCCTCATGCAGGACTAGACTTCAGCATCAGGATCTGAGGAGACATGCTTACCCCTGTGCTGTGGAAGAACAGGATTTATTGTTAGTAAAGATGCTGGTAAACCTTCTGTCAAGATGTCCTGCAGTGGCTCAAGGTTGTGAGTACCAACCTCTGGGAAGACTGCTAAGAATCAGGGCACAAACCCCAAACTGGCTGTGAGATCTACATTTAGATTTCACCAACCAATTATCCAGTGTAAACTCCTCAAGCACTATAACAGCCCAACCATGGAATCACAGACAGTTCCCTTGGATACTCCAATCTGTCCTGCCACCCAGGTAAACCTATCTTTGTGACAGTTCATCCCTTACACCAAGGATTATAGCAATATTCAGGTTACTCCGAGTCCCAAAGTACCCGTCACTTATCACAGGTAAAATGCACTTTAGATCTCACGCCAAAGACACTTGTAGATAATCCTATAATAAACTATCTAAAGATTTTATTATATAGGAAAAGGAATCAAGAGTTATTTACAAGGTTAAAGCAGGTAAACATATATACACACAAATGAGTTCCAATCTAAAGTTCCAAAAAGTAACAGAAACGTCTATAATAAGCAAGCTCTATATGTCCTTTAGTGGTGTGGAAGTAGAGAAAGAACTGACAGGGATTTGAAGGGGATTTCAATGCAAACAGTCCCCTCTGTGAGCAAGAGTCAGGCTAGCTGTAACCCTAATAACGCGAGATTTGTAGAAGCGAGGATTGTGTGAGACGAGTGGGAAAGAACTGTGTGAGAAGTTGTTGCGACCTTGAGTTAGATAAGTATGGAATGTAGACTATAGTTTAAATTGGTGAGAAGAATAAGATATCAGGATGACCTATGTATAAACAAAGTGCAACTGTTGCCCATAATTGTTTGTAACAAAAGGTATAAATGCTAGCTGTAATTGCTTATCTGGAGAGCGACCTGTTTAGCTCTCTCCCTCCAAGCAATTGCTAGAGATAATAAAGTATCTGACTTGCTGCACCCAACCTGAGAGTGAGAACTCCGTTTTTCTCTGACAGCAGTAACTCAGGCTAAGCACTGGGGATCATTTGCTTATGCCTAGTAATCCTTTCCTCCCAGTGTCCAAGCAGCATAAAGAAACAGTTTCTTCTTGTTAGTGTTTTTCATTCCCTTCCTTCCTTCTGCTCTGAGCTGCAGACTCAGATGATGGGATGAATTCACTTGCATGACTCATCTTCACTGAAGGGACAAAGCAATGAAGACTTTTGCCTTCTTGAATGTTCCATACTTGTCTCTCTGGTGGTGATGAGCCTCCCGTGATAGGCAGGACTTATCACCTCTGGTTGGAGACCTGCATTTCACACTAGTTAATGTCTCTCTTCTGTTTAGTGATTTACACAGTTACAGAGGTTTACAAATAAAATGTTCTATTACCACCTTATAATATGGGATACAGATGTTAAAAATGAGATTAATGCATGCAGCAACTTACAAGCGTTCTAACTATGTATTTGTCAGTGTTCAGTGGAGAAATGGGGACATTGGCATGAGTTGGCACCTGGTCTGCCAGTATCACACCTTCATCAGAACAAACTGTTAACATTGATTCTACATGAGAAATAACTCAGTTAGCCAATGGGCCATGCTGAAGCAATCTACTTATTGTTGCTCCCATAAAGTCACGAGGCTGGCAAACTACTAATTTGATTAACCACCGTAGGTTCAGTGATTATCACTGAGTCAGAAGAGAGAAATCCAGTTCTAGTGTGGACCTGATGACTTGCAACTATAATCTATTATAATCTTATAAACTAATTTACTCTAGGATTCTCACTGCTGAAACATCTTACTTGTGAACCTGACCATAGCCCCACCTTTCCTAATTTAGAAGGGAGAGAGGTTGGTAATTTTAGGAATGGCTCCTATTTACTTAAAATAAATATCCATACTAACCAACAAATGTATCCTGTCTTCAGCAGCTGGAAGCAACAGCAGAGGGAGCCAGCAAGCAACCCCACTCCCCACCATCATACCTATCATAACTTTGCTCCTTGCTGGTAGTGAAAAATAAACCTATTTGTCTAAACTAGTATAGATGAGGGCTGAGATTTTCAAAACTGCCTAAGGGATTTAAACACCTAATTCCCATTAAAATTAATGGGTACTGGGCATCCACATCCCTTACACAGTTGTGAAAATCTCAGCCTAGTATCTTAGAATGGAACTTCACTTAAAATCCTCACCAACATACCAGCAGAAGGGACAGTCTGTAACCCCAGCAGACACCCTGAGATATATGGAATTTAACTGAGTTATCTAGCCTAACTACTGAGACGAAAAAATAATTCAGCATCTCCAAACAAAACCTTTACAACATATGAAAAGTTACTGAGCCACTACATACTAATCACTTACAATTTAGCAACTAATGAGATGCAGCCTCCAGCATATGGACTTAAAAATAATTATCAGAAACAAATGATAGAAAAGGAAATGTGAAGAAAATACACTCTTTTGTTCTTCTGTTTGGTACTGCATAGACCCTTAAAAAAAACATAACCCAACGAAACAAGCATCCAGAGAGGTTAAAAAAAATACAGCCATCTGCTAAGACTGAGTTATAGGACTTTTCGTCAGACCAAACTGTAATCTTGTAATATTGATAGTAACAGCTATTGACCAACTAATGTTGCAGATCATTCTAAGGAGTCCAAAATACTATGACTTCCCAGTAATGAAGGCAGGTCAGAAGTACCACTTCACTGTTAGAGTGCTTTTTTCCTATTTAAAAAAAGGGGGGAAGAGAGGGTGAAAAATCAAACAGCAAATAAACATAGGTGCAAACTTTCTATGATCGACATGGCCTAAATAAATGCAGAAATGTTTCAGTAGCCACAGTGAGAGGGTAACCACATGGAATAAAAAGGAGCCTCCCCTTCTTACCCAACTGCTCCACAACTGGCAAGACACTTAAGACACAATTTTTAATTATGTCAGGCTTCTCAGATTTTAATCACTGCTTTTTAATATAGAGAAGGTAGAAGGCCACTAGCCTAAATTTCCAAAAAGGAACTAGTGATTGAGTAACTCACTTTTTAGTTACCCAACTTGCGATACCTCAAAAGGGCCACACTTCCCAAAAATCAAGCCCCCTTAATGCATCTCAATAATTGAGCACTCAGAAAAGGGGTGACTCAAAGTCACTAGTCCCCTTTAAAATGAAGGCCAGGAAATGTAAATACCAAAAGTCAGCGTTTGAGTACTCGAGGTATTTAAAGTTTTAATTGTGTCCTGTATTTTCTCTCCCTGTTTCATTACTGTGCAACTGCAGCAGTATAGAAGAACATTCTGCGTGACAAGCTTTTGTACCTTACGATCTCTAAATCCAGAACGTTGTTTCTTCTTCTTCTCTTCGGGCTGAGCCCCTCCACCACTTGCCTCGACAGTCTTTCTATCATCACCATTCTCCTCTTCTTGTTGGTCCTTCACTTTTTCATTAGTTTCTGTCCTTGCATTGTGTTTTACAGATGACGGTGCTTCTGCATGGGCTCTGTGATAGGCAGGAAAACAACAATGATCAATTCAGGAATTTTAGAGGGTCCATATGTAACAAGTTAACCAATTTTTAACATTGTATTCAACCAAACAAGCAGATTGGAATAACAGCAGATTTGACTGTAAACATCTAAGGTCGTAAAATGCTTGAGGCAGGGACTGTCTCTGACTGTGTCTGGTAAAACAATTAGTACAATGGGGTCCTGATCCTGATTGGTATCTGTGGGTACTACTGTTGTTACAATAATAATAAATAATAATAATAATAATAAGAGAAATAACTTCAATTAGTGTACTACTAATTAGTGTNCCAGATCAGCTACAACATCACCGGTTCATTCACCTGCACGTCCACCAATGTTATATATGCCATCATGTGCCAGCAATGCCCCTCTGCTATGTACATTGGCCAAACTGGACAGTCACTACGTAAAAGGATAAATGGACACAAGTCAGATATCAGGAATGGCAATATACAAAAACCTGTAGGAGAACACTTCAACCTCCCTGGCCACACAATAGCAGATGTAAAGGTAGCCATCTTACAGCAAAAGAACTTCAGGACCAGACTCCAAAGAGAAACTGCTGAGCTTCAGTTCATTTGCAAATTTGACACCATCAGATCAGGATTAAACAAAGACTGTGAATGGCTGGCCAACTACAAAAGCAGTTTCTCCTCCCTTGGTGTTCACACCTCAACTGCTAGCAGAGGACCTCACCCTCCCTGACTGAACTAACCTCGTTATCTCCAGACTGATTCTTGCCTGCATATTTATACCTGCCTCTGGAAATTTCCATTACATGTGTCTGACGAAGTGGGTATTCACCCACGAAAGCTTATGCTCCAATACATCTGTTAGTCTTAAAGGTGCCACAGGACTCTCTCTTGCTTTGTACTACTATAGTCCAACAGTCCAATGGTAGCACCCTGTGTGACATTATGAGTGTAATATAATATTTCATTGGAAAGTGACAGGGCCAGAAAGGGTTAATTAACTCACAGACTGACCTGACCCATGGCCAAACTTTAAAGACTGGTAGGAAGATATGTAAATGAATCAAGCTTTGAAATTTAAGTCTGCATTGTTAGAGGTAGAAGGGTAGGTGTTTGCTCAGGTCTTGTGATGTAAGCAAAGAAGTCTTGTCTATTGCTATAGCTTTGATTCAAAGGTCAAAAAAGGAGTATTGACATTTAGGAAAACACTTGAGTGAAATAGTATTATTGTCTATATGTCTCTTTGAAGGTTGTGGTAACCTGTATCTAAACTGTTTAATGGATAAATTACCCTCTGCTAATTGCCAGGATGTTTGGGAGAAGGAGAGTTAAGCCTATTGTTTTCTCAGGCCAAAAGGCTGCTGGAAATGTATAAGAACCCTGGGACATGATCCTGCTTCATCTCAGATCTGCTTTGGGTTTCAAGAGGGGGAAACCTTAAGCCATAAGGATTGAGATCCCCAGTCATTGACTGGAGTCACCCTGAATATGGACATTGGACTATAACCACTGGACTATTTCTAAAAGGACTTTTGGCAACTATAAGCTCATCTCTGCTATGTATCAGAACCTCAAGAATTGAATTCAAGTCTGTATGTATATTAATCTTTTAACCAACTCTCTCTCTCTTTTCTTTTTTAATAAATTTTAGTTTAGTTAATAAGAATTGGCTCTAAGCGTGTATTTTGGGTAAGATCTAAGTTATAACTGGACCTGGGTATGTGGCTGATCCTTTGGGATTGGAGGAACCTTTTCGTTTATATGATATAAGATTTTCAGTAATCATCATCATCATATCTGACAGGTGTGTCTGGATGGAGGCCTGAGGCTGGGTACTTTAAGGGAACTGCGTTGTTTGGACTTCTGAGTAACCAGTGAGGTACTATAGAAGCGGTTTTGTGTTGGCTTCGTAAATCTAAGCATTGGGATAACCACCAGCTTCTGGGGTTTGTCTGCCCCGTTTTGTTTGAAGTTCACCCTAATTGAGTGAATTAGGCTCTCACAGGCAGCACCGTCACACCCTGCCATGATAAATTTCCACTTCTCCATCTCCAGACACAGTTAACACCGGGTATTTGACAGGTGGGAAGAGAAAGCACATCAAGTGATTTAACATTGACAGTCAATGGATGACATCACTGAGCTCTAAAATGGAATCCTGCACAGACTTCCTTGACTGGAACACTGGCTGCAATTCAGAACTTTGAGGATTGAAGAATAAAAAGCGAATGAAAGTTAGGATATTTAAGAATCTGCAACACATACTGATATTTCCCCCGCCCCCCGGGGTGGAATTCACCCACCCTTGCAAAACAAACTAATATTAATTATTCATTTGTTTGTTCCCAAGAACTTAGCTAAATATATGAATCACAGACTGAATTATGCAAGTTCACATGTCTGCTTATCTTCGAGCCAACAAAAAACAAACACCCCTCCCCCCGAGATGCAGCAAGTGCTATTTTCCAGAAAATGAGAGAAAATATTCTGACTTTAAAAGTGTTTCTCTCATAATGCCTTTAAAACTTCTACCAAAAGAAAAAAAGTAAGACAAAAAGTGATGAAGGAAGCAGAATGTCTGTTGTATCTTCAGTACTGCTGTGCTCAGAATAAGCAGCCTTTTGGTCTCAGCTCAATTGATTTATTTTTGATTTCAAGCAGACAGACTGTCGTATTTCGTTCATGGATGAATCTAGGGAATTTGAAGGGTGAAGGAATAATGACAATGAAGACTGAAGTTGGTTATCCATAAATTAGAAATACTGCACACAAGCAGAACACTGGGGCTCTTTTCTTGCTGTGCAAGAGCACCTCCCAGTAATCCTCTCTGAAGATGAAAATTCAGCCTACCTCCACAGTCAGTCTTACTGCCAACCCACTGTGAACAACGAGCAATGAAAGCTAGTTGAGGCATCAAAGTTGTAGGCTACAGTTTGTACACAGAGCAAACTTCACAACAGAATGCAATAAGAGAGCTTTAATTCACTGCACTTCTAATCCAATCTATCATATAAAAGCTCAGTCGCAAATGCCACAAATGAAAAGCATAACGTCTCATATACAAAGACTACCCTAAAAAACACAGGATCTTTGTATCCCCTAAACTTCAAGCAAAAAAATATTCATATTTGGTCCCCATTTTTACCAACAAAATGTAGAAGCGGTGTATCAAAAGTTCCTTATGTTTTAAAAATAAAAATACTAGTTTTACTGATATTTCACATAGGTAAACACAGCCACGTTTGTGGATAGTCTCCATGCATTACATAAAGAAAAAGTAAAATAAAGAGGACAGATTACTTCAAAATTAACCACCACAAAAAAGTACAGCTCCATTCTTGCTGACTCCTCATAAGTCACTAACCGCTATTACATGTGATAGATTTGGAAGTAGTAAGTCTTCTACATTGCTTAAGAGAAGAAAGTACCAATTCTACAGAAGTGTTTCAAGAGTGACCTTAAAAATAGAATTATCATTATGAATGCAAGTTTTCTTCAAGTTCTGATAAGCATTTAAGCAAAATATCTAAAATGTGAAAGCAATAAAAAGGAAAAGTTTCTAAAATTGATTTTAAAAGTTGGTGTGGTTGGCCCAGTGGCTAGTGTTCTGTATTTGCATATTCTGTACCCATTGTCAGCTAGAGGTGTAGCTGGCAATGGTTTAAGTACGTATGTAGACAGGACTAAACCATTTTCCAAGTTGTTTCAAGATGACCTGACCTAAGCTGGTCATCTTTACACCCAAAAACTGTCTATAGTAGCACTTAAACCCATAGTTAAAAACAGCACAGCTTCTTCTGTACTAGACTGTGTCTATACTGGCAAAACTGGGACCTACAATTCTTTATTGGTGGCAGCAGCCTCAGAAGATGTAGCGTAGACAGATATCACACATTTTTCATCATGTCATGTAGGTTGCTTTTACCACCATGTGTGTTGTCTAACCAAGTCCTGCCTATACTACACTGTCCACCATGGCTACCAGTAGCTGAGAACTATGAGCCTGAGTTCTCCCTCCTCCCCCGACAAAACTTTACTCCCCAAACAAACAGAGGTTGATTCTTACATGGAAGCAGGCTGAGCCCAGAGGAAGGAAGTGTGTACAGTATGACAGATATCTAGTTCTTTGGTTAGAGGGATAGTAGCTGCCACACGAGGCCCCAAAAGTGAGGGGGAAATAAGCATGACATTACAGTCTAGAGCTCCAGAAAGATGTGGGAGAAACCAGGGTAGGAGGGGATGGGGGAAGGAACAACATTTGGGTCAAAGCAGAGGTGGGGATATAGCAGCAGCTCAAATGGGATTACGGTAAAACATGGCAAATATTTTAACTTCAGGTCCACTGAGCCATTTGGTTGTGTACTAAAATTAGGCAGGTCTCCCTACTACATGGGCAAAATGAGCTCTGGGAAGGGAATTTGGTATCTGTAGCCCCACTCACCAACAGGGTGGTGATCTGATTTTTTTATTTAAAATCGAATTTTTTTGATAGATTTTTTCCTCAAAAAGCATTTTATCTAAAGATAGTTTTAATTAAGATACATTATAGCTCAAAGATATCTCATCATAGCATAGAGATTATAAATCCTAATTCTATAGCAGGGGTCGGCAACCTACGGCACGCGTGCCAAACATGGCACGCGAGCCGATTTTCGGTGGCACGCCGCTGCCTGCCAGTCCCAGCCCCACTCGGCCCCCCCGCCCACCGCTCTCCCCTGCGGGGGCAGGAGAGAGAAGCTTGGTCCTGCGGCAGGCAAGCTTCCCCCTCCCCCGCTTCTTCCCCCAGCGTGGTGCTTTCTGATCGCCCAACCGCTGACCTTTCTGTCCACATTAACGAGTCTTTCAAAGCTGATGGCAGAAAGTAACAAGGAGGATTCCAGAGCTAAAAAAGATACCTATCCTACTACTTCTCTAGCAACAACTGGAATATCTTTCCATTCCTAGGTCTCAGGCTCCATTTCCTGATAGGGGCTGCTCCTGCTATGCACAATCTTATTGCTGAAATCTCTGCTCCCTGTTCCCTCCATCCACCAAGACATCTTGTCTGTACAGTAACTCATTTACTGTTGTCCCACTTAACGTTGTTTCAATGTTACATCCCTGCTCAATTAGGGAACATGCTCCTTTAAAGTTGTGCAATGCTCCCTTATAACGTTGTTTGGCTGCCTGCTTGTAATATTCTGTGGAAGAGCAGCGACTTTACAAGGGAGCATTGCACAATTTCCGTTTCTCCGCCTCCTCCCCCTCCCTCCCAGCGCTTCCCTTGTTTGGCGGCGCTTAGAACTTTCTGGGAAGGAGTGGGAGGAGCGGAGACGCAGGGCTTCCCCGTTCCTGCCCCTCCCTCCCAGAAAGTCCTAAGCACGAAGTGCTGGGAGGGAAGGGGAGGAGCAAGGAAGCCCCGCGTCTCCTCTCCTCCCCCTCCCTCCCAGAAAATCCTAAGCGCCGCTAAACAGCTGTTTGGCGGCGCTTAGGACTTTGAAGGGGGGGGAGGGATGTGGTGTGCTCCGGAGAGGTGGTGGAGTGGGGGTGGGAAGAGGTGGGCCTGGAGTGGAGCGGGGACAGGAAGAAGTGGGCCTGGAGCATTCCTGGCAAAATCCGAGCCTTTTCTCTGGGANCGCGAAACCTTAAATTAAAGTGAATAAATGAAGACTCGGCACACCACTTCGGAAAGGTTGCTGACCCCTGTTCTATAGTATGAGACAATATATTCATGTAATGTTTAAGAAAAGTTTTGTAAATGAGTTCCAATAGTTCATGGATTAGGGATCCAATCTTATGGGGTTCCAGGGGCTTCTGTATAGATTATTTAGGTTAATCTTTCTATCTACCCAGTGGGACTCAGTGCTCAGTCTAGAAGATACCATCAGTGATGCTTAGTTTGCAGTTCTCAAACTGTGGATTTGTGTGTCCAGAGATAACATGCTTGTTAACAGCAAAACTATTTTTAAATAAATTATAAAATAATATATAGAGGTGAAAAATAACAGACCTCAACCCTATTGTCCCTCTGCAAATTTGTGTACGCAGAGTCAATCCCTTACCTCTCTCTAAAAGTGCAAAGTTTCAAAAAGCTCAATGAATAGAAGATTGTTGGGGGTGGTGTGACATTGAACTCCATATGATTTTATAAAAATATGTTAATGAGTGTTACTATAATGTAACTGGAATATGCTTCATGCAAAAGGTCTCTTGTAAGGTATCATTACAAAACTTATAATCTACTGAGTGTGGTCCATTAATGGTGGTTTGGAATCTTGATGGCTCCCATCAACTAGGACAATGGGTTGTAAATGGCTCTGTTTACTTGCAAGCCTTCCTATGAGTCAAGCCAAGAAGAATGANTACTAGCCTTTGAAATGTTTTAGAGACTAGCTTTTTAATTCAGTGACACTTATGCATAGGTCAGTATGAGTGTTTGAGATGATAATGCACAACTTCATTCTGGGCTTTAATATAAGTGCTCACTGAAAAAAAATGCAACTTTGCTATTGACATATGGATCTAGTTTATGCCTAATTTAGCGCAAATTTGTATACTTGTACAAAACAAAAAATGGTGGTAGTAGTGGTGGTAATGCTGATAATATACTTTGGGAAATTTAACTACAGGGAAGATACAGTATATGAAGACATGAAGGATACTAGTGCTTAAAGCTTACATCAGAGAAAAAGACTCTCCACAAACTTTGAAAAATGTGTCGTTAAGAAAACGAAAAGAATACAAAACTATTAAAAGCCACCAGTGCTGGACAGAATTCCGTGATGCTGGCTGCAAAAGCTAGGAAAGATTAATTGTATTGGCAGCTACTGGATAAGTTTTCTAGTTTAGATGATGTGCCACCAAAACTCTGTCACAGGGGTTGCTTTCAGAAATACATAAGCAAATCACATTTGGCATATGTCAGAGTTGTATAGAACCAAGGAAAGAAAATAGACTCCAAATCTGATCGGAGAGCATCATATTCGCCTGCTTCTAGAGATACCAGAGCAAGCATGTCGTCCTGCTATTAGTCTTGTTTCATTGTTTGCTTGAGAAAAAAAAACACAAAAAACAAAAACATTTGAGAGAGCAACCAATAAGGGAGGCAGCACTTTCAAGAGGAGATGACCATCATCATAGGACCTAACCACATCAACCACACCATCAGGGGCTCATTCACCTGCACGTCTACCAATGTGATATATGCCATGATGTGCCAGCAATGCCCCTCTGCCATGTACATTGGCCAAACTGGATAGTCTCTACGCAAAAGAATAAATGGACACAAATCAGACATCAAGAATTGTAACATTCAAAAACCAGTAGGAGACCACTTCAATCTCACTGGACACTCAACAACAGACTTAAAAGTGGCCATTCTTCAACAAAAAAACTTCAGAAACATACTTCTACTAGAAACTGCAGAACTGGAATTAATTTGCAAACTTGACACTATCAAATTAGGCCTGAATAAAGACTGGGAGTGGCTGGGTCACTACAAAAAGTAATTTTCCCTCTACTAATTTTCCCTCTGTTGATATTCACACCTTCTTGTCAACTGTTGGGAATGGGCCACATCCACCCCGAATGAATTGGCCTCATTAGCACTGACCCCCAACTTGGTAAGACAACTCCCATCTTTTCATGTGCTGTATATTTATACCTGCCTACTGTATTTTTATGCATCTGATGAAGTTGGTTATATAGCCCATGAAAGCTTATGCCCAAATAAATTTGTTAGTCTCTAAGGTGCCACAAGGACTCCTTGTTGTTTATGTTGTGCAGAGTATCAGTAGAAGACCCGATTGCCAAGGATGCAGTTTATCAGTTAACATGCCTTTCTTCCTACTTGAGCAAAACGAATCTTAAAACAAAATCATCTAGTTACACTGCAACAATACAGTCACCTTATGACATTACATTTTATCAGCTGATAGAAAAGATAAACAGTGATATCACGTACAACAAGGCTCTTCTCATGTCCAAGCTGCTACAAACATAGAAAGCTCTATTTTCCTCAGATGTCAAAACTGCAAGATATTCCACTAGCAATTACAGGCAAAATTTGAAAAACATTGTGGTTCTGCAATTCCATTCCATGCATCTCATGGACAAGCCAAATCTACTATTGTTCTATGCAGCACAATAAAATTAGCTGATGCTATCCAAGCTACTAGTAATCTGAAGCAGGAATTTAAGGCATCCAAATGCTTCGTCGTGTTCTTCAGGCAAGTGAGCCTGATTAAGAGCTTTCAAATGAACAACTGGTTTTGTATAATGCCACTTCAATCCTTCAGTCTGAAATAAACAAAATTAAAGTCTCAGAATATTACCCAAAGCCAGATGATTGTAGTTTACAAAGGTCAGCTACTTTTGTGCCCCAATTGGTACAGGAGTTTGTCCTTTGGTTTATAAAGAGGCATATAATTCAGCCAGCAATTAGTATCATCCTTTAGAACAGTGGTTCTCAAAGTCGGTCCGCCGCTTGTTCAGGGCAAGCCCCTGGCAGGCCGGGCCGGGTTGTTTACCTGCCGCATCCGCAGGTTCGGCCAATCGCGGCTCCCATTGGCCGTAGTTCGCCGCTCCAGGCCAATGGGGGCTGCGGGAAGCAGCACGGGCCGAGGGATGTGCTGGCCGCCATTCCTGCAGCCCCCATTGGCCTGGACTGGTGAACCGTGGCCAGTGGGAGCCGCAATCGGCCAAACCTGCGGACGCGGCAGGTAAACGACCCGACCCGGCCCGGCCCGCCAGGGGCTTGCCATGAACAAGCGGCGGACCGACTTTGAGAACCACTGCTTTAGAAGACATTCCAATAAGGTGCCTCTCAATTGTGTAGTGCATAGTATTTAACAGTTACAAAACTGTCACACCACTTCACATTAGCCTTGCTGCACAGCTACACCATGAGTATGGGTCTCACCATTTAATTTACATTCTATATCTTCATGGATTCTGCATCAATTATGATGAGATGGGGCAGATCATCAATAATGCTGCAAAAACTAAAGTAGAAAGACTCCAGGGTGGTGGGTTCTTTCCAAATGGAATTGTACCACTTCATGCTGGTGGAAATCTCATCCATGAAGGAGATGATATAGATAGACGTCAACGTAGAGACCACTGATGGTAAGAATACCTTCAATTCAATGGCTAGAGTGGTATTTCAACACCATTCTGCAGATAATCCAGCATCACAAGAAATATCACTGAAGTGTTGGAAAGAAACGTCAGTTACTCTCCCTGAGAATCAGAGTCTCTTATGGCATGTGCCGCATTTGAAAAAACCTAGAACACATCTAGAACCGATTCACTGTATGATGAACAACGGATAATTATGTTGACTAGAAATGTCATCAGCGCTATTACACGTCAGTGATACCTGCACAATTTTATTATTAGACTTTGTTTTAACCTTTAGATTGCTGTTGATTTGCTTCGAGGTCACAATGAAATCCAATTTTATGTCTTGAAATAATAACAGAAATGAATGCAAATATTTCAAAGTGGTCATTTTAACGTGTTGTCAATGTCATTTTATATCCTAATTTCTATGGTAACAGCACCACTTGGCAGCTTCACATCTTACCTCATCTTAAAGTAGACATCATAAGCTTTCAAATGATGTATGCCATGCGAGTGGGTAGACAGGGAAGGGTACATCACATTGACCAAATAAGTGGTGTCTGCTGTTCACTTACAAGCCCTAGGGGCAACATTATTATCCGAGGAACAATAATATTTATCATCTACTCTCAGTTTCAGAGTTCCCACTTCATAAAGGCATCAACTGAAACTAGATATTAACCATGATCTTGACATCATCCAAAAACCACCTCTCTAGGTCTCCCTTAAAATACCATATCATCACCTAGGACTACTTTAAGACATCTTTGGACCTCGTCAAAGAACTATTTGGGTGAGATAAGAATATGCATGCTCAAAGCAGCTTGCTCTTTTTATTTTTTTATAAAGAGGGGGATGTGACAATGGGGAGCCATGGGACTCATGTCAGGGGTTAACAGGAGTTTTTCAATTACAGGAACTAAATTCACTTTTTAAAGTCTTTTTGCTCTAATACTCTGAGCAACACATTAAATAATGTAAAAAGCTTTACATCCAAGATAGTAGTGCTCACTTTCTCTAATCCTAAAGCCAGTAGAGCTGAACCTTGCTGTCATACTGCTCATTTGGTCTCATGGGAAGCATGATGGATCCAACTATCTCAGTAAAGGGATGCCACGGAAACAATATTTGCATGTCAATAAGGACCATAATATAGAACAGACACAGTATTAGTATCAAGTGTCAGAGGGTAGCTGTGTTAGTCTGGATCTGTAAAAAGCAAANAAGACACACAGTATTAGTAGTATGCTGGGTTGGGTCACTAAAATTGGGTCCTTAAAGGTAAATCCCATGTAGCGTTCTCAGAGTTTGCCCTTTGTGTATTTAAAAGCTACTTTAAATTTCACAAACTCAAGATTATTTGGGCTGTATAGAATGCATATTATATACAAATAGAGGCAAGACAGCCTCCAAGAATGGGAAGTACCTTTAAGGTACTTTTTTTCAGCTTCAGCAGGTTCAGCAACCCACTTAATTAGGTGAACCATTTACCAGTGTGCTGAAAAAATGGATCATAATCCACTAACCAGCTTTTGAGACCACTTTCACATTTTTTGAAGACTTGTCTGTTGAAAAAATACCATTTCCTTCATTATCTTTCACACTACTTGATGTTTGCTTGAGTCAAAGTGCTGAATTTGTGTACTACTTACACCATTTTCCTGTCTGTACACAGATATCAAATACAGAATTCAGACCCCTGCATAATGAACAACATTCAAAGGTTAAAGAAAGAGACAACTCTGAGTCTAAGCCATATCTTTAAAATAGTCTTGCGATGTAGAAAGAAGTTACTGGCCAAGTTATAAAAACACTTGTGTTTTATTTTACAAGTGTTACCTAGTGTGAATATCTGCAGATGTTAAGATGGTAAGCCATTATCTTGTGTCCTATTAATCAGACTCCTTTTAATCTTAATTCCCATATTTCAAAATATGGAATTTATTCCAATGCATATGGAATCACTGACGCTTGAAGAGATGCTTTCAAAGACTGATGTAAGGGTTGCTGAACCAAAACAAAACTTGATTGCTGTGCTGACTGACATTTCATGCACTCATAGCCAATGAGATCTAGTGAGAGGGAGGGAGACAAATACTATTTGCAGGATTACTATTACCAACACTTCTGAAGAAAGGCATGTAGTTCTCTAGTTAATCAAATAAATTTACATTTCTGAAGTGTCTCTTCATGCAACTATCTCCAAGTGCAGTACATATTCAATATAACATGGTGTCAGTTACAGGATGAACTCTCTTTGGTCCCCTTTAAACCCTCAAGTGCACTCCTTAGATGACAGACCTAGCTTCCTGCACGTCACTTGGTGTGGAACCACATGGTCCAACCACTTTGGGACTGGGTCTCTGGGAATCAGTCCCCATTTCCCCACCGTGTTAATGTGACAGTCCAAACTGCATTTGGCACCTGTAAACCCTTTCACTCCAGGGACCTCTGACCAGCAAATTAATTAAAGTGACTCAAAAAGAGCATCTTCAAAACATTCACTGAAAGTTACAAGGCCAGTAGAGGAAAGAGTAAAAACAATAAGAGGCCTAAACACATGGATCTTAAATCTTAATCTTTCCTACCCAGCTTTTGTAAATTCCCCTCAGTCCACCCCAACTTCTCTCTCTGTTTGAAAGATACAGATTGTCCTGTGTGTTTTCCCGGTCAGCTCTCAGCTCTCACTGACATTCCTGGGGAAGTAGCCCTCACTTGACCTCATCCTCTTCTAGGCCTCCAGGATTCTCTTCTGCACCTCAAAACAACTATATCACCCAGTTTGGGTCCAAGGAGTCACATCTTCACAGCTATAAGCCTAGCTATTGTGCTTGAGTGTTTGCAGAAATGCTCCTTATGGAGGCCATTGTTTTACCTTCCTGTTTGGTTCCTTTAACAACCCCTTTTGATCTAAATCCATACCCAGTAACCCAGCAAACACACAGAGGCATGCACGATATTCATAAAAAAATACAGATATTCCCCAGTTTGTTATGCAAGGCCAACCACAAATCACATTTAAAAAAGCAAAATAAAATATGTAGTTCAATTTTGAAATCAGGACATTGATACTGAATTTCTGATTCACACTTTAATCAAATGTAATTCCTGTCAATTTTAGTGTCTGAAGTCTCAGTTGCCTTTTAGGCACTCAAAGTTATTAAAAAAAAATATATATTTTTCTGCGACAGAGTAAGGGAAAGGGTGGATGGGTGGAGGCAGTTATGTTGACTGAGATCCTGGAGACTTTAACCATAGAAAGGGATCTCTCTAAAGTATAGGCCTTAATACATTACAGCTACAAGATCATCCTTGTTAACGGACTCCCCTTCTGTGACCACAGAGCTTTGTGTTTCTATACCTCACTTTACAACAAGGCAATGGGAGACTGGAGAAGACGTAGAATCCACCACACCAAGACTTTTAGTGCAAGTTCTTCCTTGTCTTCAGGATCTTTAACTTGGATTTAACACTGATATTTAATAGAACTCTCCCTAACAAAACATCGAAGATACTGACTCTGTATTCAGGCAAATCTACTGATTTTCCTGGAAGTCTATCTGAGTAAGTAGTGTAGGACTGAACCATAAGTACATTTACTTAAAAGTCTTAAACATTGAAATTAGATGGGATATCAAGATATGTGCAGCTGCTATAAGCGTGCAGAGCACCATAGCCAGGGGGGTTATTTAAAAGGCTAGTAGGAACCAGAATATCATGCACGGCAACTACACTATTTGGAAATGACTATAGCTGAGGTACTGGCAATGTGTGCCATGGTAATTCTATATTTCAGTGTTCATTATGGCTCTGCTAAGATTTCAATGTTTTCTGAAGAATTTAAGAATACATTTAATAGCCCTTCTGGTCAGAAAGATATTTTCATGAATGAGAATCAAACCAGTGCTGCAACAAACTAAAAGAATGACTATAAAAGCCACGAACTTCTCAGATTAATCTCAATGGCATGCTGATTTTTAAATTATCATTGGACTTTAAGGGGTAATATTTCATAGCTGACCATTTTAATAAAAATGTTCAGCTAACGTGCTTATTTTTAGATCCCTAAACACTTATTAAAACATAAAATTTGAGTAATTAAAAATTCTATCAAATATTTATTTTTCCTCTCTCAAGACACATGTGTAGGAAGAAAGGAAAGAAGATCATTTGAGGGATTGGGAAGATTTTCACAGAAGGGGAGAAGATGATATAGAAGGAGAAAGATCTCGGAGGTTTAGGGATGATGTAAGGAGGGAGGGAAGATTTTATACATTTTTTACACACACAGGACAGACTAAATTAATTTTATTTACAACTTCTAAATAAAAACCAACAAGTCAGGGACAGAATCTACCATCCTTATTCAGCAAATATTTCCCTGATTTCAGTGGGACTTCTTGTGAAAGAAGCTACAACATAAGAGTAAGGGCCTTTGCTAAGCAGCGCAAGAATTGGACCTTGGTAAGCACTGTGTTGTTTCTCTGTGCGTTTTGAACTGATTTGTTTTACAATCCGGTGATTGCCCAAAAGTACCTATAAAATTAAGGGATAAAGTTCCATAGACTTGGGCAATTATTTCCCCACACATTTCCAGTGTCCATTTAACTTTGAAGAAACTGAATTTACAAATAACTATAGTATATCAAATACCAGGACTTGACTAGATTAATTTCAGATTTCTTAAATGGAATGTACACAACTCAAAAAGTAGATTGGAAAATTTTATCTTGTTACAAACTATTTTGTCCTTCATACAGCTGAAATTAATTTGATCAAACTTTCAGAAAAATGCTCATTCATGGGCAGAGAGGAAGAATCCAAGTGGTAATATTTTTCCTAGAAAATTGGGAGTTGAGCACAGATGCTTATAATCTAAATATCTTCTCAACTAATGTTAGTGTTTTTCTACATTGGAATTTATACTGCATTTTGAAATTAATTCATGAAGTTAATAAATTGATGCCCATCCAGTACTGTACATTCCTATGATCATCTGATACTCATAACTGAGATATAAAGACATGTTTTCAAGTTCTGCAGAGTCTGTACTAATGAAGAGGATTCTGCTGTAGAGAGCAGCACTCATAAAAACTGCTGAAAGCCAATACAAAAAAATTAAAACAGGACATCACATTTCCTCCATTTAAAGACATTTTGTAGAAACTCAAACAAAGATTCACTCTTTCACAGTACTTTCTCTGAAATAAAGAAATGCCTTTATCCAGAGAGCTTTTAAAAATGAATCAAATGAAGGACTATGCAGACAATACAAAAAACTGAACCTGTGAACAGCTTCATTACATTCTCAGACAAACAATTCAGAATAGCTATATATTAAAGGGACACAGATTCTATTCAGAATTCCAATATCATATAGTAATGTTCTCTGATTATAGATGTTTTCTTCAAAACCCATTATTATGTAATATGATTAATAGATTTAAAAGGTCAGAAGGGACCATTGTGATCATCTAGTCTGACCTCCTGTTTACCACAGATATTAGAACTTCCCCAAAATAATTCCTAGAATATATCTTTTAGAAAAACATACAGTCTTGATTTTAAAATGGTCAGTGATAGATAATCCACCATGATGCTTGCTAAATGGTTTAAATGATAATTACTCTCACTGTCAAAAATGTATACCTTATTTCCAGTCTGAATTTGTTTAGCTTCAACTTCCAGGTGCTGTATCATGTTATATCTCTCTCTGCTAGACTGAAGATATTATTAAAAATCTGTTCCCCAGGTATATAGACTGTAATCCAGTCACCCCTTAATCTTCTTTCTTGAGCAAAATAGATCGAGCTCTTTGAGTTTGTCACTATAAGGCAGGTTTTCTAATCTTCTAATCATTCTCGGGGCTCCTCTCTAAACCCTCCTCAATTTATCAACATTCTTCCTAAATTGTGGGCACCAGAACTGGACACAGTATTCCAGCAGCATTCGCATGAGTGCCAAATACACAGGTAAAATAACCTCTCTGCTCCTACTTGAGATTCCCCTGGTTATGCATCCCAGGATCACATTAGCTCTTTTGGCCACAGCATCACATCGGGGAGCTCACATTGAGCTGATTATCCACCATGACCCCCAAATCTTTTTCAGAATCACTGCTTCCCAGGATAGAGTGCCCCATCTTGTAAGCATGGCATACATTCTTTGCTCTTAGATGTATAATTTGCATAAAAATTCATGTTGTTTGTGCCCAGTTTATCAAGTGATTCAGAAAGCTCTGAATCAGTGGTCTGTCCTCTTCATTATTTACAACTCCCCCAATTTGTGTTATCCTCCAATTTATTAGTGATGATTTTGTTTTCTTCCAGGTCCCCCATTGGCCTGGACTGTAGCATAGGGTCAATGTTACATAGCATAGGGTCAAGAACCGATCCCCATGAGTCGCCATTGAAAACACATCAGCTCACTAACTCTTCCCCGTCTTTCCTTTTGCTATTCCTTTTCTCTCTGCCTCTTATCCTCACTTTAAAAAAAGTGCATCTAACTGCGAAGACTTGGAAATACATCTTGTCTAGTCTGGTCATGGGTTCTTTTTCTCATGATGGAGAAGCAACCCAGCATGCTGAGGCAGAGGATACCCTTCTTTCCTGGATCCTGATAGTTCCCCAAGGACTCAGAAGGGAAGAGTGAGCTAGAAAGTAAGGGACATGAGTTTAGTGTTTTTTTGTGTTTGTATGATCTGTACTTTCCTGTGCGTTACATAATTAAGCATAAAAGTGCAAAAAGGTGTTAGACCCTGTGCAAAATATATGAGTGCATGCGCTGAGTGCTTCATAGCTACTGCAAACCCCTGAGAGATACTAGACATTCTGGGCAAGGGGTTTAAATGTTTAAATTAATGGGTTATATCAGGGGTCACCACTGGTCGTTGACCTGGTGGCCTAGGGAGGTGGACTGCGCAACTCCATTTCTAAGAAGTGGTAGCAGACAATCAGTGCCCAGGAAACATGCCAGAGAGGCCATCACAGAAACCAGTGCTGCAATCTGCTGAGGTTCCGGAAGCTTAACACACCCCAGAGAATCCAAAGCACAGACGCATGGATTCCCCTTACAGTAGTCCTAGTGGGTGGCCAGCAGGGAGCTAGGATCTGTGACAATATCTAAAAAAGTTGTACCAATTCTTCACCAGATTCATTTGCTTTCCCTACCTCTATAGTTAAACCCATCATATTGTAACTCCGGCCCCTACTCTTTATTGGTTTGTATCTTTTGACAATTCAGGGTAGGAATTTTTTTTTCTAGTCTTTGTTCAGCATCCAGTACCACGGGGCCCCAATCCAGATTGGGTCCTTTGGGCACTACCATATTACAAGTATTTAACTGCAGCAAAGAATCCTGTGGCACCTTATAGACTAACAGAGGTTTTGCAGCATGAGCTTTCGTGGGTGAATACCCACTTCTTCGGATGCAAGACCAAAGAATTATTTTTTGTATAGTATTATTTAACTATAATACTATACAAAAAAAATACTTACACACAAAAAGACTGGTTTTCCATCTCATGCCAACAAAAATAAATGACCATATTAAAACCACCACAGGAAGATTAATGTTGTTAAACTATATTATGTGCCAGTAGTCATCAGCATATGTAAATTGGATCCCTGCACAGACCCTACTGAAGACCAGTACGTAGTCATTACGTTCTGTATGATAACATGCATAACGTCAAATCAACCAGCAAAATAAAGTTATTGAATGTGCTTAACAGACTTTGTGGAGAAAGGAATAATGAGAAAATAAAATTCCTTGAAATACCCATCTGTTTTTTCCTCACTTAGTATTTCATCCATTTTTTTCTACTCTTCTGTGTTTCAAAATGTACATTTATTAAACTTTACACTTCCTATATTTTGATTTTACTCAGATTTTTAGCTTCAGGCTACTCAGCTGCATTTGCTCCTCCAAAATAATAAACCAACATCTTGTATGCAGTATTACCGTAACTGTGCTGGTCCCACGGTATTATAGAGACAAGGTAGGTGAGGTAATATCTTTTATTGGGCCAGCTTCTGTGAGTGAGCGAGACAAGCTTTCGTGCTTACAAAGAGCTCTTCTTCAGGTCCAATACAAAAAAAAAATTATTTCACCCACCTTGTCTCTCTAAATCAATATCTTGACAGTACGTGCACTCTAAAGCATGATAGCCTACTCAGCTAACAGTGAATCCAAAGCTGTTAAATTTTAAGTTACTGAACCTCACCTGAGATTTCAGCGGCTGTAAAATTGGACTAAAGTACTATCAGGCCACTACTCTCTGCTCAAGACCCATTTCTACAATGACATCTACACAAAGTTATCCAACCAATATCTAGCTACTAGGCAAGTTGCAGATAGTTTATATGAACAAAAACCAAAAAAAGTTTGATTGGATTTTATCCTTACCCCACCCTTTCATCTTCTTCTATTATAAGCTCCTCAAGGAAAGGATTTTGCCTTTCTCCCCACGGGTGGCCAGTAACTAAGTGTGAGCATTTACCACAATGCAAATAATAAACAATGTAAGACTGTGTGTGCAAGTTACTGAATTGAAAGTGATACTTTTCACTAAGGCCAGGTCTATACTTGGAAGGCTTTACCAGTATAGCTATGTTGGTGTACTATACCAGCAAATCACTCCTAGCATTAACACAGCTTATATTCGCAAAACTGTGCTTTTGCGGATATAGCTTATTCCAGCCACCCAAATGAAAAACTATTGTCAGTGTAACTGTCCCACACAAAGGGCTTTTGCTAGGAAAGCTATATCTATCACAAATCACACCTCTGACTGACATAGCCGGCAAAAGTTTGTAGTGTAGCCTCAGATTTTATTGTCTTGACAAGCTACACAAGCATTAACTTATTTTTAAAAAGAAAAACTTGAAGTATCTTTCAGAGGTGGGACATTAACTCTGAAAAGCTATTCATCATGCATCGTAGATCTTTCCTAGATTATTCAATAATGACACTAATCTCACAATGTCAAGAAATACATAAATTGCATGATTATAATATTACATAAAGTCGTTGTAGCATCTGCTACTTGTTACTGTGCAGACAGACTATGGACTCAATCCTGCAACGTAGCAAGAAGCCAATAGGACTACTTACACATCTGGCAGGGCTCTTAAAGTACCTCCCACATCAGGCCAATTGCCAGAAACAGGAAGGGGGTTGAGAGTAGGTTAGCAAGGTGGTAACAGATGAGACCTACAAATCACTCAAGGAACCCAGATGACCATGGACATCTTAAGTAGAACCCAACCTAGCAGAGACTGTCTATCAAATGACATTAAAAAAAACAACCCCAAATCCAGTTAAGTCATATAAACTTGTGATACTAGTACAAAAATTGTAAAAACCAAAAGAAAGTTAACACTTCAAATATTCAAGTTAAAATTAGCACAGTTAGCTTGACTTTAGTAAAGCTTGACTTTTGATACTGTCTCACATGACCTTGTCATAAACTAGGGAAATGCAACCTAGATGGAGCTACTATAAGGTGGGTGCAAAACTGGTTGGAAAACCGTTCCCAGAGAGTAGTTATCAGTGGTTCACAGTCATGCTGGAAGGGCATATCAAGTGGGGTCCCACAGGGATCAGTTCTGGGTCCGGTTCTGTTCAATATCTTCATCAATGATTTAGATAATGGCATAGAGAGTACACTTACAAAGTTTGTGGACGATACCAAGCTGGGAGGGGTTGCAAGTGCATTGGATGATAGGATTAAAATTCAAAATGATCTGGACAAACCGGAGAAATGGTCTGAAGTAAATAGGATGAAATTCAATAAAGACAAATGCAAAGTATCCCACTTAGGAAGGAACAATCAGTTGTACACATACAAAATGGGAAATCACTGCCAAGGAAGGAGTATTGCAGAAAGAAATCTGGGGGTCATAGTGGATCACAAGCTAAATAGGTGTCAAGAGTATAAAACTGTTGCAAAAAAAGTGAACACCATTCTGGGATGTATTAGCAGGAGTGTTGTAAGCAAGACACGAGAAGTAATTCGTCCGCTCTACTCTGCGCTGATTATGCCTCAACTGGAGTATTGTATCCAGTTCTGTGCAACACATTTCAGGAAAGATGTGGACAAATTGGAGAAAGTCCAGAGAAGAGCAACAAAAATGATTAAAGGTCTAGAAAACATGATCTATGAGGGAATATTGAAACATTGGGTTTGTTTAGTCTGGAAAATAAAAGACAGAGGGGACATGATAACCATTTTCGAGTACATAAAAGGCTGTTACAAGGAGGTGGGAGAAGAATTGTTCTTCTTAACCTCTGAGGATAGGACAAGAAGCAATGGGCTTAAATTGCAGCAAGGGAAGTTTAGGTTGGATATTAGGAAAAACTTCCTAACTTTGAGGGTGATTAAGCACTTGACTAAACTGCCTAACGAGATTGTGAAATCTCCATCATTGGAGATTTTTAAGAGCAGGCTAGACAAACAACTGTCAGGAATGGTCTAGATAATACTCAGTCCTGCCATGAGTGCAGGGGGCTGGTCTAGATCACCTCTCGAGGTCCCTTCCAATTCTATGATTCTATTTCTTAACTATTAAATCAGGAAATTAGGAGCAAGGTTACTCAACGACCACTATGCATAAAATGTCGTTATATTTTCCTTCCAAAAGAGTTATTTAAATATGATTGAGAAATGCAAAGTATTTTGGTGTGATACAGTTTCAAACTCAATGCTGAAAATGTTTGTCAATGGTGGGGGCGGGAGGGAACAAAAAATGCCAGCAGTATTTCAGCTCAATACCACAAATACCAGAAAATCTAATCACTGACTACACACTACCATAGTTAACATCAGAGGAAGCTACAGGTGTTAGATTAGCCACCAGAGGGCACCCCTATTATTTCAAAAACATAATAGCCAAAAGTAAAATGTAAAGTGACATTTAAGAACCAGAGTTTAAACAGTGAATTCCCTAGCTCATACCAAGATGTGTGCATGCAAAAATTTATTCAAATACCTCTACACTGGGAGGATTTGCGAGGATAGCTATACCAGCAAAACTCTTCTAGCATAAACAAGGCCTGAGATTATGAATCTGTATGATTGAGAAGATGGTGAAGCTGTTGAAAAGGAGTGAGAGCAGGGAAAAAGGGTTTGTGAGGACAGATAATGTTCTCCAGTGTACAATTTTCAGGAAGATATCAGGAAGACAATGTGAGATTGCCCAGGGAGAGGAGGTTGGAGAAGCAGAAGGGAAGAAGTAGATTTGCAGGACATCTGAACAGAGATGATAGCTGAAGCTATGAGAACAGATAAGCTTACCTAAGGAAAGCAGAGAGAAAGCATAGGTGGAGAAGAAGAGTGGATCAAGCACAGAATCCTAAAAGATACCAAGACAGTGAGAGAGGGACCAAACAATTAAACTGAAACACCCTGTACACATGAAGACATGAGAACCAAGACAGCACAGAATAATTCCAGGGTGGAAAGTGAGAACGAGATGGAGTGATTGAGTCATAAGCAGCAGCAGACAGACTGCACAGGATCTGCTTGAAAACCCACCTCTAAATAAATTTATTATATGGCTATCGATTAATCGCAGTTAATTCACACGATTAACTCAAAAAAATTAACTGCGATTTAAAAAAGTAATCGCGATTAATCGCACTGTTAAACAATAGAATACCAACTGACATTTATTAAATATTTTTGGATGTTTTTCTACATTTTCAAATATATTGATTTCTATTACAACACGGAATACAAAGTGTACAGTGCTCACATTATATTATTATTTTTGATTACAAATATTTGCACTGTAAAAAACAAAAGAAATAGTATTTTTCAGTTCACCTCATACAAGTACTGTAGTGCAATCTCTTTATCGTGAAAGTGTAACTTAAATGTAGATTTTTGTGTTACATAACTGCACTCAAAAACAAAACAATGTAAAACTTTAGAGCCCACAAGTCCGCTCAGTTCTACTTCTTGTTCAGCCAATTGCTCAGACAAACAAGTTTGTTTACATTTACAGGAGATAATGCTGACTGCTTCTTATTTACGTCACCCGAAAATGAGAACAGGCGTTCACATGGCACTTTTGTAGCCGGCGTTGCAAGGTATCTACGTGCCAGATATGCTAAACATTCGTATGCCCCTTCATGCTTCGGCCACCATTCCAGAGGACATGCTTCCATGCTGATGACGCTTGTTAAAAAAAATAATGCTTTTAATGAAATTTGTGACTGAACACTTTGGGGGAGAATTGTATGTCTCCTGTTCTGTTTTACCCACATTCTGCCATATATTTCATGTTATAGCAGTCTCGGATGATGACCCAGTACGTGTTCGTTTTAAGAACACTTTCACCGTAGATTTGACAAAATGCAAAGAAGGTATCAATGTGAGATTTCGAAGGATACCTACAGCACTCGACCCAAGGTTTAAGAATCTGAAGTGCCTTCCAAAATCTGAGAGGGACAAGGTGTGGAGAATGCTTTCAGATGTCTTAAAAGAACAACACTCCGATGCGGAAACTACAGTACCCGAACCACCAAAAAAGAAAAATCAACCCTCTGCTAGTGGCATCTGACTCACATGATGAAAATGAACATGTGTCGGTCCGCTCTGCTTTGGATCGTTATCAAGCAGAACCCGTCATCAGCATGGATGCATGTCTTCTGGAATGGTGGTTGAAGCATGAAGGGACATATGAATCTTTAGTGCATCTGGCACGTAAATATCTTGTAATGCCGGTTACAACAGTGCCATGCGAACGCCTGTTCTCACTTTCAAGTGACATTATAAACAAGACATGGGCAGCAATATCTCCTGCAAATTGTAACCAAACTTGTTTGTCTGAGCAATTGGCTGAAGTAGGACTGTGGACTTGTAGGTTCTAAAGTTTTACATTGTTTTATTTTTGAATGCAGGTTTTTTTTTTTACGTAATTCTACATTTGTAAGTTCAGCTTTCATTATAAAGAGATTGCACTACAGTACTTGTATTATGTGACTTGAAATATACTATTTCTTCTGTTTTTTACAGTGCAAATATTTAATCAAAAATAAATATAAAGTGAGCACTGTATACTTTGTATTGTGTTGTAATTTAAATCAATATATTTGAAAACATCCAAAAATATTTAAATAAATGGTATTCTATTATTGTTTAATCGCGCAGTTAATTTTTTTAATTGCTTGACAGCCCTAACTTGTTATATTATTGCTGTCAGTGTAGTGGATATGAGAGATTTAGAACTAAATACTTCAAGTATATCATGTACACTGCTCATAAAAGATTGTGACCAACACTCCTCATAGCCATCTATGCTTATTTATGAAAAGAGATAATTCCCCCCCCTTCCCAGCCCCAATTCACCAATCTAGTCCAGAGTATCAGTCTATAGCTCCTGCCTTCTTGTGGGCTTCCAGTTTTGTAATATCCTCTAAGTGCAACAACTGTCACAAAAGAAATTTGTGATCCAATCAGATTTTCATGACTTCTAAAAATCATTAGGGGGGGGGGGAGAGGAAGAGGTGTCTCTGAGGATCTCTCATACTAAAACCATACATAAATATTTCATTATTTTATTCCAGAACTGATTTACCAAGGTGCATAGCCAAACAATATGTAACAATTATTATTATTCCCTTCTCAACTCCAACAAGTATCACTCTTTTCTATTCTTACAGGTATCTAGTAAGTCCTAAAAATGTCACCTGCTGAGCAATTTTTATCCTAAAAGTGTGCACAGATTTAATGGTACAACATATCTTGTTTAATCCTTTATTATCAATATGGACGGACTTCCTAAGCGATCAGAAAGAAAATATACCAAATTTAATGTAAAGCCTCTTATCAATGTACCATGCACACATTTCTTATTTCTATTTTTAGAGCTATATTATCCAAAAATAACCATATTACATGAAAAATTAGACTGATAGGTAGTCATTTAAAAAGTGATAGCCATATGTTCCTGGCAAGCTGTGTGTTCAGGAATTTGGGGTACTTCCTATTGTAACACTGGCTGCCTAGTACAGCAAGAAGGGGGAACCACCAAAGCAGCCAAAACCAAGCAGACATTTATATTTCATTCAATATCAGGTCTATTTAGTTACTTTAAAAGTAATGAAAAAATCCAAATTAAGGAACTTCAATTCTTCATTGTCTTAAGGAGAGAAATTAGCAAAGGAGACTAGCTGGGGCAAGGTTAAGAAACCTACTGTCAGAGATCCTAGTGAGTACCCCCCTCCTGCCCAGTCAGTAGGACTGCTGGGAGCAGAATCCAAGCCTCTGCTGCTCTGGAACCAAGTCCTGGGAGCCTGACCAGAGTTGAGCCACTGTCCACTCCTGGGGTTGCTAGGCATATTCCTATAGCACAGACCTTCTATCTGGCACCACCTTTCTAAGAGCTGGAATCCACTGTCCAGCAACATTGCCCCTCTGGGTGCAGTGCTGACCCTTCGGACTCCCCAGTACTTAAGCATGCCCTCTCTCGGAACTCCACCCCAAAGGTGTGGAGCTGCTAAGCATCTGGTTACAGTTTAACTCTCTCAAGGCCACACGTTAGTTGTGAAACAGTTAACAAACACTCTCTGCATAGAGAGTAACACCTTTATGCTCTTCAATACTTAATCATATAAAGTACAGTGAGTACAGATCATACCAAACACACACCTGAAACCACGATGTCTCTCTCACTTCCTTTGTGAGTCCTTGGGAAACCATGTGGGTCCAGGGAGGCAGACAGGGTGTCCCTTTTATTGCAGGCTGTTGCATGCTGGCTGGTCTCTGCCCCTCATGGAGTCCCTTATCCAGATTGTGTGACCTTCTCCTCTCCTGGCACTTGCTTTCTCTTCCTTTCCCCACTGTCTTCCTGTGGGTTTTCTTATTTGAACCCCTCTTGGTCACCTGGCTGTCTTTGTTCTGCTCCTGGTAAGTTTCTACTGCTCCTCCCTTCCCTGCTTCCTTCAGATGAGTTAAGCTAAAATTGGTTTTCTATAGATGCAGTTCACCCATTATCCCAGAGGCTTACTGAGTTCTGAGCACCCTTCACTGTAACTTTCTGGTGTGTATCTGCTACAGGCGCTGTCAGCAATGGTGAAGCCACATATGTACAGGCCTGTGTGTTAGTACAGTTAACATGAGTATTAGACTTATAACAATGTAGTTAGCGTTTAGACTTAATGATATGCTTCCAAGTTGCTGCATGCGTTAATCTCAATTATAATTGATCACACAATATTTACATTTTTGCTTTGTAACTGTAAAACATGTTTGCTCTGAAACAGTGAACCCAGTCAGGTGGGGTCATCTCCCGCCCATCACTAAGGCCTATACAAACTAAATGGGCCACTGTGGGACATCACAATACAAAGACTTTGTTAATTGCCCCTTACATTCATGATGAGGCTACATGCAAAAGGGATCATCTCACCAGATTGAATTTTGGAAGAAGGAAATAAAAATTGCTGACAAGAAATTTTTTCATCTCCTTTGCTGTCTGGACTCTCACAGGGCCAGAGCTACAAAATGGAAGCAAATATCACCAGGGTCAACCCAGGTTAGCCCTAAAAGACATTCAGAGTTCACAGATTTCTACAATTCTGTCACCTTTTGGAATACTGATTAACTCATCTGTGTATATATGCTTGCCTCCTTTAACCTTGTAATAACTCATTTATTTTCTTAATAAATCCTTAGTTTACTATAGGATTGGCTACAAGTATTATCTTTGGTGTGAGGGATAGCTCAGTGATTTGAACATTGGCCTGCTAAACCCAGGGTTGAGAGTTCAATCCTTGAGGGGACCCATTTAGGGAACTGGGGTAAAAATCTGTCTGGGGATTGGTCCTGCTTTGAGCAGCGGGTTGGACTAGATGACCTCCTGAGGTCCCTTCCAATCCTGATATTCTATGATTCTATGAACTAAGGTCCAAATTGACTGGGGTAAGTGGCTGGTCCTTTGGGACTGGGAGTAATCTGAATACTGTTGCGATTTTTGGTGTATAGCAACCATTTATCACTAAGTCCACTTTGGACTGCCTATGACTCTGTGGAAAGACTGTTACAGTGTTTTAGGAGTTCACACTTGTTACTGGATTGGTGAAATCTAATTATAGAACATACAATAATTTGGAGGTCTCTGCCCAGCTTCTTGACAGTCTACCCTGAAGTTGGCATTCATGCTTGTGAGCCACTCCAGATAGCATGACAGGTTGAAAGGGCTCTGTTGAAGAGGAAGGAAGGGGCTGCCTGGCCCTGGAGCAGTGGGGAGTGATGCAAGGGGAAAGGCCTTTGGGCCCCTGCAGCCTGCTTTGGTCAGGGGAATAGCTTTGTTTTGGACTTCCTTAGGGAGTCTTATTTTTATTCTTCCAACTGTGCCCTGAAGGAAGGGCGTACACAGATTTTTGGATAAGGCACTAGTTCTTCCTGGGCTGGCGGAGACAGCCAGCAGCCTACATTAAAGTTGTTTGCAATCATAAAGACTAGAAAGGTTTGTTTTTAAAGGCAAGTTTAAATTCTGCGGGGGAAAAGATAATAGAGTCCCACCCTATCCACCAAGATAGTTTTCCATTCATCAGTAGTAGAGTGAATGATTTTTTCAAGGCCTGAATTCCATCACTTCCTCTGTATTAAGATGCCTAATGAAAAGTCAATATTAATGACGTAATCACCAATTTATGTCATATACAGAAAAATATAATATCTGCCAAACCTTCACTGTAAAAATTAGTAGGCATAGATACTAGTCCAGCTTTTCACAACACTCTCATTCTATTTTTATGATATGGCCTTTTAAAGTATTTCTTTCTCCCCATTGCCATGTGTGAATCATCTGACAAGTTAGCCAATTGACTAGGAAAGTGACATTTGAAAAATATTGTGGCTACAGCTTAGATACAGAGATAAACACATTAGATTAATAATTAGTAGTTTAAGGCAATTATTTTTAACAAATGTGAGGCTACTCTGCCCTTATGATATATTTAAGAACTATGATTTTCCTAAAGAGCCAGTAGAATTACTATAGGAAAAACCCACACATGATTCAGAGATACAATCAACAGCCATTTCTCTTTGATTACCTCTATCTAGTTTGTGTTAATTTTATCAGTTCCTCGGGGGGAAAAATTAAATCCTTGGCATACTTGGCAATGCATTAAAATACCTGATCTCTAATTATCTCTTTGTATAGCTTTTATTTGGTCCTTTATATTTTTGATGGGGGAGGGGGTTGTCCAGGCCCCCAAGGTATGAGTAATCCCTTACCTACTGAGCAAAAAACATTCCAAAAGGATTTGCTTGCATTTCCCACATATTCAGTAATTCAACATAAGAAGGCAGTTGGGTGGGGGATTCTGAAATGATTGCATTCACTTCCTTATCCCAATTATAGCACAACTCTATTTCCTATACAACACATGCCTCACGTAAACATGGAATAATTCCCATAGTCAGCAAAGGCTATCTCCAAAGATAGAATGTCGCAAAGCTACTTTCAAATTCTAGAAAGCATTGCAGGTCAGATACCCTCCTTTTCTCCACTGTTGTCCTTTCTCAATAACTGAAAACGCCACCTTCAACATCCCCAACTTTCCAAAGGACTGATAGGCAGAATATATTCCTTCAGTCACTACTAGACCTGAATACTCCGACATGGCAGTACCACCAAGCATTGATACACCTTTAAATAGCATTTCATTTTTCTAGGAGACTAAATAAATCTTTATGATTATGGAGGAAGCAGACTGAGCTCTAAAAAACCTTTCAGGATATTACAATTTACATGTTCTATACTGTGTGCTATAATTAAAAAAAAAAATACTCATCTTTTTTAAGAAAGGCATTACAGCTGACATTTTGCTGACAAGGATCACAATGGGGCATCTCATTTAGTTCACCATGAAGTGCCACGACCTCAAGCATAGATCATTCAAGGTTAATCAGAATATTAGAAACCACACACTCTTTATTAGTGTCACATAACAAAGAAGCATGCTGCCTTTGATGGTATGATAAAAGAAAGATCTGGAACCCCCCAGGAGTCTTCAGCTTTGCAGCACAGCAAGGTTTCATATAACAATGAAAGTATATTTGCTTAACTAATGGAAGGAAAACAAGCATTGTATTAGATCATCTCTACAAAAGGCTAACTGTCTTAACAGAACAGTTTATGCAACAAAGCACTTTAAAAACAACTACTGTTCCCAGCTTGGAGGGTGTTCCCTTAAATCTTACATAATCTTGATTTGCTTCATTAATTGCTTATGTATTTATATGCATACCATTTGTGAAAAAGTAATTTTGGATATAAATGAATGCAAGTCCTAAATTGTTTCAATGCACTGTAATGTACAAACTGCAATTGCTACCGTGAAACATTGCTTTGAGAGAAATTCTTCTATGGGAAAAATTTCCACTGTAAAATAGTCTCACTGCATGCACTATATATAGAATTATAGAAATTTAAGGCTGGAAGGGCCCTCAAAAGGTAATCTCATCGATCCCACTGTCCAGAGCCAGGACCATCTCTGACATGTTTGTCTAACCCAGTGATTGGCAACCTGTGGCTCGTGGGCCGCATCACTGGCGGGCCGCGAGACAGTTTGTTTACATTGACCATCCGCAGCTCCCGGTGGCCATGGTTCGCCGTTCCCAGCCAATGGGATCTGCGCGAAGTGGTGGCCAGCACGTCCCTGCGACCCGTGCCACTTCCCGCAGCTCCCATTGGCTGAGAACAGCAAACCACGGCACTGGGAGCTGTGGGCGGCCGTGCCTACAGACAGTCAATGTAAACAAACTGTCTCACGGCCCGCCAGTGGATTACCCTGATGGGTCGCGTGGGGGCCGCAGGTTGCCCACCACTGGTCTAAACTGTTCTTGAAAACCTCCAATGATGGGGATTCCACAACATCCCTTGGCTACCTATTCCAGTACTTAACTATCCATATAGTCAGAAAGTTTTTCCTAATAACTAATCTAAATCTCCCTTGCTGTTCATTAAGCCAATTACTTCTTCTCCCACCATCAGTGGATGCGAGGAACAATTTATCACTCTCTTTAAAAGACCTTCACATATTTGAAGATCAGTTTCTTCCCCACTCCCTTCACCCCACCCCCAGGTCTTTTTTTCTCAAGATTAGACATGCCTAGTTGGTTTTTTTTTTAAGTTTCCTCATAGGTCATGTTATCTAAACTTTTTATCCTTTGAGTTGTTCTCTGGACACTCTGTGTGTCCACATTTTTCTCAAGCTGTCGACCATACTGCTGCTACACCACCTCCATCTGTAATGTTATTGGTTCCTTCAGCTAAACATCTTATTTACATAATAATTTATGAGTAGTTCAATTATACTTATTGTATGATATTCAGTGGTATGGACAACACAGCGTGTCATTAAATCTATTTGTGTTCAAATATATTCAACTGAACTCCATTCTTGAACTTGCCAAGCCACCAGCAAGAACCTTAACTGTGAAGTGGTTCAAGTGAAAATGATCAAGAAGATTAGCACCATAGGGATTTGTCACCAAGAACTGAAAAAATGTTTTTATTACATTGTAGGGTTTCTTTTCTTTTGTTTCATTTGTTTCTTTTTAAACACAAGGTTAAAATGTTTTTATTTGAAACAGTCTATTTAATATTTTGTAGCATCAGTATAAACTATTTTCTACACCAAAACAACTTGTCATTGTGATAGTAATGTGATTTCTTGGGTTAAACAGCCAAGTACATAATTACATAGAATCACAGAATCGTAGGACTGGAAGGGACCTCGAGAAGTCTCCTAGTCCAGTCCCCTACATTCAAGGCAGGAATAAGTATGATCTAGACCATTCCTGACAGGTGATATTTTAACCTGCTCTTAACCTCCAATGATGGAGATTCCACAACCTCCCTAGGCAATTTATTCCAGTGCTTAACCACCCTGACAGTTAGGAAGTTTTTCCTAATGTCCAACCTAAACCTCCCTTGCTGCAAGTTAAGCCCCTTCCTTGCTTCCTGTCCTATCCTCAAAGGTTAACTAGTACAATAGTTACAAGCCTACCCTATATGAATGCCATGAACACATATCTAATTATACAGTGCATCAATAAACTCCTGTACAGAATATTTGTCTCTTACCTAACACTTTACAGTGAAAGGACTTTACAAACATTAACTTATCTGTGCTAGTTAAGAAATAGACAGAGGAAGAAAAATCAAAGAAATTAGCAGCATATCTGGGATTATTAGAACTCAGGGAATCCTGGGCCCCAGACTGCACTGTTGCCTGTATGCTACCACACCACTTACGTTTGCGATGTTGTCAGCTCTCTGTGTGCTGCTGCAAGTGCCATTCTTCCGATGAGATATAAAATTTAATACCTGACAGCTTGGTTATTTTTATGGCATTTTCCACAAAAGAGCAGAGATGTGAACTTCAGTGTCCTAGCCAAAACCTAATTTAGGTAATTATGTTATGTGCACCTAAAATATTCTCACTGTAGTTTTAAATGGAGAGATTATTCACTTCCCCACCCAAAAAGGAGATATATAACAGTACAGTCATCTTTGTTATTGGCACAGAATGGCTGCAGCATTCCACCTCACTACTGGCTGCATGATTTTATAACGTCTGTAAAGCGCTCTGGGGTACTTCAAATTGAAAGGCACTATATAAACACAGATTAATTGTAACAGATGCTTTCCCCCGGGTTCTTGATGACACCTTTTAGCAAGGAGCTTAAGTCTTACCAATTATAGGAATGGCAAAAATAATGAACAACTTTTTCTGTTTATGTTAAGTAGGCTCCCTTGGCGAGAACAGAAAATAGTACACAACAACTATGAGACATTACATCACTGCTTCTCACAGCTTGCCATAATTCCAAATAAGAGGCAAGTGTACCTACTGTGTTGGAAATAAGATCATCATAAAATAATACCTAAGATTAGAAATGAAAATAAGATATGCTCTCAATGATGCTATCACCTTTGGACTAATCATGGTATTTGCACTGTAGTGAGCCTGAGCATACAATGATAATAGTGGCTTCCCACAGCTCTCACATTTAATTCAACTGGAAGCTGACGGCCATTTACTGCTTGCTTTGTTTAGAGCATGAAACATAACCAGAGTCAATTGAGGCTAACTTAGTGCCACTATGAGTATTTCTACACACTGTTCACTATTGTGAAAATGTAATTTCATGGTGTCTTACACTGGTCACAAGGTAACTTAGTGCCTCATCTGAATCATGAATAGAGAGGAGTATTTAATGCTACAGCTGCAGTTTGCACTATACATTTTCAGCTAATACACCATGTTAGATTTCATTTGAGGCGTAAGAGTGGGTTTTTTATTTATGCCTAAAGTTCATATTTTATGAAACAAGACTATATCCTACTAGGCTTCCTAAGGATATACAGTACAGACCCGTTTACACGCGAATCCGCTTAACGTGCGGTAGCGCCATGCCTCCCAGTGCTACCTATTTAATACGCGAGACTCGTTAACACGCGGTACAGGAACTTGCTATGTAGCGCTACAGATTTGCTCACTAACTCACTGACATAGAAATCGACAGGAAGCGCGAAGTGGAAATGTGTTGTACGTCTTTACCGCCGACGGGAGGGGAGAGGGGGAAGGGGCAGCAGGGCCGCTGACGGGGGAGGCAAAAAGGGCAGGGACATTAAAGTGCGCTTTAAGGATGGTCCTTTGCCGCGGCAGCGCTGGGCCGCCAACAAGAGGGGGAACGCAGCAATGTTAAAGCGCTGCTGCGGCAAAGGACCCTGCAGTGCTTTAAGGTCCCTGCCCCTTTTGCCCCCCCTCGGCTGCCGATGGGCGGGGGGGGGCAAAGGGAGCAGCTTCCCCAGGGCCGGCGATTTAAAAGGGCCCTGGGCCCTTTAAATCGCCATGGAAACCCCGGGTGGCACGGACCGGGTGGCACGGACCAGGCAGCCTGGAAGGGCTGGCTGGGGGATGCTGACCCCCTAGCCCCATCCTCCCGAGGCCCCGCCCCTTCCGGGGGCCAGAGTCACCTCCGCCCTGTACCAGTAAGTGTCCTGAGTTACTTTCACCCCTGTGTAGTAATAATGTTTTTATTAGATTACACATCTGAATTTATATTCTTGCAAAGCGCCGTTAACAGATAGGCCTGCAGTATTTGGGACGCTGTGAATACGTATGTAATCCTAGATAATTATACATGCATATAGAGATATCTTAAGATATTTCAGCATGGCCCTCTTAACCCACGGTCCATTAACACACGGTTGTGACGGCTTGACTCCCGACATCCGCGCATAAACAGGTCTGTACTGTATTAGTTAGACTTTGTGCCAGAATACATAATCTGCTTCCCAGTCAGTGGGCAAGGCATGACAGCTCCACAGCCCTTCTGTAGCTAGAATAAGGGTGACAACTCTTAGAAACCTCGAAGGGGTTGTGTCCAGTAGATCCATGTAACCGCAGAATCTAGTCAAGCTCCTGCTCATCTACCAAACACCCTCGGAGCCTAATTTTATTGCATGTAGGATATGGGGTCCAGATGCATGCCTGGATAGCGGGTCCACTCAATAGCTGCTCCCCTCCACATAATGGAACTCAAGGCAGTGATGCTGCCTTGCATAGTCTACTGTTGCTCCTATGATCAAGGTAAAATTCACTCCACATTAATTTCTCTGGGGGACCAAAGCAGCAGAAGGTTGAAGTTCTGTTCAAGAATGACTCCTGAGAGCACTTACCTCTTCCATAGGAGTCCAGCACTCGCTGTTGCTGCAGTTGTTCCTATGAAAGCTGCCATCATAAGTCTTTGCCTGCTTCTGGTGGGATGTGCCATTCCATGGTAACGTCGGGAAACAGCCTCTAAGCCTGCCACAGCAGCAAGAACTCGAAGGCGAAACATCCTATCAAGTAAGGGAAACAAATTACTATTGCAAATAGAGCAGCAAGTGCTGCAGTACAAAAGCAATTCAATTTTTCATTACTTTCCTCCTTCTTCCAACTAGGTATTCTCCAAGCCAAAGAATTTCACATCTCATCCTTATTTCAGTCCACCAATTTGCGAGACTATCACTCCAGCAAAGGAAAGATGACAGAGCTCCCTTCGGAACTTGTCAATGACACACCTGAGCCAACCAAAGGGGTCACTGCAGTGCAACATGAGACGCTTCCCCCCTCCAAGGACTCACCTACATTAGGCAACTGTCCTGCATCTGACAAGGGATGTCAGCAACAGTCCCCCTGAATCAGTGTTGAAAGTTGCCATACTATTACTCTTTAATACGTATGTTGAGGTAGCACCCAGCGTCCTCAATCAGGATAAGAGCTCCATCGTGATAGCCATTATACAAACTCCAGTGGAAAGAGTTTCCAACAATGTAATGGAAATGCTGATTGAGAAACTTTTGTCCTTTCTACCCTAGCAGTTTTACCAGTTCATGGGGACCCTTTGTTGGGAACCTTTTTCATCCACCAGTCAATTTCGTACAATAGAGTAGACAGGCCTCTAGAAGCAGGCTACAACTAGATGCACCCTTAGTTTTTAACAGAAACAAATAAATCATACAAAACCATCATATTACCGCAAATCTTTTATGATAATTTGTTTTGAAACGAACTATCCCTTTCAGAGAGCTAGGGCTACATTACTTAGTGAGTGGTTCTCTAAATTGCAGATATTACTAATTTGCACAAGCCCAGCTGACACACTTTGCAATCATGACTCAGCTGTCTATTCGGTTCTTCTTACAGCAGTTTTTACACCTCTAAGTTCTCCAAAACATTTACTATATTAAGTGAAAACATTTGTTTATTTCTCTTCAAGTATCACAGTGTTACAGATGGAAATAGGGCATAGAAATAAGCACTGCAAATTAATACAATCCGTTCTGCCTAAGACACAATCTTAGAAGGCAAGCTAAAAACGAATATAAATTTTACTTTATTGAAAAAGCCAGAAGGCTCTTTGTTACATTTTTTAAATGACTGGGGAGGAGAGGGTTATCTAGCCTGGAGCTCAACGCTCAGACTCTGCTCTAACTAAAACATTACACAACTTGAAGTATGTCTTTTAAAATACTATGGGTACTTCACTGCCCTGCACAGAAATAGTTGTGCAGAGAAAAATGGAAAACTGAGCTGCCGATCTAAATGTTATTAAAATAGTAAAATCGATAAACTGCAAGGATTGCATCTGAGAACAAGACACCCTCTACAGGAGATAGAATCACAAAAATAGAAACATTTAAAATAAAAATGACTTTTGCACTTTGCAAGCTCACAAAAAGCAAGTCTGAATTACAAAGGAGAAATGCTACAGGATAAAAAAGTGTTGTGTCTTTTAGTGAAGAAAAATCCTTACTGATCTAATTCACACTCCTATGAAATCTCTCCAAATAGATTAATGCATTATAAAATTCAGAATATGAAAAGGCCTTTATCATATTTTCAAGGAGAAAACCTCCTGTTGAAGAAGCTCATAATTTCTTAAAGCAAATTCATTCCTTCTCCTTAGCTTTTAACATACTCTTACTACCATCTTTCACAAATGTTTACTGACCTGCTCAAGATCAAGACCAAGTGAGAGGAGCCAATAGCAGTCAATACAAAGTAGTGCCTACAGATACAATTAGCATTTTACTGTGCAAGCAGCAATACACTCCTATAGACCTGCACTGCAGCTTTATCATTACTAGAAGCTCACAATTTAGTAATGTTGGGACTAGTTTGCACAAACAAATATTTATGCTTGAGAAAACACACATACATACATCCCTGTTCCAAAAGCCAGAGTTAATTTAAATGTATTTACTTTTCCCCTCAAATTACAGTAGTATATAGTTAGGGCCCTACCAATTTCACGGCCGTGAAAAACATGTCACGGATCGTGAAATAAGCCCTTCCCCATGAAATCTGATCTCTCCGAAATCAGGTGGGCTGGGGAGGGACAGAACTTGTCCTTTCCCTGCATGGCTGTTATGGCAGGAAATCAGACCCACCTCCACAGGCAATGCAGAAATGAGAATGGTACACCCTCACTTCTGCGCTGCAGCAGCCCCTGAGCTGGGCTCTGGGCTGCCGCCTCCCGCAGCTCTTGCCGGGCCTCGGGGTTCCCGGGCTTGGGGCTGCCACTCCCCGGAGCTCTTGCTGTGTCTCAGGGTGCCCTAGTCCAGGGCTTCTGCCCTCCCCCTGCGGCTCAGGCTTCTGCCTGCTGTCGCCGCCGCTGCCACCCCCACCCAAGCTCTCGGCGCTCAGGCTCCAGGCTGCTGCTCCCTCCAGCCCCTTCAGCTCCTGCCGTGGCTGAGGGTGTAGTAGCTGCAGCTCTTGCCGGGGCTCAGGGACCTGGACTGAGTGTTGCCCCCACCCCACGGCTCCTGCTGGGGCTGGGAGCATCCGGGCTCAGGGACCTGGGCTGGGGGTTGCCACTTAAGTTCCCTCTAAGCTGCACAGCCATGCAGCAGCCTATTAAGCGCCACGCAGGTGCTCAGGACTGCGGCCGGGGAGAGGTACCCCTCCCCCGGCCCCAACCCAGCCCGGACCTGCCATGGCCAGAGGAGAGGGGCCTATCTTGCGGCCCCAGCCCAGGACCTGCTGTGGCAGAGACAGAGAACTGACGGGGGCAGAGTCTTCTCTCCCCACCGTAGCCCTGGGGCAGCCTGCACCCCCCGCTGGAGCCCTCACCCCCCCCCCCCCCCCCCCCCCCCCCCCCCCGCCCCCCCCCCCCCCCCCCCCCCCCCCCCCCCCCACACCCCCCCCCCCCCCCCCCCCCCCCCGCCCCCCCCCCCCCCCCCCCCCCCCCCCCCCCCCCCACCCCCCCCCCACCCCCCCGCCCCGCCCCGGCGCCCCCCCCCCCCCCCTAACCCCCCCCCCCCCCCCCCCCCCCCGCGCCACATGAATTTTGTTATGTACACCAATATGGAGGTGATGTGTCACACATCACCTCCATATTGGTGCACATTACAAAATTCATTCCACACATTCGTGGGAAAAATTAGAGGGAAAACTAGCTGTTACCTCCTGCAGCTCCAGCCCCCACAGTTCCTGCCCAGCTCGGAACTGCCCCCCAACCCTTCCCCGTGGCTCCTACCTGGGCTCAAGCCAGGACTCGAGGCTTCCACCCCCTGCGGCTCCTAGGGCTCAGGGAACCTGGGCTGGAGGCTGCCACTCCCCGTGGCTCCAGCCAGGATTTGAGACTTTTGCCCCCTGCAGCTCCTGCCTAAGCTCCAAACTTCTGCTCCACCCCCCATGGCTCCAGCCAGGGCTCAGGGCTGCTGCCCCCCACTGCTTGTGCCCAGGCTCCGGGCCACCCAGGCTCGGGGCTTCTGCCTCCCCCCCCCCCCAGCTTCTGCTCGGGGTGCCTGAGTTCAGGGCTTCAGCCCCCACAGCTCCTGCCAGGGCTGGGACACCCATTTTTCAAATTGTCCGGTGGCCCTGGGCACAGGCCCCATAGGCCCATACATTAATCCACCACTGGCCCTGACTAGCAGCTAGGAGACCCCAGCTGGGGCGCTCCCACCAGCACTGGGAAGATCAGACCTACTTCCACCTCCAGGAGCTTTCTCCAGCTGCAGGAAACTCCGCAGCTGCTGCCTTCAGAGGCTCTGTCTTTACCCAATCTGTTTATTCTTTATCAGAGGTCTATGGACAACATATTTTAAGTCACTGCCCTCTTTAGTACACCTCTTAAGCAGGACATTCTGTATTATAAGATTACTTCCAAAGGTTTCTTGTTTTGTTCAGTATAATATTTCATACACTATTTCAGTAAACACTAACAATTTATGTAACATCAGCTTAAAAGGAACCTAGAAGACAAATACCAGGCAGAAGTGTAGACAAAGGTTTTCAATCTGTTGACATCAAACATCAGATTTGAAGGCAACTTCATTGGGAAATCAAGTGACATTCAGCTGTTATTTCCTAACTTAGGTCAGAGTTCTGTAAAAGGTGGCTCAAGACATAGAAGGCTATTCTAATATCCCCTAAAAATCAGAGTTATGGGCAATTGGCATAACATTTAGTACTTCCATTAGCTCTTGAATTTGAATAGTTATAATTTTATGCTCATTTATAAACACAAGCCAGAAAGTAAATTACTTTGGGATTAATGTTGTTTTATTTATTCCTTTTAAAAAAAGCTTTTAAATGTTCATAATGAAAACTCTCAGGGAAATACTAATCCAGGGGTCGGCAACCTTTCAGAAGTGGTGTGCCGAGTCTTCATTTATTCACTCTAATTTAAGGTTTCGCATGCCAGTAATACATTTTAACATTTTTAGAAGGTCTCTTTCTATAAGTCTATAATATATAACTAAACTATTGTTGTATGTAAAGTAAATAAGGTTTTTAAAATGTTTAAGAAGCTTCATTTAAAATTAAATTAAAATGCAGAGCCCCCCGGACCGGTGGCCAGGACCCGGGCAGTGTGAGTGCCACTGAAAATCAGCTTGTGTGCCGCCTTCGGCACGCGTGCCATAGGTTGCCTACCCCTGTACTAATGCAACAATGGCCATCACATATCATCCCGCAAATCTTTCAAATGCACAGCATAAAATGGCTCTGCATTACAAAGGATGGCCTTCATTTCAGATTCAAAATTACTTCCATCCCACACTAATCTAAATTCCCACTTTCTCTCTTGGGAATTATTTCCATTATATATGCAAACTCAGAAGTTATACAAGTGTTATTTTTTCTAAAAAAATTAGTGACACACAAGTTGAAAAGCCATCTACTATTTTTCTGTCCTCTTATTTGGGTCTCTCTCCCTCATTTCAGCTGTACAAGACAGAATTGTGAAAAAACAAACAGAAGATAGCCACATTTTTCACTATCATTACAAAATGTTCTTAAGACTTGCATCAAGAAAGTTTGGGGTGAGAGGGAGCCTTATGTTAATGCAGCATTTTGCCTGCCAATCTGAAATGCCTAAATTTTGCAGAACTATTATACTCACAGAAATGCTAACATCTCCCTTGCATACAGTAATCAGTTACTGATATACTGTTATATTTACACAAAAGAGCACAGTATAAAGTTTGTCTAATAGCATCAGCTAGACAGAGCTAAAGCAAAACACTTCCCACATTAACTCACTGTTTTAAATACATCTATCTTTTTTTTTTAAATGCACCAGTGGGACTGAAGCTTTCTATGCTATCCATCTGAAGGGGTTGCCAACTAACTCTCACAATTTTATCACAAGCCTCATGGTATTTTCTCTCTAAACCCCAGCTGCTGGAATCAAGATTGCATGAGAATCTCAGGGTTCATTCTGTGTTCATTTAAAAATATTTTAAAAATAAGTTTCTGACCTTCATGGTTGCAGTGAAAAGCCAGAAAATCTGACTTAACATAACCTAAAGGCTCAGACCAGCAGGCAAATAAAGAAGCCAAAAGGTGTTTTTAAATGACTAATCATGACTAATAGCTTATAACCAATCATGATTTTGGATGGCCTCATTCATGCTTTTTAATGTTTGTAACTGGCAATACTGCATATGCCAATACTAATTTCTTTGTGGCAGAGAAATGGTGGTGAAAGGGCAGTTTGAGCAAATCTTGTTGCATCTGAAGAAGTGAGGTTTTTTACCCACGAAAGCTTATGCCCAAATAAATCTGTTAGTCTTTAAGGTGCCACCGGACTCCTTGTTGTTAAACATGAGTCACTGAAAATAGGGACCGCCAGCCCTAACTACTGTTTCTGTCATACTATTACAAATCATCATAGACTATTACTATGCTGAATGAACAAAAACAACAGCCACATTATTACCATTTAGAGGAGATAAACCAAACAGCTTTACTCTAAACCTCTGCTCAGAAGAGCCCGATAATTACAATTGCAGAGCATGTCTAATTCAAGGATTTTCCTAGGTCAAAAGATACATCTCTGATAGATAAGGGCAACTATAGCTACTTGTACTGCTTTGAGAAAGGAACGGATTCTCACTAGCAGAAAAAACAAATGAACTGCCTTAGCAGAAGACTAACATAGAGCTTTATCATCTTCTCTGTTTATCTTAGCGATTGGCTGAACAAGAAGTAGGACTGAGTTGACTTGTAGGCTCTAAAATTTTACATTGTTTCGTTTTTGAGTGCACCTATATAATTAAAAAAAATCTATATTTGTAAATTGCACTTTCACAATAGAGATTGCACTAAGGCACTTGTATGAGGTGATGGAAAAATACTATGTCTTTTGTTTACCTTCTCCACACTAGTCATGATTTTATAGACCTCTATCATATCCCCCCTTAGTCATCTCTTTTCCAAGCTGAAAAGTCCCAGTCTTATTAATCTCTCCTCATATGGTAGCCATTTCATAACCCTACTCATTTTTGTTGCCCTTTTCTGAACCTTTTCCAATTCCAATATATCTTTTTTGAGATGGGGCGAAGACATCTGCACGTGGTATTCAAGGTGTGGGCATACCGTGGATTTATATAGAGGCAATATGCATAATAAGAAATAAAATATCACATTGCCTCTATATAAATCCCTTTCTTAATGATTCCCAACATTCTGTTAGTTTTTTTGACTGTCGCTGCACATTGAGTGGATGTTTTCAGAGAACTATCCACAATGAATCCAAGATCTCTTTCTTGAGTGGTAACAGCTAATTTAGACCCTACCATTTTATGTGTATAGTTGGGATTGTGTTTTCCAATGTGCATTACTTTGCATTTATTAAATTGAATTTCATCTGCCATTTTGTTGCCCAGCAACCCAGTTTTGAGAGATCCTTTTGTAGATCTTTGCACTCTGCCTGGGACTTAACTATCTTGAGTAGTTCTGTACCATCTGCAAGCAATTTGCAAGCACATGGAGGATAACAGGGTTATAAGAAAGAGTCAGCATAACAAATCATGCTATACCAACTTAATTTCCTTCTTTGATAGGATTACTGACCTAATGGATGGAGGGGAAGCAGTAGACACAATATACCTTGATTTTAGTATGTTTTTTTGACAGAGTTCTGCATACCATTTTCATAAGCAAACTAGGGAAATGTGGTCCAAATGTACAAGTACAAAATGGGGAATAACTGGCTAGGTGGCAGTACTGCTGAAAAGGATTTGGGGGTTATAGTGGACCACAAACTGCATATGAGTTGCCAATGTGATGCAGCTGCAAAAAAGGCTAATATGATTCTGGGGTGTATTAACAGGAATGTTTTACGTAAGACACAGGAGATAATTGCCCCACTCTACTCAGCAATGGGGAGGCCCCAGCTGGAGTACTGTGTCTAATTCTGGGCACCACAATTTAGGAAGGATGTGAGCAAATTGGAAAGAGTCCAGAGAAGAGCAACAAAAATGATAAAAGATTTAGAAAAGCTGACCTGTGATGCAAGGGTGAAAAAACTGTGCATGTTTAGTCTTGAGAAAAGAAGACTGAGGGGCGACCTGATAACAGTCTTCCAAATATGTTAAGGGCTGCTATAAAGGGAACAGTGATTAACTGTTCTCTATATCCACTGAAGGTAAGACAAGAAGTAATGGGCTTAATCTGCAGCAAGGTAGATTTAGGTTACATATTAGGAAAAACTTTCTAACTATAAGGATAATTAAGCCATGGAATAGGCTTCCAAGGGAGGTCTTGGAGTCTCCATCTTTGGAAGCTTTTAAAAACAAATTGGACAAACACCTGGTCTAGGTTTACTTGGTCCTGCCACAGCTGAGGGAGCTGGACTTGACTTCTTGAGGTCCCTTCCAGCCCTACATTTCTATGATTTTATGAAAAACCAAAGATGTGTCTATTGATGCACAAGTGGAAAATGAAAGACTCCCCTTTGTGCCTCTGCGGTGAACATCCAAACCATTGAACACATCAAAATGCAGCGCCCCAACTATGGATTCAAAAGTGAATTGGATAATATTCACAATGTCACAGAAGAGGCCTTGAAATGGCTTATGGACCTACAAATGCATCTGCAGAATGTTGCTCTGCAGGTTTCATACACAGGAGAGAAAACAGTTGATGCCTGTGGTGGTCCTATGCAAAGTACACACTCAGCAGCACTGGCAGGAGCAGAGAAGAAATAATTAAAGTCTCATGGGCACCATAAGGTTCACTCTCCTCCTCTTGCCTGCTCCAATGGAGAATCACTATGTGCCAAGTGCAGACCTGATCCTTCAGTGCTCCAGGGGGCACAAAAAAGAACAGAGAAAACAAATTGCTTCTCCCAAAATTGCTAACCCCAAAAAATCAATAACCAGGGAGTCAGATTTAAATCATGAGATTTTTTTTATTTTTTTTTAAGATTTTTAAATTCCCCTTGCCCACCCCCAGTGCATGTATGACAATTTCAGTGCTCTCTCTTTATTGACTACAAATTCACAAGAGTTGATTTTAACCCCTGCTGAAGGAGCTCTCACTAATGGATCCAAGAAGATCCATTCTGCTCAGCACTGTACAAACACATAGGAAGAAATAGTTCCCACCATTCAAAGTGCACAAAGTGCAAAGTGTGTTGGTGCCTTTGTGATATGAGAGCTCGAACTGAGACTCTACCAACTCATCTCATCCTGGGGCTATCACTCATCTGTTAGATGGGAACGCTTTTTAATCCCTGTTAAATTGGGCAAGATTCAAACTTATCATTTACAGGTAAAAGGCCCTGTAGCTCACCAGCAATACCTAGAGGCATCCAGTCCCACAACAATGCTAACATTACACCTTCAAGAATGAGTCTTGCTTTCTGGAAAGACATTTATTAAACTGAGTTTTGACATTTTTAGAGCATACAGAGGCAGTCTTCCCCAGGCAAAGTCTCTCACATGTTGCTCTCAGTCTCACACACTCAGACAGCCGCACCTCGTTCTTAAAGTGACAGCTCCCATTAAGTAATACAATTAATAAAAATGAAACATCCAAATTGACTTCTAAATACATTTTACAGCACTAACTTTTATACATTTATTTTCACCCCTATGTGTCAGCAGCAGTGTCTGAACCCACAACATTCAGATCCACAGTACAAATCTTTTTACTTCACCTATGAATAAGTGGTGGGGGAAAGCATACTATTATCCTCTATGTCAGGGGTAGGCAACCTATGGCACGCGTGCCGAAGGCGGCACACGAGCTGATTTTCAGTGGCACTCGCACTGCCCGGGTCCTGGCCACCGGTCCGGGTGGGCTCTGCATTTTAATTTAATTTTAAATGAAGCTTCTTAAACATTTTAAAAACCTTATTTACTTTACATACAACAATAGTTTAGTTATATATTATAGACTTATAGAAAGAGACCTTCTAAAAACGTTAAAATGTATGACTGGCACGCAAAACCTTAAATCAGAGTGAATAAATGAAGACTCGGCACACCACTTCTGAAAGGTTGCTGACCCCTGCTCTATGTGGACCAGACCATGCAGTGAGCACAACACACATTGCCAGTAGGTTACACAATTATTTCTGAGACAGCAGTGGAAAACTTGGTTTCTATTCTTGGCTCTAAGAGCAGATTATGGACTAGTGGTTGCACACAGCATAGCCTAATGGAACAACTCTCCATTTGGGTCATCTGCAGGGACTGAACCTGGAACTTCTGGATATAAAAGCATGAGCTTCTACCACTTGAGGTAAAGAACCAGATCTCTTAGGATGGAATCAGTAGCAAAGAGCCATGAACATATGTAGTGGAACAGAGACATACCAGGTTAGTGTGGATTATACATACATCTAATTTGACATGTTCCTTCTGAAAGACTGTGCTAACTGGAAGAGGCTTGGCTCTGTTATATTAGACCTGGTACTTCCTAGTTCCAAGCTCTGTCTGAAGTGACCTCATGCAAGCTCTCAGTTATCAGTATAACTGGTGAACATTTACACACAATCCATAAGGCTAGAAACCTGAACTCAGAAGCACTACTAGGAAGTGCATAGAAATATGAACAGCCATTACTAAAAGAGCTAGAACTAGAACTCAAGGCCTCTGGACTTGCAGTTTAGTGCATTTACCATTAGGATATAGCCCATAGCATAAGTCGGTCTCTTTTTACCTGCTTCCCAAAAAAATCACATGAAGGCTTTTTGCATCATTGTGAGAGTGCCTACAGCAAGGACCAAAGTCACATTACTCACAATAAATTTGTAAGAGTTGGCAACACCATCCCGCCCTGACACACACGCGCACACACCCTTCGCCCCAGAATGGGCCAGCAGTAGCTGAGGATCACAATTGTGCACCTGCATACATCATGTGCTTAGCAGCAGAGGGACACTAACATCATAAAAAGAATATGAGTACTTGTGGCACCTTAGAGACTAACAAATTTATTGTAGCATAAGCTTTCGTGGGCTACAGCCCTGTAGCCCACGAAAGCTTATGCTACAATAAATGTGTTAGTCGCTAAGGTGCCACAAGTACTCCTATTCTTTTTGCGGATACAGACTAACATGGCTATTACTCTGAAAACTAACATCATAGTATCTCACCAATTCTATCCTGGGAACCTGGCAAGAAACAGCACAAGCAGCATATTATAGGGGTGATGATACACACATGAAGTGGGGAGGGGAAACAGGAAAGTGAAACAGGGGAAAGTACAAGAAATAAACCCAAGGGACAGAGAGGAAAGGACAAACTGAGTTGGAGGAAGAATTTCACTGGTGCTCTAAAGTATGACAACAAAAAGTAATGCGTGACCAATTTGTGTGTCTGAAGTTCTGATCCCACAAAACACTAGAACATGAAAGGACTACTCGTATTTAAAAAGCTTTGCTGGATTGGGTCCTTATTCTTTGGGCCAGCAGTTAAAGGGAATTGTGGGAAGCACTTTACAATGTTAAATGAGGTTCTCTGTCTAGCTAACTTATGGAGAGCATTAATTCCTCCTTCTCTCTGTAGAAGGGAAGTAACTGTAATGCAGAGCACCTAAGGAGGAGCTATAGGAAATGGTTGAAAAAAGTGTAATGATGAGATCTCAGACAACCAGTCCCCCACATTAAGACATATGAGAAAATATGTTATCACTTTAACATAAACAATATAGACCTATAATAGTGACTGTTGTATAACAGAGCAAGTTACCCCACAAGTAGGTATGAATGAGAGTGCTAAAACCCCATAAAAGAATTCAGAGCTAACCTTGCAGACCCCAAATAAAAATCCTAAACATTTCCAGGTTTTGATATAGAGCAGATACATGTCATCCATCCTACAATTATTTTACAATCAGCCACACCCATGCACAAGAGGTTTTACGTGGCATTAGCCGCTTAGGAAGGTTCCTTCTTTTACAGGCTCACTACTAACCCAGATTCACAACGATTAGTATGATCTGTAGTATGCTAGCACCCAAAAGTGGAAACCCAGGAGTAGGGCTCTATGGTGCCAAATGCTGTAAAAATATATGGAAAGCAATAGTCCCTGCCCCAAAGAGCTTACAATCTCATTAGTGTTAGAGACCTGCAAACGCAGTTCAGACTGCAAAACCTACTGCTCAGTTACTAGACTGAATTTTCAAACAGAACCCCAAACCAGGAAAAAGAAATGCAAAATAGATTTAAGCAAGATGTTGCTCTAAAGCGAAGGCCACAAGCTGCCAGGCAATATGCTGACTAAAGAAAGTGCCCTCATGTTCAGATACCACAGCAATAGGACGTTGGAATCTTTCAAGTTAAATAATTCTTTACTGTGATGGCTGAAATATAAAGAGATTTTAGGAAATGTACGTTTTGCTGAATTGCCATTGGTTCGTTAGTATAGCACCTCTGAGAACAATTAAACTAATTTTAAGCCGCTTAAGTGAAAGTAATTCATTTCAATTACACTGAAAAGTGCACCAACACAAATGTTTAAAAACAAATGCGCAATCTGAAGTTTGCTAAATGAAGCCACAAGGCAGATGATTCAACCCAATCACATATCCGGGGGGGCCAGAAGACGGGTCTGGCACACATGCGTCTGTCCTTAGGTTTCTGACTCTATAATATTAGCTTGTTCATCAGCAAATCATTTATATTATGGTAGCACCTAGAGATCCCAATCAAGCAACTCAGCCCCACAAACACAGACAGAAAAGACTCTCCCAACTAATATAATACAAGTTAGTGAGAAATAAAGGGTTAGTGTTTATACACTGCAGGTTCAATTTTGGAAATTCTATAGCAGAAAATTGTCCACGACCTTTGGCCCGCGGGCCGGATCCTGCCTGCGAGCTGCACCACACAGCTCGGCCCCACTCCGGCGCTCCGGCCGGGGCGCTGGGTCGGGGCCGCACCACACAGCTTAGCCCCACTCCAGCCGGGGTGCTGGGTCAGGGCCGCACCACGCGGCTCCTGCAGAACTGCTGCCTAGCCACTCCCTAGTCTGTAGCAGTGCCTGGGATTCTTCCATCCTAAGTGCAGGACTCTGCACTTGTCCTTGTTGAATCTCATCTTTTGGCCCAATCCTCTAATTTGTCTAGGTCCCTCAGTATCCTATCCCTACCCTCCAGTGTATCTACCACTGCTCGCAGCTTAGCGTCATCTGCAAACTTGCTGAGGGTGCAATCCACGCCATCCTCCAGATCATTAATGAAGATATTGAACAAAACTGGCCCCAGGACCGACCCTTGCGGCACTCCGCTTGATACCGGCTGTCAACTAGACATGGAGCCATTGATCACTACCCGTTGAGCCCGATGATCTAGCCAGCTTTCTATCCACCTTATAGTCCAGCTTTCATTAGGTGTGTATGGCTTGTGCATTTTAGTATTTGCAGATTAAAGAAAGAACACTGCAAAAGACCACAGATTAACACCAAGTGATTTTTTTAAAACAAATCATTTGTCCTTCTCTTAATACTTTTCATGTACTAATCGCTCTTTCATTGGTAGTGGTTTGTGTCAACGTACCAATATAACATGCTCTGTTCCAGAGATGAATTCTAGCTGTTAAGGTGTATAGATCTGTTTTTTCCAAGAGTGACTTTCAGTAAGTGCAGCTACACACTTTCCCACAAATCAGGATTTTCAGCATGGTTGGTGCGGTCATATTTTCAGAGAAAGGATTACCCACATTACTTACTTTATTAATGTACAGAGGCACCTGAATTAGATTTCAGAATGAAGATGAAATTTTCTAGCAGAAGTAATTGATTTCGTGATGGGAGTTTTGGTTTATTATTTCATCATATTCATTTCAGAAAGGGAAATTCCATTTATCTGAGAGCAAAATTCAAATAGACTGATAGTCTACAACCCATCAATTCTCAATATACACTACTATATCAGGAACCCAAGACACAGGCTGGCAAGTTACTTTTACCTAGGGTGACCAGATAGCAAGTGTGAAAAATTGGGACAGGGGGTGGGGGGTAATAGGAGCCCATATTAAAGAAAGCCCCAAATATCGGGACTGTCCCTATAAAATCGGGACATCTGGTCACCCTACTTTTAACCATCACTGAAGAGTGGATTTGTCTTTCTTTACCGACCTCAGCGCTAAAAATGGGAGTCACTAAGAATATCAAGTGGATTGAGTGGAAGGTTGAAGGATTTCCTTTACCGCTTCACCAGAGATATTTTACCCTCTATTCTCTCTTCCCCCTCATTCAACCTTATTTCTGGCCTTTAATAGTTAAAAGCTCCTTGTCACCCTTATTAAAAACTGAGGCCAACATTTTGTTGAGGTGTTGGGCCATGCCTAGATCATCTTTAATCTTCATCCCATCAGTTTTTAGCAGTCCCACTTCCTCTTTCCTTGTTTTCTTTGTGTTTATATGGCTAACGAACCTTTTACTATTGGTTTTAATTTCCTTTGCAAGGCCCAAATCTGCTTGGCTTTTGGCAGTTGTTGCTTTTTTCCTACACTTTCTGACCTGCAAGAGGTAGCTTTCCTTGCTGATCCATCCCGTCTTCCACTCCATGTAGGCTTTCTGCTTTCTCTTAATAACCGGTTTGAGATGCTTGTTCATACAGCTGGTCTGCAGCCCTTCCCTACAAATATTTTCTCCTTGTTTGGGGTGCAGACTTGATAGTTTTTGCAACTTTGACTTAAAGTAATTCCAAGCCTCCTTCACATTCAGATCCTCAAGTTCTTCAGTCCAGTCCATTTCCCTAACAAATTCCCTTATTTTTTTAACACTGGTCCTTTTCAAATCAAGGACCCTAGTTGCAGACCTATTCTTTTTTATCCTTCCATTAAGTTTAAACTGAATTAGCTCATGATAACTTGAACCAAGGTTGTCCTCTACAACCAGTTCTTTTACGATGTCCTTGCTGCTTACCAATACTACATCTAAAATGGTACCATCTCTTGTTGGTTTGGTAACTATTTGGTGAAGAAATCTGTTGGCTATCACATCCAGGAGTATCTGGGCTGTACATTAGTAGCACTTGTCCTTTAACCTATATCTGGGAGATGAAATTCTCCCATAATCACACAATTCCCAATAGTATTTATTTCATAAAAAGTATTTAAAGGAAACACTTTATTATTAAATGGATCCATTTAACATAAGACGACATCTAATATATGGGAATAAAATAGTGAAGACATAGCTAACTTCGAAACCTGGTTCGCCCAATTGTTGGTCTGGTATAAATAAGATTCATAGGTATTTATTTTCCTCTCTATTTAGCATGTGCATCATATTTATTTTTCAAATTTAAACTGGTTTTAACTTTCTGATCACATAAGTAAAAATTTTAAGCAACTTCCCAAAGATTTATCTTACTATGTTACACAATAACTGTGATTGGTTCTCACCTCCATACCACTGATCAGCCACTTATTTCTTGAAAGCAGTCCAAACAGGTGTCCAGAATATCTAACTACTGATCATGCAGAAAGAAAGAATCCATGTATTAATTTCCTCACTAATTTGGGCAAAAATCATTGACGCCACTTCTTTTGCTAAATCGAGGCTATTCTCATAGTGCTTAATCTTTGCACCACTTAACACTAAAAGCAAAAGACTGAGGAAGCCAAACACTGCTGCAGAGAACCAGAAAGTAAATCCAACTACAAACAAAACTGAAAGTGACTTGATTTTCACTGTCCAAGCTGAGAGAAATTCAGAGTAGTAAAAAAATACATCAGATTTTTACGATTTTTAGTTTTAATAATTTAATAATTTAACATGGCATTAGTAAATGCAACATGATTATTTACAATATGCAATTCTGCAGATGACCTTTTCCATTTTAATACAGAGGGAAGTAGTGCTTAGCCATCAAGGAGAGCTCCTTGCCCACTTCTCAAATATTTTCTGGCTTCTATTTAGGCTAAAACAAAACTTGTGCGCTGGTTATAGTGGTGAGAAAAGCAGGACCTGCAAAGCGCAGCAACAAAAGAAATCAAATAAAAAATACTTTAAGACATATAGCTCAGTTGTTAGATGGAAACAAATGCTTATAAAATAAAATCATAATATGCATTCTAGAGTCTAGACTTAGTTAACAAGATACTCTCACATCTTGTAGAGTATTGCTCATCCAAAATACTTGCAGCGCTTTACAGTCAGGCTGACCGTGACCCTCTTTTCATGAGATAAACGCATTGTCAGTTTGCTTTCTCATTGAAGGACCCATTGTTTGTCTTTATTCATAAACAGGATACCCCGCCCCTCATTTGTTCATTCCTGTAGATTTCCTTTTTTGCAGATTTCACAGTCTCTCAGTCCACACTTGGCTCAGTATGCATACAGGCATACCTTCTGAGGCATACAATAAACAATACACAAATGGCCAGAAGGTGACATCCCTCCTGCCTGAAAGGAACATTTCTGAAGTATGTCACCCCTTAGTGACCTGCCTTAACCTTAAGAACACAATATTTAGTATAGATACAGAGCTCCTTAAATATTAGCTGTACATATATTTCATAATGATCATGACAACCAGTAGGCTACTGGCTTTCGGTATAGCCGTCACCTGCCACTCTTTGGTTAACTATTATGCAGATATCTAAACCAAGGAAGCCCTGTGAAACCCTATGCACACCATATATCCTCTGCTAGCTGGCATCAAGAGGTCCCAGGGTCACAGGACTCCGCCATGATCTAGCCAGGACCTTTTAGGAGCATGGGAAGTATATCATCACAGGAATCGTCACCACAACTCCCAGGTTTAGAACCCATGCTTTGAAGCAGTGTGTAGGTGTATGCATATGATATTTTCTACATTACAGATAGTCTCATCAAAACCTGAAAACAAAAGTTAAATTTGTAAAATCTGCACGTGTCTTCTGTTTTATAAGCCAGTGATTGGCTGTATATTCAAGGGGAAAAAATAGGTCCCTTACCAAATTAAAAGTACACTCTGAACGCTCAGCATTTTGACATTACAGCTACATATTATTTTAGTAATCAAACTTTTTTAGACAAGAACTATACTAAACATTAACCAAAAGCTCCCTATAGAATCAAGAAAACGGATAGGCCTAATTGCTTAGTGCATTGTGTTTTGCACTAAACATGAGAAATATCGGCCGAAGAACTTAGTATTCTGAAGCCAAACACCAAGTGCTTTGGCTTTTGCAAAGGCAGCAGAATATACTGTACCATGCTTAGCACTCTCTAAACTGGGTCAGTCAAAGACTACGCCTGCCTCCCATGAGAGATTCAGATTTTGTAGCATGCAAACCTTCATTTTTAAAAATTAGTCTCAGCAACCTTAAAAGCATACAACAGAGGCCTGTTTTAGACAGTCAAACAACTGAGGTATGAAATGCCTCCATTCATCATATTAGTATGTTAATTCTAAAGCCTGACAGCACACAGACAGATATTTAAATAACTTGAATGTGCAGTTGTATGCCTGATTTGAGTGCACCTCAAGGCTCCAAAAATAGAAGGGAAATAAAAATAAACACCCATATTTTTAAAAATCTCATTTTTAAGACACTCTTACAGGGAGGGAGCTGATATGCAACCTTTGAACTTTTAAGATTGGCAACACTGCTACAGATTAACGCTGGTGGTCAGCCACTGATGGCTGAAATCCCCAGTCTAGATAAGATGTTAAGGAAAAAAGTATCATGTGTCTACAGCTTCCCAAGAATTTGGAAAGTGTTAAAATGTTACAGGAAAAACAGAAGCCAAGACCTTGCATGCAAGGCAATTAAGACAATCCTGAATGGATCTGGGACACGTACAATGGCCATTTCATATGAGATTCATCCACCTTAGAGGATACATTTGGGTAAATACCATGGCAGGTGAGGTCGTAGAGAGAAGATCAAAGTAACCTGGCAATTACAACTGAAAGACCTTACACACAGAAGCAACTCTAGCTATAAGCTGACTAAGCAGCTGCCTAGAGCAGCAGATTTCTGTAGACTCACCCTGGCTCCCTCCATGGGCAGCAGCAACAGATGTGGGCTGACAGAGCTGCCCAGGGAGTGGGGGAAGGGGTCAATCGCCAGCTTGGGTTCCAAGGAACAGAAGCAGCCCCTGCCCTGGTCCCAACACCAGTAGTACGACCACATGGCATGCTCCTGGTGGCGCCACAAGCACTGCTGGTGCTTTGGCCTCAAGTGCAGCAACCCACTCTGACGCTCTATACCTCGGAGGAACATCCTACACCCCCATGTTCATCCTTATAAAATGATTGTGTGGTATCCAATGCAAAGTTTGTCATGTCGGGTGTCTTCGGAAGGCTCATGATCCACTGAGCATTGTTGTTATAGTAATGTTATAGGTTGTAATTTCATGTATATAGTTATGAGGCTGAAAATGTGTCCTCATGGCTTAAAACAAGCCCAGGCAAAAACTCTCCAAGAGCAGAGGGGCAGTTCACACCTCATCAAGACATGTATGGGATAAACCCAGCCCAGCCTCACAGAGACAAAGGACACTGGCCTAGGCAGCAACAAAAGATCTGTTGGACTCTCAAGTGAGTCACCCCCCCCCTTGGTCAGTTAGGGACTACAATGAGGTAATGCTCACCTGACCCCGAAGACCGGGGGGGGGGAGGGGGGTGGACACAAAGCCAAGAGGGAAGAAAGAATATGATAAAAGGGAGAGACATTTGCCATGCTCTTCCTCTCTCTTCCACCTATATCTACAGACACCACCAACCACCACCACCACCAAGCGACTGAAGCACTGATCAAAGGGGAGAGCCTGGCTGAAGGGCAACCAGCCAGTCTGTGATGAGAAGCATCTAAGTTTGTNTTATGCTCCAATATGTCTGTTAGTCTATAAGGTGCCACAGGACTCTTTGTCGCTTCTTAAGTTTGTAAGTGCATGGAAAGGGTTAAGATCAACTTAGAATGCATTTTGCTTTTATTTCATTTGACCAAATCTGATTGCTTGTGCTTTGACTTATAATCACTTAAAATCTCTCTTTGTAGTTAATAAACTTGTTTGTTTATTCTACCTGAAGCAGTGCGTTTGGTTTGAAGCGTGTCAGAAACTCCCCTTAAGATAACAAGCCTGGTACATATCAATTTCTTTGTTAAATTGACGAACTCATATAAGCTTGCAGCGTCTAGCAGGCATAACTGGATACTGCAAGACGGAGGTTCCTAGGGTTGTGTCTGGGACCGGAGATATTGGCTAGTGTCATTCGGTTGCACAATCCAAGGAGCAGCTTACATGCTAGAGTCTGTGCGTCAACAGCCCAGGAGTGGGGGTTCTCACAGCAGAGCAGGGTAAAGCTGGCTCCCAGAGTCAAGGATTGGAGTGACCTGGCAGATCACCGGTCCAGATAACACCAGAGGGGAACGTCACACCCACCCAGCTCCATGTCAGTGCCCAGCCCCTGCAGGCCCTGCTGCCCAGGCAGCCCTCAGCCCCTGTTCTGGTCACTATCACCACCCTGGTCTTGCACTGCAGCCACCACTTCAACTCTACTCTGTCTGGGCTCTGGAAGCACTGCCACTGCTCAGGCTAAAGGACAGACAGCGAGGAGCTCATCTGAAACAGTGCAGGGTGGAGGTTGCTGGGGGATACAGAGGGCAGGTCAGGGGATTCAGAGTGTGGGAGTTACTGGAGACTGAGAATTCAGGGGACGAGATATGGAGACCCCCCGCACCCACCCACTTTGGCAAATGAGAAATGACATGTTTCTTGCCAAAATGGACATAGAGAAGGAATACACATTTTAGAAATAAGATATTGCTTAATTGATTTTTATCCACCCTGAAAAAAGGTAACAAAAATCAGATTAATTTTAATCTGAGGTTTTTTATTTAAATCAGGTTTTTTCCCCTCAAAACTCCATCTAAAGATAGTTTTAATTAAGATACATTATAGCTCAAAGATATTTCATCATGGAATAGGGATTATTAATTCTATAGTATGAGACCATATATTAATGTAATGTTTAAGAAAAGTTTTGTAAATGAGGTCCAATAGTTCATGGATTAGGGACCCAATCTTATGGGGTTCCAGGGGCTTCTCTATAGATTATTTAGGTTAAACTTTCTATCTACCCAAAGGGACTCAATGCTCAGTCTAGAAGATACCATCAGAGATGCTTAGTTTTGCAGTTCTCAAACTGGGACTTGTGTCTCCAGAGATAACATGCTTGTTAACAGCAAAAATGTTTTTAAATAAATAATATATAGAGGTGAGAAATAACAGACCTCAACCCTATTGTCCCTCTGCAAATTTGTGTACACAGACTCAATCCCTTACCTCTCTCTAAAAGTGCAAAGTTTCAAAAAGTTCAATGAATAGAAGATTGTTGGGGGCAGAATAGATCTGGACAAGGAGAAGAAGTCTGGAGATAAATGTGAGAAGGGAGGGACAAGCAGTAGAAACAAAAGTGAAACTGTTTGAGCAGCATATTCCAGAAGTCTTGAGGTCTTTCTGAGTGTAGCCTTCATTGATTTGAGATCTACCATACCATTCTCTCACAAGAAGGGAAAACCTATAATGGCAACAGGCCGTAAAAGAGACCCAGTTTGGGAATAAGAACCATTCAAGAAATATGTTTGCTGATGATGTTTTAAAGAAAATCACACCAGTGAACTGGTGGAAGTCACTTAAGCACTTGGATTCAGAGACTGTTGTTAAAAGTGAGATTATCACTTCTAACAGCAGTAGCTTCTTCTGCCGGTGTAGAACAAATATTTTCTTCCTTTGGACTAATTCATTCCAAATTGAGAAATCGTTTGGGACCTGAAAAAGCAGGAAAGCTTGTTTTTCTTTTCCAGATTATGAACAAACAGGAAAATGAAAGTGAAGACGACTAAGTTAGCTGCAGAAGCCAATATTTTAAGTTTCTCATGTTGACCTGGCTGACATAGTCGATTTAATTTTTGTATTTTAAAAAAAATATTTCATTTAACTATTTTAGTTAAAAACTATTTTAACAAAAACAAACCTGATTTTAAAAAACTTGAATGTTTAACTAAATTCAAAAATTCATATGCTTGTTTTGCTAAAATATTGTATGTTTGCTGTTGGAAAAAAAAATCCAGAATACATAACGTTGTTTTAGTTAAATAAAACAATTTAAATGTCTGTCTGGTGATGTACTCCTGCTAATACAGCATGGCAAGAAAATCCTCCAAATATTAATGATTAACCTGTTGAACTGGAGATAGTTCACCTCCCAATTACTTCATAAAATATCTGCTTCAGTTACCTTTGGTAAATGAAATAACCAAACAATCATTCATTTTCTGATATAGCTGTAAAACTAATCTGAAAAGTTTTCAAAATAAATCACTGTTTAAAAATGTATAGTGCGTACCTTCTAAAAATGAAACCTACATCTAGCTCTGAGTTGTGAAGAATATGTATTAAGGTTATAAGCAACAAGAATGCACTTTTACGTAGAAATCCATGATTAAATCAAGTCTTCCTGACTAGTGATTTAAATCAACCATCACAAAGAGGTTAAACAGTCTTCATCATCTAAGAAGAGACAATGAGTGAACACATCTGAAAACTACCTTGCTAAGATTCTCCAGCTAAGAGAGACAAAATAAGATCTCTTTCATGAGGCATGTCACTGTAAAAGCACAGTCCTAATGATGCATGAAAAATACCTAACATCTAAGGACAAGAAGAGAGTAAAGGGATATATGGGACAGACCCTGTATCAGTTTCTAAATGAGTGATGCTGAACAGTAACTTACCAAGTGAAATCTTGTCTACGCTAAAATATGTTAGCATTACCAGCACCATTGCAACCTTCTAGCATGCTACCTGTAAGACACCACCTATCCATAAACACAGAACACTTGTGCACCATTGCAATAATACTTATTCTGGGCAGCTGGGTTAAAACACTGGTGATGGTGAAACATGAGTATAAACTACAAGCAACACCACTGGTAGCAACAGTGGAAAATTTTAAGGAAAAAAAAAATCAATGTCTGATACCTGAGCCCCGTCCAGTGGGAGAAGTATTTGACTTTGCTACAATTACATTGTAATGAACGCAACAGTATGTCTCAGCAAATTCATCCAAATACATTTAACGCAACTTCTACATATAAATTTAAGATTAAATTCTTAAGACAGCGATAATGATGCGTCTCTCTCATGTAATGAATTATAGACCAAGATATGAACATGGTCTGAAATACTAACATCCTTAAATTTTCTTTGAAAGTAGGTTTTATTCTCTTTCCTTTCAGCAGAAAGAAGTCAGTTGAAACAAGCAGTACTGATAAATCTGAAATGTAATCACACTCCCCCACCCCCACCCCCCCAAAAAACAGAAAAAAGACTGATTTGGAACTAAGTTCATATTAAAGGGACATTGTCAAGCAGATAGAGACCTAAATTTAAGGTCTAGGCTAGGAGGGTTATTTTCAAAATCTAAGATCAACTGAAATATTTCCATGATGTTTTCTTTCCTATTAAAAAACATTTTGTTGGATTTTTTAAAAGATTGCCCTTCCATGCAAACCAGTGTGAAGGAAATACCCTCCCCCCCAAGTTACTTTCTCCCTCCCCTCTTTTCTATCCCCCCCTGGCCTGGCTCAAAACTGTCAGACAGGAAGCCAAACCAAACTGGGCTGCACTTTGAGGAAAGGGAGAGAAAAGGGGAACTAGCAAAGGTTAGAAAGAACAATTTGTAACAGGCATTGCTCAAGGTTTAAAATGCATCTGCTTGTGCTATCTGTCCTGCTAAAGGTTATCAAGACTCATCCTGAAGTCTATCTATAATCAATACTGTATGGATAAGTATGGGTAATAAGCATCTCTCAATAACCTGTAACAATTAGCATAGCAATAGGCCTAGTGATCATGTCAAGGGGTGGGCACTACATCCCTCCCTTGCTCCACTATGTAACCCCCGTCCCCAATACCCTACTAATGCTTATAAATTAGAAGAGATATATTAACATCAAGACTGTCATTCAGGCTGTAACCCATATTGAAATGTACCTTTTGCAAACTATCTTGTGTAACCGGAATGTGTGCTCATGTTCTTGCCTTGGCATAAGCAATAACCACTGTCTGCCCTTTGTGAACCCTTGCTTGCCCAAACCAGTGGTGACGTTGGGCCCAAGAGCCATATTAGGGCCTAAGCGCCCCAGTCATGGGTCGCTGTGCCTACGTGTCCGGGACATGTTGAAAGTTTCCATCGGAAAGAACTGGTCATCACGTCCCTCCTCATGAAACACACGGGGGTGGGTTGTCTACCCCATAATGTGCTGCATTTGCGGTGTCTATGTAATTGCGGTTTTGCTCTATAAAATGTGCTGGTAATAACTTGTTCGGGGGAGTGGTTTGGTAGTCCACTACCCCAATGCATTGTGTATGTGTGTAATAAATGGGCCTCAGGCTTGAGTCTATGCTAACAAATTACTGCCTAGGGGTATTTGTTCTTGACACCAGCCACTGCAGGATTGTGCTAGTGCATGACAGCAGGTAAGTGAAACTCACTTAGCAAGTGAAATTCAAAGGGAACAAGTCAGCATTAATGGTATAAGAAGTCAGATTTTTTTCTTGGACGTTTCCAATTTCCTAATCTGCTAGGATATTTGTTATAAGAGGTAAAGAAAATTTAGTCTTTAAAAAATTAGTTTTAAACCTGACAGTGTCCCTTTAAACTACCATAATTTGAGGAATACTAATTAGGTGCCCTACTGTGGAAAAGTTTGCTGACATGTCTTTCTAAACCAGTGGATTCTATGAACCTGGATATCAGAAAGGCAAAATGGGAACCCTCCAGGAAGAAATTCTACTAAAAGAGTTTAATATGATGTTTAGGGAACTCCAGAGACTCAGTCAGTCAGTAAAGAAATGATTAATGAGGTAAGTGAATCATATCATTCATTTTCCTTCAGAGCATGAAATTAAAATTTCTTGTTGAGAGTAAGGGGGGAGAGTAATTAATAGCACACAGACTTTTGCAGCCAAACTGATGATTCAGAAAGCAAGCAGTTTTAAACCATAAATAAAGAGGGGTGGGGGGGGAGGTTGCATCAGCACACAGGCTGCTGCAAAATACTTTTTAATATGTACTAACATAGGACACCAGAATACTCAACAATTTAAGGGGATGTTTTGAACCATGAGACTGATATAAAATGAAAATATAGCAAAGTTATTTGGACAGAAAGAAACTGGACAAATACATAAAAAGTATATAATAGGAAAACTAAGACTAAAGGAGAACGAGAGAGGCAATAAACAGGATGTTACACATACAAGTAGTGCTGTGGTTTGGAATTCCTGGCAAACATGTTCCTGACCCTATATTTGCAATATAAGATATTGGTTGATGTTGATTTCTCAGTTACAGCATATTATAGGCTTTGCAATACTGATCAAGATTCATTGCCACATAGTGATCCAGCTGCTAAAACCTGCTGAATTAGGATCGGAGCATATGGGATGACTGAAGAAAAGAACCTCCCCTTGGTTAGGTTTTACCAGTCCTGGTTATGAGCCCAGATAACTGGGTTGGTACAGCATCTGACTTTTAATCTAAGGTTTCATGGTTCAAGACCCTTTTTATGCAGTATTATTTAAGGAAAGATAGTCCAATGGCACTAGCATGGGACTCAGGAGATGTGGGTTCGATTTCCTGCTCTACCAGACTCCCTTGTGTGACCTTAGTTGCTCACCAGGGAGTTGTGAAGATGCAGACTAAAGATTGTGAGCTCAGATACTCTGGTGATGAGGGCAATATAAGCACAAAAGGTAGGTTAGTCTAATCATATGCATATTGTCATTACTCTCCTGTGTAATATGGTCATGCAGCCAAGTCACTTGCTGCATAATTACAGAATTTAATTGTTCTATTGTAGGGCTCAAGAATCAAAACTTCCATGTGAAAAAAATTAAGTCCCTATTCCTTATCACTGCTTATTAAACAGAATCAAGATAAAAGTACAAATCATCAGGGATGCCCAAACTCTACTTGGTGTATCTGAGAAGGGGTAAGTATAATTGACTTTACAATCTCTAGTCCCCCACCCCATCTTGAGGAAGCCAGTGTCTGGAATGATTCTTTCTCAGCACAAGTTAGAACCCTGGGACATTCCACCAATCCCAGATGACCAGAGCAGAAGTGTGCTCCAGCGACAACCCCAACACACTCATTACACAGTGGGGTGAGGTTTGTTTACCTGCCGCGTCCACAGGTCCGGCCGATCGCGGCTCCCACTGGCCGCGGTTCGCTGCTCTAGGCCAATGGGAGCTACTGGAAGCGGCGCGGGCCGAGGGACGTACTGGCCACTGCTTCCAGCAGCTCCCATTGGCCTGGAGCAGCGAACCGCGGCCAGTGGGAGCCGTGATCGGCCGGACCTCTGGACGCGGCAGGTAAACAAACCGGCCCGGCCCGCCAGGGGCTTTCCCTACACAAGCGGCGTCCCAAGTTTGGGAAACACTGCTCTACCAGGATAGTGGTTGGGGTCTCCGATAGACCCACATGATCCAATTTGGATATGGAGAGAGACCAATAATATTTTTAATGAAATAAATACTGTTGGGAATTTTGTGATTATGGTAGACTTTAATCTCCTAGATATAGACTGAAGGACAAGTGCTACTAATAATGGTAGAGCCCAGATATTGCTGGATGTGATAGCCAACAGATTTCTTCACCAAATAGTCACTGAACCAAAAAGAGGTGATACCATTTTAGATTTAGTATTGGTAAGCAGCACGGACGTCATAGAAGAACTGGTTGTAGAAGACAGCTTGGTTTGAGTGATCATGAGTTAACTCTCACTTTAAACTACACCTCTACCCCGATATAATGCGGTCCTCGAGAGCCAAAAAATCTCACCGTGTTATAGGTGAGGCCACATTATATCAGGGTAGGGAGAGGAACCGCTCCCCGCCCCAGCTCACCTCCACTCTGCCTCCGCCTCCTCCCTGAGCGCACTGCCACCACTCCGCTTCTCCCTCCCTCCCTTCCAGGCTTGCCGCGACAATCAGTTGTTTGGCCCGGCAAGCCTGGAAGGGGGGGGGGGGGGAAGCGGAGCGGCGGCAGCACGCTCAGGGGAGGAGGCGGAGATGAGCTGGAGCGGGAAGCGGTTCCTCTGCACCCCCCCGTTACTTGCTGCGGCCCTCCTTAGGGCCCCCCCGCCCCAGCTCACCTCCGTTCCGCCTCCTCCCACGAGCGCGCGTGCTCATGGGAGAGGAGGAGGAGGCAGAGCGGAGGTGAGCTGGGGCGGGGGGGCCCCGGGGAGGGCTGCAGCAAGTAACGGGCAGGCGCAGAGGAACCGCTTGCAGTAACATGAATTCGGATATAACGAGGTAAAGCAGTCCCGTCCCCCGGAGCGCTGCTTTACTGCGTTATATCCGAATTCACGTTATATCGGACCGCATTATATCGGGGTAGAGGTGTATATGGAAAGAAAAATAGGTCTGCAACTAGGGTCCCTGAATTTAAAAGAGCCAACTTTAAAAACATTAACGGAATTAGTTAGGGAGATGGACTGGACTGAAGAACTTGAGGATCTGAACGCAGAGGAAGCTTGGAATTATTTTAAGTCAAAGTTGCAGAAACTATCTTAAGGCTGCATCCCAAACAAGGGAAAAATATTTAGAGGGAGGGGTTGCAGACCAACCCGATGAAGCAGCATCTCAAAACAGAAAGCCTAGAAGGAATGGATCAGCTAGGAAAGCTACCTCTTGGAGGTCAGAAAATTTAGTGGGAAAGTGAAAACTGCCAAAAGCCAAGCAGAGTTGGACATTGCAAAGGAAATTAAAACCAACAGTAAAAGGTTCTTTATCCACACAGATACAAAGAAAACAAGGAAAGAAGTGGGACCACTAAGCACTGAGGATGGGATGGAGATTAGAGATAACACAGGTATGACCCAACACCTAAATAAATACTTTGCCTCAGTTTTTAATAAGGGCACTGAGATGCTTGAGATAGTGGCAGGGTAGCTAACAGGAACAAGGATATGAAAGTAGAAATTACCACATCTGAGGTGGAAGCTGAACTCAGACAGCTTAGTGGGACGAATTGGGGGACCCGGATGTTCTCCATCCAAGAACATTAAGGGAACTGGCACATGAAATTCCAAGCCCATTAGTAAGAATTTTTAATGAATCTGTAAACTCGGGGGTTATATCCTGTGACTGGAGAATTGCAAATAATACCTATATTTAAGAAAGGAGAAAAAATGATGCAGGAAACTAGACCAGTAGTTTGACCTCAATTTTATACAAGGTCTTAGAACAAATTTTGAAAGAGAAAGTAGTTAAGGATATAGAGGTAAATGGTAATTAGGATAAGATAGAACATAGTTTTACAAAAGGTAGATCATGCCAGACCAACCTGATCTCTTTCTTTGAGAAGGTAACTTCTGGACGAAGGAAATGCAATAAATCTAATCTACCTGGGTTTCAGCAAAGCATCTGATACAGTTCCACATGTGAAATTAGTTAAATTGGAGAAAATGTGGATTAATAAGAATCAAAAGGTGGGTAAGGAACTGGTTAAAGGGGAGACTACAATGGGTCATGCTGAAAGGTGAATTATAAGAGTGGAGGGAGGTTACTAGTGCAGTTCCTCAAGGATCCATCTTGGGACTAATCATATTTAACATTTTCATTAATGACTGTGGCACAAAGAGTGTATGTGAGCTAATAAAATTTGCACATGACACAAAGTTGGGAAATATTGCCAATATGAGGAGGAGGAGCAGAATATCATACAAAAAGATTTGAGCAACCTTGAGAACTGAAGTAAAAAAAATGGGACAAAAATCAATACTGCAAAGTCATGCACTTAGGCTAACAAAGATTTTTTGCCAAAAGTGGGGGACATATCAGTTGAAAGCAGCAGACAAGGCAAAAGACCTGGGTGTATTGGTCAATCACTGGATGACCAATTGTCGCCAATGTGATGCAGCTGTGAATAAGGCTAATGCAATCCTAGGAAGCATCAGGTAAGGTATTTCCAGTAGAAATAGGCAAGTGTTATTGACATTATACAGGGCCTCACCAGTGAGACCTCATCTGGAATACTGTGTGCAATACTGATTAAAACTGGAACAAGTGCAGAGAAGGGCTATTAGGATGATCAGCGGAATAGAAAACCTACCTTATGAGAGGAGACTTAAGGAGCTAGGCTTGTCTAGTCTAACAAAACTAAGGATGAGGGGTGATATGATGGCTCTCTATAAATACATCAGAGGAACAAACACCAGGGAGAGAGAGGAGTTATTTAAGGTTAGGGCTAATGTTGGTGCAAGAACAAATGAATATAAACTGGCCATAAATAAGTTTAGGCTCAAAATTATGTGAAGGTTTCTAGCCATCAGAGGAGTGAAATTCTGGAACAGCCTTCCAAGGAAAGCAGAGGGGGCAAAAAACCTAACTTGTTTTAAAACTTATCTTGATAAGTTTATGGAGGGGATGGTATGATGAGGCTGCCTAGAATGGCATATGGCCCATCCATGATTGCTATTAGCAAATTATCTCCAGCTGCTGGAGATGGGACACTAAAGAGGGAGGGCTCTGAGTTACTACTGAGAATTCTTTCCCAGGTATTTGTCTGGCAGGTCTTGCCCACATGCTCAGGGTATAACTGACTGCCCTATTCGGGGTCAGGAAAGAATTTTCCCCTGGGTCAGATTGGCAGACACTGGGGTTTTTTTCACCTTCCTCTGAAGCCTGGGGCATGGGACACTTTCAGGCTTGAACAAGAGTAAATGGTAGATTTTCTGTAACTTGCACTTCTTTAAATGAAGATTTGAGGACTTCAGAAACTCGGCCAGAGGTTATGAGCCTGCTACAGGAGTGGGTGGGTGAGGTTCTGTGGCCTGCAACATGTAAGAGCTCAGATGGATCATAATGGTCCCTTCTAGCCTTAAAGTCTATGAGTCTGAGTAAATACAGAAATCTGTAGCACATTTAAAATTGTGCAAGTGTAAGATTAAATTTAATTTTATACCAAAATGCATAGAGAATATTAGGACTGGAATGAACTAAAGCTAAAATCCCCATATAGGGCATAAGGCCTCATATATGCTTGAATAAGCATTTTGCTTTTTAGACTATTTCCGAACTTGTACATGAAAACAATGAGGAATCTGGTGGCACCTTAAAGACTAACAGATTTATTTGGGCATAAGCTTTTGTGGGCATAAGATTTCTTCAGAAGTGGGGGGTTTTACCCACAAAAGCTTATGCTCAAATAAATCTGTTAGTCTTTAAGGTGCCACCGGTGCCACCGGACTTCTCGTTGTTTTTGTGGATACAGACTAACACGGCTACCCCTCTGATACTTGGAACTTGACCACGGTTTCTCTTTTGCTGTGTAGGTGTATTTTTTAATATCTTAGTTTCTTAGTACTGGAAAGTAACCATTCCGAAGGCTGCCACATATAATTTGGAGAAGAAAACTCAAGTCTGTTCAAGTAACATCTACACACAGAATTATAAAAATAAACAAAGACAGCTGAAGCTCACATATATGCTGAAGATTAGAAGAAAGGCTCACCCAGACCAGAAGTGAAAAATATCACCCACACAACTGTTCGGTTTGCAAAACCAATTTCCTTTTGTAGTGGATTATTTTAAAATATTTATTAATTTTCCATAAGATATAGCCATTATAAGTATGAATTGTTAACACAATACACAATGTAATAAACACTAAAATCTTGTATTGCATGTTTACATCAAATTATGTCTTGAATTTCTTGAATTAGGGCTTGAATTTTTGGTATTCATTTAGAATCTGGTTTAGACTGAGTTTGAAAAGGGAAGAATTAATTTTCAGTCACTGAGTTTTATTTCAGTTTTTTTCCCTTTAAAGCATGGCACAGTTGTACGCAATGGAAGTTTAATCCAGGAAAGTTGAATTCTGTTTGTCACAGCCCAAGCTGTTTCAATGAGTTATTATGGAAAAGATCTTTAGTGAGAAGACTGCCATAACTGGCCAGATGTTATATAATTTTTTGTAATCCTCTGTAAAGCCAAAAACTGCTGCATGAAAGGTGTCTTTGAAACTGAGTTTTTGTATTTTAGTCCAGATTTCACCCTGCTATATTAGCATATACTCCAAGGCACAAGTTTTCAACAGAAGACACAGAAAATATCATACAGTGGCAGTCCACCAGAGTCTGTTCTATTATATATATGGCTGTTCTACTTTCTGGATTGTGCTGATGCACTAGACACTGCAGTCAAGTTGCAAGAAAGTACAGAATTATTTTTAACTTTTGAGTGACTATAGGGAAAAAAATTAAAAACTGAGAGACTTACAACAGCTGGGACTTCTTTCCACTTAATCCTGTCAAGGCAGGTTAATGGTCACATGAAATATCCACCTAATATTCTTGTCCTGGATCTCTCACAAACTGCCAATTAAGCAAAATCATTGTTGGAGCAGGAGGGGGGAAGGTGTTGTGAGCCTGACAACCCAGAAAAGAGTATGAACCCAGATGTACATTCTCTCTAACCTAAGGCAGAATTTACACCCAGGTTTCCGAAGGAAAAAGCTCAACAAAGTCTACCTTGTTAGTTTTTGCACCTCTCATCAGTAAACCTGACAAGACTGTTTTTTTCTGGGCAGAACAGTTTTATGCATTCTGTTTTGTCAATGCCTAAGTAGTGTTTTAATTTTGTAACCACGCTAATAGGCAGTCTGCCTCCCCAAAGGAGCCTGCACTGTAGTAGTCACACTCATATGGTAAAACAGACCGAAAAAATCAGGAATAGCAGAGCTCATTGACACAAAGGCCTGGTCTACACTACGATTTTAGTTCGAATTTAGCAGCGTTATACCGAATTAACCTTGTACCCGTCCACACAACGAGGCCATTTAATTCGATTTAAAGTGCTCTTAAAATCGGTTTCTGTACTCCTCTCCGACGAGGGGAGTAGCGCTGAAATCGACATTGCCGGTTCGAATTAGGGTTAGTGTGGACGGAATTCGAAGGTATTGGCCTCCGGGAGGTATCCCACAGTGCACCGTTGTGACCGCTCTGGACAGCAATCGAAACTCGGATGCTCTGGGCAGTTGGACAGGAAAAGCCCCGCGAACTTTTGAATTTCATTTCCTGTCTGCCCAGCCTGGTGAGCACAGGTGACCACACAGAGCTGAACAGCACAGGTAGCCATGCAGTCCGAGAACCGCAAACGAGCACCAGCATGGACCACACGCGAGATACTGGATCTGATCGCTATATGGGGAGAGGATTCCGTGCTCGCAGAACTGCGTTCCAAGAGACGGAATGCAAAAATTTTCGACAAGATCTCCAAGGGCATGATGGAGAGAGGCCACAATCGGGACTCCTATCAGTGCCGTATTAAGGTGAAGGAGCTCCGACAGGCCTATCAGAAAACCAAGGAGGCAAACGGACGGTCCGGGGCAGAGCCGCAGACATGCCGCTTCTACGAGGAGCTGCATGCAATTCTCGGGGGGGCCGCCACCACTACCCCACCCCTGACCGTGGACTCCGAGGAGGGGTTAATCTCATCCTTGAATGACGAATCTGCGGACGGGGAAGAGGAGGAGGAGGAGGAGGACGAACTTGTGGAGAGCACACAGCACTCCATTCTCCCCGACAGCCAGGAGCTGTTTCTGACCCTGACCGAAGTGCCCTCCGAACCCTCCCAAGGCGGCATCGCAGACCCCCTGGAAGGGACCTCTGGTGAGTGTACCTTTTCAAATATATCAAACATGGTTTAAAACAAGTATTTGTTTAATGATTAATTTGCCCTGGGGACTTGGGATGCATTCGCGGCCAGTACAGCTACTGGAAAAGTCTGTTAACGTGTCTGGGGATGGAGTTGAAATCCTCCAGGGACATCTCCATGAAACTCTCCTGGAGGTACTCCAAAAGCTTTTCCAGAAGGTTTCTGGGCAGGGCAGCCTTATTCCGTCCTCCATGGTAGGACACTTGACCGCGCCATGCTAGCAGCAAGTAATCCGGTATCATTGCTTGACAAAGCTTGGCAGCGTATGGTCCCGGTGTTTGCTGGCATTCAAGCAACATCCGTTCTTTATCTTGCTGTGTTATCCTCAGGAGAGTGATATCGTTCAGGGTAACCTGTTTGAAATACGGGAATGTAATTAAGGGGACAGAGGTGGCCCCGTTCCTACTGGGCTGTTTGCCTGTAGCTGAAAAGAAATCTTTCCCTGCAGTTAGCCAAGCGGGCGGGGGGGAGTGGGTGGACAATGGCGCTGAGGTTTTCGCGTTTGGCTAGCAGGGGTCTTCCCTGATACCAGCCACGCGGTGGGGGGAGGGGTAACGCGATCATCCCACAGAAGTGGATGGGGGGGCTAGTTTGTTATCTGCATGGATCTTCCATGATACCAGCCACGTGGTGGGGGGAGGGGGTCAACCGATCATCCCACAGAATTGAATGGGTGGTGGGTGGGGGTTATTATGTTATCTGATGCTGCACGGTAACAGGAAAACCGCAGCACGTAAAGGGCTTTGCTTGCTATGGGAAAGGAGGGCGCTGATTTAATGCAGAAGCCGCAGGACAATGGCTTACCATGGCTGCATACAAGCCGAATTCTGTTGCCCGGCCCTGCGTCTGCTGTGATCTCTAACACCAAAGCCGCGGGCACTCAATATAAGATGCAAAATGCGACCTTGTACATTGCTATGTAATGTGAAAAGTGTTCACCGTGAAAGAGTATAAGCATTGTTCTATAAAATGTATCTTTTTACATACTTCTCTCCCTTTTTTTCCCTCCTCCTGCAGCTGCAAATTTTTCAATCCTCCCGCCCCCGGCCCGAAGGCTCTCCCAGATAAGGCGGCGAAAGAGACGCACGCGAGACGACATGTTCTCGGAAATTATGCAATCGACCCGGGATGAGAGAGCTAATTTCAATGACTGGAAGGACACTGTATTAAAATTCCGGAAAGAGGCCAGTGACCGTGAGGAGAAGAGGGACCAACGGGAGGACATGAGGGACCAACGGGAGGAGAAAAGGGACCAACGTGAGGAGAGAAGGGACGAACGTGAGGAGAGGAGGGACGCCCGAGACGAGAAGTGGCGGGATGCAACGCTGGGGCTGCTGCGTGAGCAGACAGACATGCTCCGGCGTCTGGTGGAGCTCCAGGAACGGCAGCTGCAGGATTACCGAGTGCCGCTGCAGCCCCTCTATAACCGCCCTCCCCCCTCCCCAAGTCCCGTAGCCTCCTCACCCCGACGTGTAAGAACGCGGGGGGGGAGGCTCCGTGCACCCTGCCACTCCACCCCATTAGAGAGCCCAAGCAAAAGGCTCTCATTATTTTGAATGTTTTTCCTGCCCTGTTCCTTCACTCCTACCCTCCTCCCAAACCCCACCCGGACTACCTGGTTATTTCTCTCCCTATGTTCATTACCACCCGTTAATAAAAAGTTCTTGAGTTGTAAACGAAACTGACTTTATTTTTTTCAAATCAAACTGGGATCGAAGGGGGAAGGGGGAAGGGTGGGTTGCTTACAGGGAATGAGTGAATCAAGGGGGCGGGTTTTCAACAGGGACAAACAAACATAACTTTCACACAGGAGCCTGGCCAGCAATGAAACTTGTTTTCAGAGCTTCTCTGATGCGCACCGCTTCCCGGTGTGCTCTTCTAATCGCCCTGGTGTCTGGCTGCGCGTAATCAGCGGCCAGGCGGTTTGCCTCAGCCTCCCACCCCGCCATAAAGGTCTCCCCCTTGCTCTCACAGAGATTGTGGAGCACACAGCAAGCTGCAATAGCAATGGGGATGTTGGTTTGGCTGAGGTCCGAGCGAGTCAGTAACGAGCGCCAGCGACCTTTTAAACGTCCAAAGGCACACTCTACCACCATCCTGCACTTGCTCAGCCTGTAGTTGAACCGCTCCTGACTACTGTCCAGGCTGCCTGTGTATGGCTTCATGAGCCACGGCATTAAGGGGTAGGCTGGGTCCCCAAGGATAACGATGGGCATCTCAACATCCCCAATGGTAATTTTCCGGTCTGGAAAGTAAATCCCTTGTTGCAGCCGTTTAAACAGACTAGTGTTCCTGAAGACGCGGGCGTCATGAACCCTTCCCGGCCATCCCACGTTGATGTTGGTGAAACGTCCCTTGTGATCCACCATTGCTTGCAGCACCATAGAAAAGTACCCCTTGCGGTTTATGTACTGGCTGCCCTGGTGCTCCGGTGCCAAGATCGGGATATGGGTTCCATCTATCGCCCCACCACAGTTAGGGAATCCCATTGCAGCAAAGCCATCCACAATGAGCTGCACATCTCCCAGCGTCACTACCTTTTTTAGCAGCAGCTCAACGATTGCTTTGGCTACTTGCATGACAGCAGCCCCCACGGTAGATTTTCCCACTCCGAACTGATTACCGACTGACCGGTAGCTGTCCGGTGTTGCAAGCTTCCACAGGGCTATCGCCACTCGCTTCTCAACTGTGAGGGCTGCTCTCATCTTGGTGTTCTGGCGCGTCAGGGCAGGGGAAAGCAAGTCACAAAGTTCCAGGAAAGTGCCCTTACGCATGCGAAAGTTTCGCAGCCACTGGGAATCGTCCCACACCTGCAGCACTATGCGGTCCCACCAGTCAGTGCTTGTTTCCCGGGCCCAGAATCGGCGTTCCACAGCAAGAAGCTGCCCCATTGCCAACATGATCTCCAAAGCGCCGGGGCCCGTGGCGCGAGACAATTCTGTGTCCATGTCCATGTCCGCATCACTCTCGTCGCCGCGCTGCCGTAGCCGCCTCCTCCTCGCCTGGCTTTTCTGGTCCTGGTTGAGCATAAACTGCACTATAATGCGCGTGGTGTTTACAATGTTCATGACTGCAAACTTGAGCTGAGCGGGATCCATCCTTGCCGAGGTATGGCGTCCGCTCAGTTCAACAAGGAAAAAAGGCGCGAAATGGTTGTCTTCCGTTGTTTTCACGGAGGGAGGGGGAGGATGTTCCCAGAACCGCCCGCGACAATATTTTTTGTCCCATCAGGCATTGGGATCTCGACCCAGAATTCCAATGGGCGGGGGGGACTGCGGGAACTCTGGGATAGCTATGGGATAGCTACCCACAGTGCAACGCTCTGGAATTCGACGCTAGTTTTTGTGCATGGACGCGCACCGCCGAATTAATCCGCTTACTGTGGCCGCGTACAATCGAATTTATACAATCGGTTTCATAAAATCGAATTCCGTAAATTCGGACTAATCCCGTAGTGTAGACGTACCCAAACTCTTGTTCTCTGAAGCATCTCTGCCACTGCCCACTAACATTAAGACCTGGTCTGCACTTCAAAGATTTGGTGGTATAGCTATATTTATTAGGAGTATGGGATGTGGGGCAGGGAGGGGGATGGAAATCACACCCCTAACCAACATAGCTGTACTAGGGGTTTTGCCAGTATAGAAACAGTTATACAAGCAGAAAGGCCAGTATAGCTTATTTTGCTTAAGGAACTGGTATAAGTTATACCAGCCAAAGAGTGCTGTGCTGGTACAACCTGCATCTCCGATAGCTAGGCCATGTCTACACTAGAGAGCTTACAGCAGCACAGCTGTACCAGTGCAGCAGCGCCAGTGAAAGATCTCTCGTATAGCTGCCCTATGCCGATGGGAGAGAGCTCTCCTGTCAACATAATTAAACCACCCCCAATGAGCGGCAGGAAACACTCTCCCTTTAACAGAGTGCTGTCCACACCGGTGCTTCTGTCGCCATGACCTATGTCACTCAGCGGTGTGTGTTTTTCTCATGCCCCTGAGCGACATAAGTTATACTGACCAAAGTGCTAGTGTAGACATAGCCTAGGAGGGACTGGCAGTATATCTATGCTGGTATAGCTACCCTGGCAAATCCTTTCTAGTGTAAACGGGCCTATGGTATTTTTGTGGTTTTGAGTTAACGTCACAGGATCCCTTTATTAAAAAGCTACACTGACCCTGATCCGAGACTGAAAGCACTTATTTCTCCATTCCAAGATTTACACAGCATTTTCATACCAAGTGTGTGATTCATAAAGTCGAAGGCCAGAAGGGACAATTGTGATTATTTAGTCTGACCTCCTGTATAACATAGGCATCAGAACTTCTCCCAAATAATTCCTAGAGCAGATCCTCTAGAAAAACATCCAATCTTGTTTAATAATCATCAGTGATGGAGAACTCACCGCAACTCTTGATAAATTATTCCAATTGTTCGTTACCCCCTGATTGTCAAAAATGTATGCCTTATTTCCTGTCAGAATTTGTCTAGCTTCGACTAACAGCCATTGGATCATGTTACACCTTTCTCTGCTAGATTGAAAAGCTCATTATTAAATATTTGTTCCCCATGTAGACTCTTATAGACTGTGATCAAGTTACCGCTTAACCTTCTCTTTACGCTAAAGAGATTAAGCTCCTTGCATCTATTGCTATAAGGCAGGTTTTCCAGTCCTTTAATCATTCTCATGGCTCTTCTCTGAACTCTTTCCAATTTATCAACATCCCCTTCTTGAATTGTGGGCACCAGAACAAGATAGTATTCCAGCAGCTGTTGCACCAATGAAAAACTGTAAAATAACCTCTCTACTCCTACCTCGAGATTCCCTTGCTTATGCATCCTAGGATTACATTAGCTCTTTTGGTCACAGCATCACAGTGGGAGTTCACATTGAGCTGAATATCCACCCCAAATCTTTTTCAGAATCACTGCATCCCAAAATAGAGTCCCCAATCCTGTAAGTATGACCTACAGGTCTGTCACATCTTACGCGGGGGTTACGTTCCGCGGTCAGCGCGTAAAGCGAAAACCGCGTATAGCCAAAATCCCATTGACTTTAATGGCGGGCGGAATCACCCGCACTACAGACACAATACATAAATTGCTTTTTTTCTCTTTTTTTTTTTTTGGTGTTTTTGCCGACCGCGCAAAGCGGAAATCGCGCATGTTAAATGCGCGTAAGATGCGACAGACCTGTACATTCTTTGTTCTTAGATGTATACATTTACATTTAGCCATATTAAAAACACGTATTATTTGCTTGTCCACAGTTTATCAAAAGAACCAGGTCAGTCTGAATCAGTGATCTGTCCTCCATTATTCGCCACTTCCCCCATTTTTGAGTCATCTGCAGTGATGATTTTATGTTTTCTTCCAGGTCATTGATTTAAAAAAAAAAAACATTAAAAAAACATGGGGCCAAGAACCAATCCCTGTGGGATGCCACTGGAAACATACTCACTTGATGATGACTTCCTGTTTACAATTATATTTTGAGACCTATCAGTTAGCTAGGTTTTGATCCATTTAATGTGTGCCATCTTAATTTTATATCATTCTGATTTGTTAATCAAAATGTCATATGGTACAATGTCAAACAGTGTACAGAACAGAAAACCCATGATCAAATTAGTCAAACCTACCACCCAATGAATGAGTTTTATGAAATAATAAACTGCTTTATTAAAACACAGCATTAGCATGTCCGGTCATAAGCTGTGAGGGGAAAAACAAAATTATTTTTCACTTGCTAGGGTCAGATTTTGCTTTTATTGATTCTAATTAAGGCTACAATATGGTCATGGAGGTTGCAGAAGTCATGGAATCCGTGACTTCAGCAGACCTCCGTGACTTCTGCAGACCTCCGTGACTTCAGCCAGCAGCGGCTGGGAGCTGCAGGCTACCCCCACCTCCCACGATGGCCAGGAGGTTCGGGGTACCCCTGCTGCCTGGAAGTGGGGGGGAGGGGGAGTCCCCCACAGCTCCCCAGCCACCATGGGCAGCAGGGGTGGGGGCAATGCCCCAACAGCTCCCCAGCCACTGCGGGTGGTGGGGGCAATGCCGCCACCTGCAGGTGGGGGAAATACCCAGGCAGCTCCCCAACTGCCACAGGCGAGGGTCCTTCCCAGCTCCCAGCCACAGGGCAGGGGCCGCAGCTCCCAGCATAAAAGTAACTTCTTACTCATCAGATCTGCTTCCTGTGAATATTCAACACCATATATGCCTACTTTACAGACCAATTTTATTTTACTGCCACTACCCCAGCAAGAGCCAACACAGCTATGAGACTGAGCTGCATTCTATTCCTTCTTGTGCATCAACTGAAGTATTTACCAAGTACTAATTGCAGAGCACACTTATTACGGTGAACAACCTCAATAAAAACAAACTACGGGGTTACACAACTGTCTGACACCATAATTTAGCCCAAACTTTTTTAACAGCTGATAACATGCAAGAAGGAAATAACCACTTTCAGATCTTAGGCTGAGTTTATAGGGTTGACAGTTTCTCAAAGCTTTTTTACTTGTACACAGAGTACATCTAATGTGGAAGTTTGAGGATAAAGATTATTATCAAAAAAATTTAAATCAATTTTTAAATGTAATAATATTTTTAAACAATCCTTTAAGTTGCCAAAATAAATGTTTGCTTGTGTCTTAAGTTTCCTAGTTGTTAGCAGAATTTCAGATTTTACACAGATTCTTTTCTATGAATCGTCACACTTAAAATGCCCATCTATGCTGAAAATGGCAAGTTCAGAGTCTGATTAACATCTTTACGGAGAGAATACAAACTCAAACACAAAACTGATAAGCAAGTAGCCTGGTCTTTATGTAACCAACACTGCCTTCTAATATATGGAATATCCACAAGTCAAGAAAGCTCAAAGACTCCAACCAGGCTATACTCCATCAGGGTTTGCAGTTTGAAATCAATGGGACTTCTGCTCTTAAGACACTAGAGTGCTGAGAAAGTCCCAATCTTAGGCGTTTAACTTTAGGTCCCTGTTTTTGAAGATTTTGGCCTGTGTGTACAAAAAAAGTTCACAACAATTTTGTTGCAAGTCTAACTAACTTATTATTAACACTAAGGCAATTTCATTTTCAAGTATTAAACATTATATGCCACTAAGAAAAGTCTGAAATAAAAATACAATTATTGCCCCTGTTGCTGCAAACACTTATTCACAAGTATGAGTAATCCCACTGAAATCAATGGGACTAGTCACACAAGTAAAGTGTTTGCAGAATCAGGAACTTAATTTTCAATATTTTGTTTTGCACCTATAGCAGTTCTGTAGAATTAAAATAAGATACCTTACCAATAGTGGTCGGTCATAAAAACGGGAAGCATTATAAATTTTAAACTAAAGGTGCAATTGCAAAAAAAAATTCAACTTACGTGTGTTAGATTTTTTTTTTAAATCAAGATATTTAAATCATGATTTAATCACTCTACTCTGACTGAGACACAATAGAGATGGAAACCCACGTCATTTTTACAAAGTCACTTTTTAGTTTTAAATGTGTATATTTAGTTTGTATTCTGGAGAGAGTATTTCAGTGGGCATCAGTCTTAATGTTAGTTACAACTCCATATCAACCTCATACCGTAAATAGATCAATGGCATTATCCAGTTTAACAAGCCAGGTTTCCAAGCAGCAGGAAAGTAGGAATCTAGTTTTATTCCTAGGTAAAGCACAAAGTACCCAAAATAAAGCCAGCACAGTATCATCTCATCTAGATTAAGATAGGAAAGAAGTGTTACAGAAGTTCCCATTCTGTGCTGAGGGACACCCCCAAAATGATTATGTAATACAGCTGTATTTAGTGGTGGCATTGGGGGTTGTAATCTCTTTGGAACAGGACTGTGTATTCCTATGTGTATATAACACCTGGAACAATACAAAACAGTGCCCAGAGTCCTCGTTATATTAATGTTGACAAACTACCCTAATATAAAAGGCAAAATGTACATATCCCTAAATAATTTGAAAGGAAAATGAATGAAACAAAAAAGTTATTGAATATAAGGTTTAGCCAACTTTCTTAAAAGGGAATTACTACTACCTTGGCAGTACTGGGGACTAAAGACCTATCCATTAAAATTAGTGCAGCATTGACAGAAACAAGCTAATTTCTTTTTCCAACCTATGTGCCCTTGTTACAGAATGACCATCTCCAGGCTCTGTCACTCATCCTTTCTGATAAAGGATGTTAGTTATGATGCTGAACTTCCATCACCAGTTCATTTTACATAGACAACTGAGTAATCAAATGATGATAACTTCTGATCACTTGCAATCTTGACTGGATATGAATTGAATAACATGCTTCCCTTACAGTAATTTTTGCAGATGATATTCTTATTGTAATTCTAGGTTTGGCTAGTCACTAGTCATAACACTGTCCAATGGTGAAGACTTTCAGGAAGTAGGGTTGGGTTTTTTTCCCTTCTACTCTAGAGCTGTAGCATGAACCCTCCATGAAATCCCACGTCTCCAAAACTTCAACATCAGCGTCCTTTTTCACAGACTTTTTTCCTTCTTTATCAATACTTACTTCTCTGCTCCTTGGAAACCCAGCTTATTGAACTGGATAATGACATTGATCTATTTACACAAGGGCTCTCAACCTTTCCAGACTACTGTACCCCTTTCAGGAGTCTGATTTGTCTTGTATACCCCCAAGTTACACCTCACTTAAAAACTACTTGCTTACAAAATCAGACATAAAAATACAAAAGTGTCACAGCACACTATTAATGAAAAATTGCTTACTTTCTAATTTTTACCATATAGTTATAAAATAAATCAATTGGAATATATTGTACTTACATTTCAGGGTACAGTATATAGAGCAGTACAAACAAGTCATTGTCTGTATGAAATTTTAGTTTGTACTGACTTCGCTAGCGTTTTTTATGTAGATTGTTGTAAATCTAGGCAAATATCAAGGTGAGTTGATGCACTCCCTGGAAGACCTCTGCATACACATACCCAAGTTGAGAGCCACTGATTTACAGTATAAGGTTGATATGGAGTTGTAACTAACATAAGGCTGAAGCCCACTCAAATACTCTTTCCAGAATACAAACAAAATATACTCATTATTTAAAACTGTAAAATTAGTAGCCTCATGGGCCAAATAGGATTGTTATTCTATTGGCCAGTGGTCCCCAAACTGTGGGGCACAGAGGAACATTTGAGGGAGGAGGAACAGGAGCACCACCCAGCCCCACTCTGCTCCCAGTGTCACTCCAGCTCAGGCCTCTGCCCCCAGCTCCTGACAGCTCCCGTGGGAGTTTGGGGGTGGACAGATTCCATTACGAGTAAGGGGGGGTGCAACAAAAAAAGTTTGAGGACCACTGCTATAGGCAGTGTTGCTTGAAAGAGCTATATACTATATTTGAAGATAGAAAATAAAGGGACGTTTGTTTTAGAACAAGATAGTTTATTTTTAAGATTGCCTCAGTGGAATAATCTTGGACTTCACTCATACTAGGTCTGCAACATGGGTCACTTTTCTGAATGCTGTTGAGTTACCTATTCAAGAGGCACAACATGAGGAAAAGATTTCTTACAGGATAATTAAAGTCACATATCCTCTAAAAACAAAAAGACCCGATTGAAAATATTAGAAAAATCTAGGGGATATATTCTACATAAATAACTCAAAAAGTGCAATTTAATTAAGCAGTGCTTGGAAAATCCACTCACCTACTTACCCTTTGCAAGCAGGCAGGGCTGCCCAGAGGATTCAGGGGGCCTGGGGCAAAGCGGGGGAGCTGCGGCACTTGTACTCACCTGGCGGCGGTCCAGGTCTTCGGCGGCATGTCGGCGGCGGGGGGCCCTTCAGTCGCTCCGCGTCTTCGGCAGCACTGAAGGACCCGTCGCCGAAGACCCGGAGCGACTGATGGGCCCCCGCCACCGAAGACCCGGACCGCTGCCGGGCCAGGGCTCGTGTGGCCCCTGCAGGGCCCGGGACCTGGGGAAAATTGCCCCACTTGCCCCCCCCTCTGGGCAGCCCTGCAAGCAGGAAGTGTTATCTGTCAACTATGGGAATCATGCATTTCTATAGAATTTAAGCTTTCATTTTTAAAAGAGCTTCTAGAACTTATAGTTGTAAAAAATTATCTTCCTATATGGTCCTCATCCCCTTCTGAAGGTGAGTGTAGATAGTGCTGCCTTAGACAACTCAGTGACTCAGCTGATGATCAGAGGTTTCCCAAGGAGCAGAGTGAAGCTGTCTTGTTAGTTTCCCTTGCTGCTCACAGGGTTAAGAGGGGCAGTGAAACTGACCAGTCTGGGGTTACTTTTGCTACTTGGAAGGGCTAAGCAGCAGAGACAGGCACTGGAGTTGAGAGAGAGACCGCCCAAAGTCCCGACACTGGGACAGGCAAAAGGTAACGTGCTCCTTTCTCTTCCAACACGCAGCTGGGATGTGGGGTGAAGGGGGTATGGCCAAGTTTATCCCTAAGTAGTAGGAGGAACCCCTCTATCCTCCCACGTCCCAGCTGGACTGTTGACCCCTGCCCCAGAGGCTGTACCCCGCCTCTGACACTGGGCTGTGGGGCCAGCCCCCACTCCACCCCACCCCAGGCCCCGCATTTAGCCCTCTATCATTCACTCGTAGGGTCATGGCTGGCCTCTGATAAGTCAGGACCCCCAGCACTCCTCTGCGGGCAGCCCCCAACCGCTGACCTCAATGCGTAGAGGGAGCAGAGCCGCCTCCCCTCCCCATTGCTGACACACACCGAACTTCCACCGCAAACGCTGCAGCAAACCGGGCTCGCAGACTGGGATGGGGGGGCGGAGCAGCAGAGGGTAACGAGGCACCCGGCCCGCCACACCGCGGAGGGTCACGGTTCCCCGCAAAGACCCCCGTGCCCTCTCCCTTATGCAGAATGCGCAGCAGGGACTCACTGGCACCTAGGTGCATTCGGCTCTGGGAATAGGGCCCCTGCCTAAGGAGGTTGCAACGCGCGCTGGGTGCGGGGACCGGCCGCTCTTACCTGCTGTCCCGGGCTCCGCAGCGACGGCGCCACAGTCCCCTGCCACAGCAACCAGCTCCGCCGTCCCTACTACAGAGAAAACTGGAGCGGCGTACAGAAAGGCCCCGCCCCCGCCGCTCTTCCGGAGGCAGAGGCATGCTGGGATGGTGGCGGACCGGAGCCGGGACGGGACGGTCCCTCTCTGTGATGTAGGGCTGTGGCATTCTGCCGTTGCCTGCGCCTTGACCTCCGCCTCTCTGTGACGGCATTGTCAGGCAGAACCCACGCGTGATGACGTATCCATGTGATGGCATAGCGTGTGCATTCTGGGACGCCCAGTCTGCCGGACGTGAACATCTTTACCAATGTACATCTTAGGAGCTGGCGTGACCTGAGCTCCCGGACGTTTCCTTTGGCTTCCCTGCCAGCCTGGCCCTCTCCCTGGAGGTGGATGCGTTTAACTGGCCTGGGGCTGTGTGTAGTGATGATAATACCTTGCAGTTCTACAGCACCCTCCAAAGAGGGATCCCGAAGCCCCATAAAGATATTGCTTAACTTAGGAGACAGTCACCTTTAAATCTAATCAACTTCAAAAAAATTAGTAAAACATAGTTTCAGGTACTAAAGCAGCCCCTAATCTTCCATACTAGTTTCTGTGCCTTTGCAATCACATTTTTCTATGTTTTTTTTAATCTATCCTCTGTTATTGTGTGAGAGATGCACAAATGGACCAGGAGAAACAAACGCTCCAGTCTGCACTACATCTGCATGTGTGTACCACTGAGCCCATGCAGAGCTCATTGCAAGATCAGGCTCTAACTGACAACATACAAAGTGTGTCAGAGCTTTGCAAGGTTTGATGTCGGCAGAATTACTGTGTTTCTTCTTCCCATTTTGCAAGTCAAGGATTTCTTTAAAAAGCCATTCTAGGACACAAGTAGTTCACAAGTAGTTCAGGTTAGCACAAATCAAATTGCAAACACTGAATATGACTATACACAAAGTGAAGAAACTGGAAGAAATAGGGGAAAATATGGGAGGGCAAGATGCCAACTGTCCTTAAAGATGCAAGTATGAGACTTCTGCTTGAGAAACAATCTCTTGACAAGAACTACCTTGTTCAAAACTCCCTTTCTCTATCTATTGCAGAGTTTTGTACTAGCTCCTATCACCAGAGGTAGTATCTGAGATCCTTGTTATGAAAAGTATTGTTCAGAAGGTTACAGGAAGCAAGACAATGCTAGCAAAATCTGAAGTCTGGACCTCAGTAATTTTGATTTCAGGTCTGGAAAAGATACAGGAATCATAGCGTAGTTTCATTGGTTAACCATCTCCTTCTTACAATGGATGAAGATCATGTGTCTGTGCCATTCTTTTAGCTCTATCATCAGCTTCATGTACCATTAACCATAAGGTATCATTCACACACCTGTGGTCCCAAGTAGATTAAGTAACACTTGAGTGGCTCTGTTCCTTCTTTTTTGGAAGATCCAGGAGGTATTTAGGGGTGATAATTTATCTGCTTTGAGAGCTCACGCATGCAGGTTACCATAGTGTTCTGTCTTGTCAGCCCTCTTGTTCCGGGTATGTGAGGCCATTAAGAGAGTTAGGCGACAATCCTGAAACTGCAGCCACATGGCTGGACCCACTGCACCTGTATGGAGCCACACTGGAGGATTTAAATCTCCTAACAGTCTAGCATACATGTTGAACAAGAGGGCTAACAAAACAGAACACTGGTAATATCATTAGCTTAGACCAGGGATCAGCAACCTTAGGCACACGGCCCATCAGGGAAATCTGCTGGCGGGCTGGGATGGTTTCTTTACCTGCAGCATCCGCAGGTTCGGCTGATCGCAGCTCCCACTGGCCACGATTTGCTGTTCCAGGCCAATGGGGGCTGCGGGAAGCAGCAGCCAGCACATCCCTTGGCCCATGCTGCTTCCTGCAGCCCCCATTGGCCTGGAACAGCGAACCGTGGCCAGTGGGAGCTGCGATCGGCCAAACCTGTGGACGCTGCAGGTAAACAAACCGGCCCGGCCCACCAGAGGAGTTCTCTGATGGGCCGTGTGCCAAAGGTTGCCGATCCCTGGCTTAGACCAAGGTAAAGATAGCACTCCTTTCAGGGAAAGGAATAGAGTGGTAGCAAATGACAGCAGGGTGGAGCCAGGGCCAACATTACAGAGGAGCAAGCATGGCAATTGCCCAGGGCCCCACGCCACAGGGGGCCCAGTGTGGTGGGGCTCGGGCTTCAGCCCTGCGCTGTGGCATTCGGGCTTTGGCTTCAGAAATGTTGCAGAAATCCAATGTGTGAGCAGGTAAGGGATGCGGGGTGGGAGCCCACTCCTTAGTTTCTGCCCTAGGCCTCAGTGAGTCTAACGCCATCCCTGGGTGGAGCCAAACCATTTAGAGTTGAAGGGAAAAAGCTGCCTTGGTCTGATTTCTAGCTCCTCAATCGCCAGCATTTATTCTTCTCTCCCACACTCGTTCTTTTATTTCAAGACTGCAGCCACTGGGAAGTTTGCCAGTGACATCCAGGAACACAGCACTATCACTGTTTTTTATATATATAAAATACATTTTTTTCACAAAGTACAATGATTCCTTTATCGTCTAGGCAATTACATACCTTCCCTTTGCATATATTGTAAAGTGTACCAGCAGTAATTGCTAGTACATCACCAGTACAGTTTTAAGGAAAGAAAAGACTTTTACAACCAACATTCTGATGTGAATGGTGTTTTATAATTCCTGAAACACAGACTCTTCATTTTTAAAAAGTGCACGATATTTTATTAAATCTCTCCTATTTCATTGCTGCAACAGATTATTTCATATCTTGGGGTGCATTTTATACAGTTTTTCAGTATATACATCACCCAGTACAGGTTACATAAAAGCAGCCATCTTAAGCCTTTTGAGCCATAATTATAGCCACAGTGAAGACATTTTTATACCAATTGTAATGGTGCACTGTCTACCCTAGAAATAATAGTAAAAAAAATCTCCAGAAGAATTAATTAAAGATATAAAAACTCTGAGTTGTTTTCTAAAATTAATTCAGCAAATCTAGTTCTCTCTTCTATGGCAGAATGTTGAGAACTTACAAAATGCTACAATACTCATCATATTTCTGACCTGAAAACAATTGGAGGAACATGACTTGGGCATATTCAAATTTCTCCTGACAATAGTGCAAGATTTGAAAATACTACCTCAAGATAATTCAGCCATTCATAACCATTTAACATATATGCAAAACTCAGGATGACATCACAATTTTTAAATCAATAAGCAAACTGCTACAAAATGCCTCCAGATGAAATTATGACTCAAAGACTTCTGGCCAGAATACAGAACAAACTTCTGAAAAACCAGACAGGTGTCAACTCTATATGTGACAGTGTAGCAATGTCTATTGGTTTAGGCACCCTGCCACTCAGTGGAATTCAGAGCTCCAAGTTAGGCATTCAAATTCCATATACAATACATGGGAAGATTTAGAAGCCTAACAACAGGATTCACAGAAAACAGAACGGTGAGTAGGGAGCCACCTAAGCTAGCCCATAGGAAATGTCAAAGAGAAGGCTGCTGTAGCCTAAGCCCTTCCCTTCCTCAGAGCGTGAGGCACTTAGTTCTGGGCAGGAGGGAAGCACTTCCATCTACTCCGAATGTACAGCTGTGAACCATCTTAGGCACCTAAGTCAGGTCAGCCCTTCCTCAGGCAAAACTAAGGCTACGTCCAGACTACCCGCCCGGATCGGCGGGTAGCAATCGAATTATCGGGGATCGATCTATCGCGTCTCATCTGGACGCGATAGATCGATCCCCGAACGGGCTCCCATCGACTCCGGAACTCCAGCAGGGCGAGCGGAGGTAGCGGAGTCAACGGGGGAGCCGTGGCCGTCGATCCCGCGCTGCGGGGACGCGAAGTTACTGCAGGTAATTCGAAATAAGATACTTCGACTTCAGCTACGCTATTCCTGTAGCTGAAGTCGCGTATCTTATTTCGATAGCTCCCCCTAGTGTGGACCAGGCCTAAGGCAGTGTTACCACTGCCTTATCACCCCTAGCCAGAGCACTCAGGCTGTAGTAGATGCAAGTTCAAATCTCCACTCTGCCTGCTGGGGAACAAGTTCTTGAACCCACTTCTTCCAGGTGAGTGTCCTAACCACTGAGTTATACGGTATTCTAGGGTGAAGTACTCTCAGTCTCTCCTGTTGAAGCTGTTATATGGATTACTTAAGTAGTCACTGGGCCAGAGAGAGAATGACTATAGTCTAGTGCAGGGGCGGGCAAACTTTTTGGCCTGAGGGCCACATCGGGTTTCCGAAATTCTATGGAGGGCCAGTGAGGGGAGGCCGTGCCTCCCCAAACAGCCAGTTGTGGCCCAGCCCCTGCCCCTGCCCCCTATCCGACCCCCCCACTTCTCGCTCCCTGATGGCCCCCCCGGGACTCCTGCCCCATCCAACCCCCCCATTCCATGATGGCCCCCCCGGGACCCCTGCCCCATCCACCCCTACCTGTCCCCTGACCTCCCCTGGAACCCCTGACTACCCCCCACTGCCCCATCCAACCCCTCCTCATTCCTGACTGCCCCCCCAGGACCCCTGCCCCATCCACCACTCCCTGTCCCCTGACTGGCCNAGCATCGGTGGCTGGTGGCATTACAGCCGCGCCGCCCAGAGTACCAGGACAGGCAGCCGTGCCACCCGGCTGGAGCCAGCCATGCCACCGCGCAGTACAGAGCACCGGGTCAGGCCACGGCTCTGCAGCTGCGCTGCCTGGCAAGAGCTCACAGCCCTGCCGCCCAGAGCATTGCGTCGGCGGCGCAGTGAGCTGAGGCTGTGGGGGAGGGGGAACAGCAGGGGAGGGGCCAGGGGTGAGCCTCCCGGGCCAGGAGCTCAGGGGCCTGGCAGGAGGGTCCCGCGGGCCAGATGTGGCCCGCGGGCTGTAGTTTGCCCACCTCTGGTCTAGTGGGTATGGCACTCACCTGCGAGACCCAGCTTCCAGTCCCTACACCAATTAATAGTTAAATAGTTTATACAAAGTGGAACAGCTTCAACAAGAGAGAATCCCACCATGTCAGAATACCTTATAACACACTGGTTAGGACACTAATGTATGAGTTAAGAGATTTGGGTTCAAATTCCTGTTCCACATCAGGGAGAGTGAAGATTTGAACTGGGTCTCATCTCCCACATCCTGAGTAAGTGCTCTAGTCACGGGGCTCTTGGGTTGGGCACCATCTCTTACTCCTATTTTTTGTGCTGATTAGCCAGGCTCTGACAATGCCTATTGGATCGGGCCCACTGGGGAATGTCTAATTTAGGGCTTAGGTGTGAGCTAGACACTGCGCTACTCAGTGGCATCCGGAGTCAGGTGGCTTTGTGCATGCACACTGGCAGAAATGTAGGCACCTTGAAGAATTTATTGGCAAATACTTAGGCTAAGGCAATTTAGGTGCTTACAGGCAGCAGCTGAGCAGGGCTTTGGATAGTCTAAATGTTGGATTTAGGGACCTAAAGAGGCAGTTAGGCACCTAAGCTTTGTGGATCTAACCCTAAATGTCTTGCACAAGGTCAAGGTGAGTGAAGTAATGTCTTTTTTTGGACCAAGTTCTGTTGGTGAGAGAGCCAGCTACAACTACACTGTCAGGCAGAAAGTCTGTGTCAAAACTTTGCTTAGAATCTAGGGTCCTGTCTACACTAATGAGCTGACAGTGGCACAGCTATACCAATGCAGCTGTGCCGCAGTAAGATCACTTGTGTAGCCGCTCCTGTAGAGAGCTCTCCCGTCAACATAATAAAGCCACCTCAATGAGTGGTGGTAGCTATGTTGGCAGGAGAAGCTCTCCTGCCGATATAGCACTGTGCACACTACCACTGAGGCCAGCAACACTTATGTCGCTCAGGAGTATGTTTTTTTCACACCCCTGAGCGACATACGTTTTTCTGATATAAGTGGTAGGGTAGACATGGCCAAGGAGCCCTAGATGACAGCCACCTGCCCTAATCACTAGTCAATGCTTAGAAACAGAATGCAAATAGAAGCTAGAACCTTAATAGGATGATCTCTTCTTAACCAAGATAGAATACAAATGTTATGCGCCAATGCTGCTATGCCAGCCCATCGCTCATATTTATCTCATTGCTTTTCCCCAATGTAATTTGTTTTCTTCCTCTTAAAAATGCACAAAAAATAAAAAATCTCTGTCTAAAATATAGCATATAATGAAAAGTGAAAAACTAGTTCATTTCAAGTTCACTTGCATACCACTAAACAGACTTGTTTTATCTTATAGTAATATAATATATATAAGCCTCAATCCTGCATGCTGAGCCCAATCCTGCCCTCTATGACATCAATGCCAAAACTCCCATTGCCTTCAGTGGAAGGATTGAGAGTTTAGGAAATTCAAGACTAGTCACAATGGTATGTATGTGTATGTCTCTCTCATTCTCCACACTCATCACCCCCACACACTATTTCTAGCTAGCTAGCTATAATTTTATTGATTATAAATATGTACCCCAAACTCTAAAATCATAACCAATACATTTTCTAATAATTTTTAAAGACATACATGTGCAAGGTTTGTGGGGAAAAATACCATTACAGAACCTTAATTAATCTGACATCTGCTAATGAATTCGAAAAATATTGCCATTGTCAATGGGTGTGTAGTGTAATGTTACTGTTTAAAATTCGTCTTTGAAAAGGCTTGAATTTGTAGAGTGTTTCAAATGTAGGCCTTGCCAAATTGCTTACCATGAAATCTGAGATCTCATTTATATGAAAATGAGCAGTGAAATATATATATTTCCCTAGCTATCATTATACTACTGCATAGATTCACTTTTATTATAAGAGGGAGGGAAAATGGACTGAAATTCCTCTTTGTTTAGTGGGTAAAGTTCTCTTGCTACTTTACTGACAAAATTATCATAACAATCATCACATTTATTCAAGTTTATAAAATGAGAAACCAAGTTGCTATAATCCACGGTTTGTTTAACTTGCTTTTGATTCAGGATAGAATTATGATGGTAATAATTCAGTAAGAAAATGAAACATAATCTCAGCTTTCTATCAGCACCGTATGTTTCAGTACCTGTATCAAATGTTGACACTATTTGTGTTTCCTCAATTTCATTCCCGTTTTGTGTGGGTTGCACATGTGTGGGTTGCATGTGAGGAAAGGGCAGTCAATGTTAAAGAAGATAAGATGAGACAACATTAGGAGTGCTGTCGCAGGAAATAATCCTTTAAGAAATGTATTTTAATAGGGCACTTCAAAGTAAAAATCCAAATCGGTAACTATTTTTAAAATCACTAAAAGACTATTTATATTTAACTTCTTATTTGCTCTTCAGTATAAATTTTTAATTAACATGGATTTTATTTCATGTTTCCATACAGGTCATCATTCATGTACTATAAGGTAAGTGATGGCTATCTGTTTTTTAGCTTAAAAAATTAACAACATTGAGTTGTTTTCCAAAAAATGATAACATATTTCAGCTTTTATATCAAAAGCATTTATTTTTTCTCATATAGGATTTGCAAATAGAGGACATGGAAAAAGGAAGAACCCCATATAATAACATCTAGACAAATTAGCCCTTCAGGCCCCCATGACTAGAATCAATACAACCGTTTTTGGCTTCCAGCTGAACCATAATGAGATCAATGACTTTTTCTTTTAATCATGCAAAGCGCTTAAAATCTATTTATTTGCACATAACACTTTGCAAGCAGGTGGCATTCCCATCCTGCTCCTAACACCCACAATGAGTTTGGTCCAAACTCACCCTCTTTACAGAGCTTCCCTTTATTGCTAATTGAAGTTAACAACGAAATAAAAACCTTACCTTAAGCTTTTTCCTGGGCTTGGATATAACTAAGTTTTTTTCCTGCAGGCCGTTTCTGCCTTTAACCCTAATTCAACCTACTTCAGACAGAGCCCCAATCCCTTTTATACTCTGAGTTGGAGTTAATAGGACAAACCCATTCTGGTTGCCACCACAGGTCAGTGCATCAGCTGTACATATGTTTGTAGGATTCTAACACCAGAATATACATGTAAACATCCTTGCAGCTTCATGGATTCTGACACTCTATTACACAATCATCTTCTTGTCATCACTCCTCAGGCAAAATACTTTGGGTCCAATTCTGCCCACAGATAAGGGGGGAGAGGCAACTCTCATTGACATCAGCTATAGCTGCATTTATGTATTTGAGGGCAAAATGGGGCCCATTGCAAAGATCATTTAATATCTGTGGGCATCAAAGTCAGGCAACAGCTCAGAAATTGAGCTGTCAGTCAGGAACTGGGCCCATTGACCCAAAATCCTATCTGCCAGTCAGGAGTAGGGGGCAGCAGAGCTTCCTGCAACCCCCTCAATTTCCTGCAACTCCCACCAAAATAATTGCTGTTTGAGGATCTCTGACTAAATATGGCACCATATACTCTATCTCTGCCTCTAGGCAAGGGTAGCTTCTGCAACCCCAGCAAAGGGAAGAGGGGGCAAAAGCAATGGAGGCCTAGTGGCGGGAACAGGGAGTTAATCTGTATGATCTTTCTGCCCCTTTTCGGGCTTGCAGGGGACTTGACTATCAAACAGCTACCTCACATGCCTCACTGGGCTGATCTGACCACACTCAGGATTGGTCAGGCTGTTACAGAGCTCCTTTCTGGGGAGTAGGGAGCCTTCCTAGTCCCGAGGATTTGGCCCTATTGTAATGCCTTTGCTAGCAACAATTATTCCAAAGCAATTTCAAGCAAGAACATTTCACTACTGAATATTTTGCTGATGGATTTTCCAGTTTATCTACATTTTCATCATGAAGTGGTTCATCTTTTGGTTTGATTTACCAATGTATCCGATAGCTAATTGTCATGACCCCTGGGTCTCAAACCCAAATCTAGAGGGGTCCTGTAAGGTCATCACACTCAAGTCCTCCAGCTGATGAGCAGCAACTAGGACCAGGAATCCTTGAAGTCCAGCTCAGATGGGCGGCTCCACCCCTGAATCCCAAATGGTGGAACACCAAAACTCCTGATTGGGTCCTTTCCCTTACTTAAGCTAGAACGAGCAACAGGAAGGCCATTTATACAATTGGCCTCTGTCCTGCTTTGGTCTGCTCACCCCACTGCTACTAGCTCGTCTCCTGGTCCTGACCTCCTGGTTTCCTGACTCAGCCTGATTTCTGTATCTGACACATGGTTCTTGAGCCCTGGCTAGTGTTCTGATCCTGACTTCCTGGCTTCCTGAGTTGGCCTGATTCCTGGTATCAGACTCTTTGTTCCTGACCTGGGCTCCTATCCTTCTGGTTCTGGACCCTGGCTGGTGTGAGGACCAGTCCCCCTGCTCTATACTAGCCACTAGGCTCAACTGCCTATGTCCTGACCCTGACACTAATGCTCCACATGTTTTTGATCTGTTCTTGCATCTGCTTCTAGTCTGTGGAGGAGATCATCAAGCAGAAAAGGTTAGAAATATATCATTAGCCAAGGGTTCAACAGAGTGTAAAGTGAAATCCTCCTCAATCTACTCCTTTAATTCATAGGTTCCAAGTGCTTCTTGCCCATCTGGAAACATAACATTTGCACTCCAGCCTCATAATTGCGCATTGCATTAATTTCCTAAACAAGGTGAGCATTTCATTAGCAGCATGAAGGAAAGTATGTTCATGCAAAGGATTAGGCTAAATACTCTGGGCCAAATTCATCTGTGGCATAACTCTGCTGAAGTCTGATCAGTTACACCAGCTGTGAGTTTGGCAATCTATATTTTATTTAGCAATCAAGGTCTTTTAAAGCTGCCTCTTGTCAAAATGAATAATTCAATGTTTAATTAGGCCAATTTAAAAAGTTCTCAGTGTTGACAGCAGATGGATTGTATGGTGCTGACACCTTTATTTATACATTCAGAGCTTTATAAAAGTGGCTAGTTCAAATGCTGATTGGAGGGCTATGCTTCTCTGTTGGCTAACTTAGTTTTTTTTTTCTTCCTATGAAATCCCTCAGATGGATACAGTCTTCTGTGTGGTCTCTCCTTGCCTAGACTTTGGAAATCATCCAAGAGGAAGCTCATCGTCATTATTCTTGGATCTTATTTGTCTTCTGCCCTGCCATTCAAAGCTCACCTTTTCTATGCAGTGCTTTTGACACAAGTCTTGCTGATGGAAAACAGGTTATCAACCCATTTTCTCAGCTCCATTTTTAAAACCTATATAAATGTTTAATTAAGGAAACATCTTATGTGATCTCAACTATTTTTTGTCTTCAGAGATCCTTTGCACACCAATATCAGCTATATTTTCTCTTCTATCACCTAAGTTGCTACAGATGTTGATAGGATCATATAAAATTTGTTTGGAATTTTTGTAACAAATAGAAAATCAGGGAGTAGTGGAGAATCTAAGTGCTTTCTAAGTGTTTTCTACTCAGAACATCAAATTTATAGAATAGAATTTGGCTTTATTTCAACTACCATTTATACTAGAGGGATTTCTAAGTTTGTGTAAAGTACTGGGTTAGTTTCTTCTAGTGCAATTATGATGTAAAGCAGTCATGCTCAGAAATAACTCACATTCAGCTCTGGATATTAGAATCTGATTCACAAAAAGACAGTTCGCCGGGACACTGGGATTCTCCCCTACTATATCAGAAAAGACTAAAGAGCCATTGGCTTTTTAGCTTTCACCTACACAACCACCAATCTGGCAGAAGGGACTGTGATTTAAAATCAGACCGAAGAGTTAGCACCTCAAAAAGGGGCACATATGCTTCCACAGGAACTCAGTTCTTTATTGTCAGCATTGAATATGAGTCCAAGGCATGATAGTTGTGTAATGGTTAGCATAGCTGTCTTTTACATAGTTAACTGGGGTTCAAGTCCTAGCCAGAAACAAAGCTCAGATATGAAGAAGGGGATTAGATACCATGGTGATGGTTGTGATACAGGAATCTAAACACAATAAGCCATTGGTGCACAGCATTGTAGCCCAGAGAAGAAAGTGCCTTCTAGAGAATTATACTGATACCGCTGTGGGCTGTAATGTAGATCACTCACAACATCAAAAAATTAATCAATTGATGATAATAAAATGTAAACAGCTGCTGGTGACAGGTGTGAATGAGCTGCTGTTCAATTATTATCCCCTGAGTTCTGTTCCATCCCTTCAAGATTTTATACTCTTAAACTTCATGTGAAATCTCTTTTTTTTTTTTTTTTGCTGTGATGGCCATGAAAAGACAGCCAGGGCCGGTGCAACCACTAGGCGAACTAGGCGGTCGCCTAGGGCGCCAAGTGGTTGGGAGCGCCCACTGGGTCTTAGTGTCCACCCTTCTGATTTTCCTATCCCTGTTCTGACCCTTCCTGCAGGCTCCGAGTCTTCCTGGGAAGGGGATCTAGTAGTTAAAAGAGAAAAAGGCTCCAGCCTGCCAGACCTATTAGCACAACACTGAAACTGTTAAAGAGCCATTCAAGGGGTAATGAAGCCACTTAACAGGCATTTGCCTCATATTTACTCAGGACATGTCAGTCTACAGGATCTTAGTTTAAAATTTGCTTTAAAAATATTTCATTAGTGAGTTGGTGAAGATTATAAAATCACATCTCTAAAAAAATCCTTGCATAGATTTTTAGATGCACAATCATCTTTAGCCTTAAATGTTTGGATCTTCAGACATATGTTTTTTTAAATAAATCCTTCAAAAGACCTCCCTTATCTAAAATACACATTTTAATTACTATAGTAAAAAAACTTACTTCCAAAGTCTTCCAGTCCTTTCTGTTCATCCATTTCTCCCTTCACCCCCTCTCCCCCCACCCCCATTGAAGAGAGCCCTTAAACGGACAACAGCCCTTTGCTTCCAGATAGCTGGACAAAGAGTTTCCCTTTCTTTACTTCTGACTATCTGATGAACTAGTTTTAAGCAAAATCAGTACCTTAGTAAGATATAAAATCCTTTGTTATGCCTAAAATCTTTGGAAACATATATTTTAAAGTTGGTGACATTTCATAAACATGTGTATTGTTATGGAGATCACACACAGTAAATTAGTGTTCCCTTTTTCTAAAAGCAATGAACATTGTTATGAACACACTAAACCTCTGTAACTGATTAATTTAAAATAATGTCTGTTTCAGTGAGTTAAATATGTAGTAATCTGGAATGATTACTTTATGAAGGTTTAAGAGTACATTTAAAATATAAAATCAGCTTAGAAATACTGATTAAGAAAATGTAAAATAGAGAAGAGCTGCATCATGTATTCCATAATATTTAATGTTGTATTCAGCAAGACAGCTTACTCACCCTTACTACAAAGTTTTTGCAAATAAAGGTCTGACAAACTTCAGGGCATATAAAAAAAACCTGTGACTGATATTTTTTATTCCCAAGTTTAGTGCTTTTAATTAGGTACCTTCTGCATGTCCATTCTGCATGAGGGAGAGGGTACAGGGATCTCTGTGGGGAACTGTGACTCTACACCACCGTGAGGCGGGCTGGGCGTCTTGTTATTCTTTCTGCTTTGTCCCTCCGCCCCCGCCGGGCTGCAAGCTCAGGCTGCCATCGGGCATAGGGGCACCAGTTTAATAATACTGCATAGGGCCCCATAAATCCTAAGGATGGCCCTAGGGGCGCCAAAAAGCGGTGCCCTGGCTCGGCAGGGAGAAGCCGCCTTCCGGAGGCACCGGAGAGCCAGAGTGTCGGCTTGCAGGGGCGGCGAGCCCCAGCCATGAAGGAGCCGGCGTGGCACAGGGGGGCAGGAGCCCTGCAAAGGCGGCAGCGCTGCTAGCGGGGAGCAGCTGCGCCCCTTGCCCCTCGCCCCTTGCTGCAGCCTGGTGCCCTCCCCAGGGGCTCCTGCAGGCTGCAGCAGATGCATGCAGGCAGAGGCCCCCGTGCGCCCCCCAGCTCCCCCCTCGCTGTGCTCGGGGTCTGCGGCTCCCGGGCATGTGAGCCACTGCCGGGGCGTGGGGCCCTGAGCCTGCTCTGGGAGGGGCAGCAACGGCGGCAGCTCACACTCCTAGGAGCCGCAGAGCCTGAGCGCGGCGAGGGAGGAGCCGGGGGATAAACGGGGTCCTCTGCCCGCATGCATCCACTGCAGGAGCCCCCGGGGGGGGGGGCACCCTGCCGCAGCCTGGGCAGGAGGGGCAAGGGGTGCGTCTGCTCCCCGCTAGCGGTGCTGCCGCCTTTGCAGGGCTGCTGCCCCCCTGCGCCACGCGGACTCCTCCATGGCTGGGGCTCGCCGCTGCTGCAAGCCGACACTCTGGCTCTCTGGTGCCTCCGGAAGGTGGCTTCTCCCTGCCGAGCTGCTGCAGCGGCCCAAGCCCGGCAAAGCCAATGAGTGGACTCGGGGCAGGAGCCGCTGGGGTGGGGTGGGGTGGGGAGGGCTCACGGGAGGGTTGTGCACCCTCCAGGGGAGTTCAGGAGGCGGGGAGGGGGGAACCTGGTCTGGGGAGCAGCCCCTGGGCAGGCTGGCCCCTGGGGTCTATAAAGGCTTGTTGGGATTTGTCCCGCAATGAACTGATGTGCAAAGGGAGGGGGGGGGGGGCGCAAGGTGGAAGTTTCGCCTAGGGCACAAAATATCCTTGCACCGGCCCTGAAGGCAGCTAAAGGTCTGCTGCTAACAGAAAACCAAAAAAACAAGGCTCCTTCTCTTGTAAGGATTTCTTTTTTAAAATTCAGCTCTAAAGGACTGCAGCCTAATATGGGGAATTCAACTAGAGTTCCTTCCACAAAAGTGAACCCCTAATTTTGGGATGCCAGGCTCCTAGATGTTAAACAGGCCTACAAGCAAGGCATATATCTGATCCATAACATACATGATGTTCCTCAGAAGTCTCTTAAGGCGCTAGATGAAATAATGAAGTCCTTCTCCTTAAGGCAGCACCATATGGACAAGAAAATATTGGGCACTGGTGCACATCAGTCCCTCCTGTTTTCTGCCTGTGGCACACAATAGTTTAGTCTCCTGAGCGCTGTAATATTCTGGTCTAATTCTGGGCTTGGTGTGGGGGTGACTGGGTGGTATTTTGTAATGGACTCTGCCTTTTACAAGGATAACAAATTCCTTCAAAATAAAGTGGATGAACAGAGCAACTAGATGAGACTTCTTGCAAAGGCATTTTAGGGTCAGCAGAAAAAGCTGAATCAGGAAACTTGGAAACATTTTGGGGGTGATGGGAAAGGATATGCTGCCAAAAAGGAAGGTTGGAGTTCATTATACTAACCTCTGGTATGAAATTCCTAGAGGTAAATATCCTGTAGTACTGCCGTTCTGGGAATAATTTCAATAGTTTGTGAATCCTTGAGCACCAGTATCCTTATTCTGAAACTGCTAGAAGTGTTAATCTGCAGTTTCCATCCATAAAACAGGATTATCGACTAAATCCTGGTCTCCTTGAAGTCCATGACAAAGGTCTGAAACACTGTCAAGAGCACCAGGATCTGGCCTTGTATCCTGACTTCTGTTCTGAATAGGTGATGGTGATTCTTAGTTATTAAAGAACTAAGAACACAACATGGGACCTAACTTAACTTAGCTAGGCTATATTCTGCTAAATCAAAGTGTGTCATGGAGGTCACTTGTGGTTTTGAAGGAGCTGGCACATTCACTGGGGGAAGGGGGTTTTGGTGGAGGGAGAAAAAGAAACTGAATTTACTAACCTAGACGGTGGACTCACAGAACTTGGAGGAAGATTGTATGGCTGATTCAATATGTGCTACTTAGGAATACCACAATCATTATTTATTATGATGATGATTGTTTAGCACCTGGTGTCCTTCATACAGTTATAGTCATCTCTTGTTACATAGCAGTCAATATGCTGTTTAAAAATGATGCCATACTCATATTACAATGTGCTGCTGCAAAGTTATAAATATGTTGTGTGGGTGGGACTCTAACTAATTCTGTAATCCACATTGTGAGGCATTACAATCTTGAAATACCCATGCAATGTAATATGAATGTTATAAAAGGAGTAGTTAGACTGGAGATTGCTCTTTACAAAATGCACTGTGTGATAGGATTGATAAACCCCATATGAACAAAGCAGGAAGCTGTTAATAATCTCTACTGGAGAAAGGGGCTGAAGATGGTCCAGCCCTACCATACTTGCCAACAATGACAAGCTTGGAAGGAGTGCCTACCAACTGGAGAGAATGAAAACCAAAGAAGCAGGCTTCACAATGCATCTGCACTGAATGAGTGATCTTAGGTCATTCAGAGAGGGCCTAATGGGCAGGTTTTGTGAAGCATCCATTCTTGGGGAGAAAGCTTGGACTGGACTCTGTTGTCTTAATTCACTTGCTTGTTAATGAGGCCAAACCATAATATGGGAGTGAGTATCCCATGCATGTGTTTTGCCTGGTGGATTGAGTATACCATGGAAAATCCCTTCTGCTGTATCCAATAAACTTCTGAAAGTGTGTTGTAACAACTGGTGTTATCTCTGATTGTCTCCTATTCTTTGCTGGAACTTACTATTTTGGAGTATTTATTTGCTTTTTAGTTTTCTTTAATTATCACCATATGTAACTTTACCTAGTGTCCTGTGTTATTCTTTTCAATCTTTGCCCACTAAACAAGCTTTTTTGTTACCTTTGAAGGTTTGTTTGTGAACATTAGTGGGATACGGATATATCTACAGTGCTTCAGTTATATATTTTTTTGATTATCCCAGTGAGAGGAGGATTTGCACGCTTATGATTGTCTTTATGTTGGAAATTGTAGGAGATTTTATGTAATTCTATATATATAGTATTTCGAGAAACTGCTTAAATCATTAAACGTGTTTCAGTTATTGAAAAACATAATACAAAAAAACCCAGCAAATACTAAGCATGCATGCGAATAGATTTTTCCTATGGAATTTTTATTTGTATAAGTATTGTGCACAGATTGCACAGTGGATGTTGTGCTGTGTCAACAAACTGTGCATTAAAGGTCTTTAGTGTGATCCACAGTTTAGCAACTCTAAGAATGCTCTGACCTACTAGGCTCCAGAGGATCTAGGATAACATTTCATGTGAATGATCTGCAAACAATGTCATGTGGCGGGGAGGCAGGTCCTCTTCAGTCTATTCTCCAGGGCCTTGAAGATGTGTTGTAGTGCAGCAAAGATCCAGCAAGATGCAGCTAAGGTCTGGTGCTGTTCAATGAAATGTCAAGCAATTGTGGAATAACATACAGGCTTCTTGCCTTTTCTAAATTTGTCATTCTTATCTCAATGAAAGAGCTTGAATAAATGTGTTAAAATGTTGCTATGACTGTCCATAGCAGGTGAAGGCCTTCTAGTAGGTGCTGAGCTAGCTCTGATGATTAGCTGCTGCTCTTTAAGCATTATAATCTCCACAGCTTCATGGCTGTTGATGGAAAGAATCCAAGTTAGCACAAATAAGAAATACCTACTAAGGGAACCTATTTTAGGAACTCTGAAGGTAAACTTGCATCATCATTTATTAGATTCTAGACCCCTTTCCCACCTTAATCACACTTGGTGAATGATGGCAAACCCCTCACAACTGGTGCACATACTTTTCAGAAAAGAGAGCCCATTTTTAAATAGCCTGTTTTAGGGTTCTGCAACAAGTGCTAGTCCTATATTTCTGACTGATTTTTGATGAAGATGCTGCGTCTTTGGTGAATGATTATTTCAGTTAAGGACGTAGTATTCCATGCAGTGTTCTATGCATGCATGTAAGGTACAACAATAAGTAATACTGTATCTATAATATAATACACCTCTACCCCAATATAACACGACCTGATATAACACGAATTCGGATATAATGCGGTAAAGCAGCGCTCCGGGGGGTGAGGGGGGGGGCTGCGCACTCCGGTGGATCAAAGCAAGTTCGATATAACACGGTTTCACCTATAACGCGGTAAGATTTTTTGGCTCCTGAGGACAGCATTATATCGGGGTAGAGGTGTACTGTATTGTAACAGTAGTAGTAGTAATTAGATGTGGAAATCAGTGCCAGTATATAGTCAAGTGTCAGCCCCGGGCCCATTTCTGAAATGATAAAATTAATAAAAACATTTTAAAAACCAAGTTCAGGTTTCACAAAAAATGGACCCTTCTGCTGTTAAAGGTTTGCCCCACTCCATGCCAGAGATGGCTGCATGTCAGTGGAGGGTAAAGTGATAAAGGTCCTTCTGCACATGCCCCAGAAAGGATGTGTAAATAGGGCTAGACCCCAGCTGCATCTGAGCTACAGTCAGGCTACTTTTATTTCAGTCCTCCCTCCCTTCTCTCCCCCGCATCCCAAAATCCTGGACCTAGCCAACCACTAGGTTAGTCTCAAAGTTGAGCAGCCTCAGGACGGTTTTACTTTATGCCAGCTTCCACTAACACCCAAAGGCTGTTCCAGCAACTGGACAGTGTTGGGGTGCAAGGACATCCCAGCCTTATCTTTTCATTCTGACTTTTATAGCAGAGGCCCAGGAGAAGGGGTGATGTATGAGCTCCTCTGATCACCTGATGCCATTGGAGGATTCTCCTGTGCAAGGGAAATCCTCCACTGGTCAGATATATCACATTTACAGCTTGTTTGTACAGGCAGGGGAGTGCAAAGTGGCTGCAGCGCAGCTGAGAATCAGGGCCAAGGTTCTGTAAGAGCAGCATTATTATGCTTCTCTATTATGGCTGTGTCTTGGGGTCTATGAACCCCATGATGGTGCAGCAGCCAAATGAATAACAGAGAAATTGCCTGCATGCTCAGCCAGAGCTGATTGGCAGCCCTACAGCAGCTGTGAGGGTAAACGGGCTGCAAGGCAGGAGGGTGGGACAGCTGCTAGAGAAACAAGAGAGGATCCTTCCACCAGGCTAATGAGAAGCTGCCAGACAGAACAACCCACCAAAGAGGGAGAAGCAGGGCAAGAATCTGGGGATGATGACAGGCAGGGCCGGCGCAACCCATTAGGCGACCTAGGCGGTCGCCTAGGGCACTAACATTTGGAGGGCACCGGCACCCCGGTTGTCATCGGTATTTTGGGGGCGGGACCTTCTGCCATCTCTGTCGGGGGCGGCATTTCGGAGGCGGGACCTTCCGCCACCTAGGGTGGCGAAAAAGCTGGCAGCACTCCTGATGACAGGGGTAGGAAGTAGCTCAGGGAACAACACAGGACTGGTTCTGGCTTTTCCAAACAAGGGTCCTGTGCTGTAACCCAGTGGAGTGAGTGGGCCTGGGTTCTCTTATCTACCTGAACCATGGACTCTTAGAGAAGAAGCTCTGAAACCCAGGGGAACTAGGCTGATTAGTTCCTACAGGAACCATGGAACTTCCGCCTCCCCATTATCCTAAAGGGGACAGAAACTATTGAGGACCTGGCTGCGGAGGGGGTGATCCTTGACAAGGACGTGACAAATGTAGTCAGGTGTGACAGCATAGTGGGGGACAGAGCTATATCTGTGTAGCTCCTTATGCTGCTGCAAGGGGATGCTAGCAGCTGAAGACACCTATGTTTCAAGCCAACAACAGCCAGACATAGCTTCCTCTGCCCCCCACAGACTGTCTGAGCTAAGATGTATGCATGTCTCTGTGTACACCCTCTGCTAGACCAGAGTGCATATAGATATAAACCACATATCAACTACTGGGCCACACTCTGCAACACATCTCTGCATAGGGTTGCCAACTTTCTAATTTCTGAAAACTGGATACTACACCAGGAGTGTCGGAACATACCCGAGGCCCCGCCTCTCCCCCTGAGTCCCTGCCCCTGTTCTGCCTCTCCCCCTGGGTCCTGCCCCTGTTCTGCCTCTCCCGTGAGGCCCCGCTCCTGCTCCACCTCTTCCCTCAAATTCTTGCCCCCTGCTCTGTCTCTTATCCAGGCCCCACCCCCGCTCGCTCCTCTCCCCATCACTCACTGCTCTCCCGCCTCCCTCATCACTTGATCCTCTCCATCTCCCTCCCCCACCCCAGCTGGGCTTCTTCTGCTCTGGGGCTGGGATGGAAGCTCCAGCCCCTGACGTGGAGCCAGCCTGCCTGCCCATGAGATGCTGGTAGGAGGCGGCCTTTGCTGAGCAGGGGCTGGTGCGGGTTGATGAACTGGTACCTCACTCACTACCCACAGTAATCAGACTTTTGGTGTCTGGTTAGTACATCTGACCAGACACAGTACAGGTCCCCATTCGACATGACTTTCCAGTCAAAAACTGGACACCTTGCAACCCTATCTCTGCAGCTCCCTCTGTGCTGATTGTGGAGGATATCAACACTGGGTCACCCAGCATCTGTCACATGGTCCCTCTGGTGGGCTTAGATGTGACCTGCCAGAATTTGGCCCGTAATTGGCCTACATACAGGCACTAATACAGCATGATTTTAACATATAATTTCAAATACCTCCTACATAAAAACACCATTTTATTAAAGGGCTTATCCAACTCCCAGTGAGGGCAGTTGGAGTCCTGCCATGGAATTTTAAAGGAGGAAGCTTGACCCATCTGTGACTAATTCTGGCTGTTCAACTCCACAAAGTGGGATGGTAGAGCCTGCTCTCCCGACATCTCAGATCTATCTCTCACCATAGGGGGGATGGTTGCCTTAGAGCTTTGTTTTCTCCTGCTGTTTTCCTCCTTATGTTGTTTCCCTTTATTTCCCAGATTGAAGCTTCTGCTATTGCTTTGTGTTTTTACTGCCTGTCTCTTTGTTTAGGATGCAATCCTGTATCAGAGCTATGAGCCATGTCTTGTCTTCCAGTTCAAGACTGACCCCTGCACTGGTTGTTTTTGTACGTAGTCTTTATTTTTTCACACAGACTCAATAACAAGATAATGATCTTGGAAGCAGCTGGGATTCCCACCCTCCTCTGAACAAATCTGTGCACACTGTTTTTAATCTAAAGCTACCCCCCTTTCTGGGATTTGTTTTGTTAGTAACTCAAATAGCAACAAAAATGTAAACCTCAATCTAAGTCTCTCCCCCGCCTGCCCACACCCATACTTAGCTCCAAGGGAAGGGCTTTGGTCATCAACTACCTGGATGGGATTAACAAACCATACCTGCCACAGTGAGTCAGCAGGAATCAAACAGCATCTCCCTTCACAGTTTCAACACCTGCTAACAGGGTGAGTCATCAAAAGTCCATGACAACCTGTTATAAGTCCAAATGCTCATCTGATTTCAGTGACAACCCCAATAGCAATGTAAGCCATTAAAGTGAATGGCACTTCTTGGTGACTCATCTAGGGGAAGTATTTTTGCCCGGTGCAGTGGAGAGAAAAGGAATACAGCCTCACCTCTGTGGGCAAGGCAGTAGGGGGAAGTCTTGGCCACATGAACTCCTTTCAAAAGGATGAGAATTACACATTCAAATCTCTGTACATTGACATCAGACTAGACCATTGAAAGTGCCATGCCATATGATAAAATAGCATTCAGTGGGATACTGATAATAATCTTTGACTCACTATAGAAATGCAGGTATATACAAAATTGCTGCTAATACTCTGATGAACTGATGAAGAACCTTACTTCATACATAGTCTCTAGGATAATTGTGTTTGCATATTAAAAAAGGAATTAATTTTTAAAAAAAATAAATCTGACCCAAAACCATAAAAGTCAAGAAATTAAAAGATGACAGCTTTAACTTTAAGATACTAAAAATAAAGCTTTTCACCAGTCTTTAGTTCACTCACAGGGCATCAACATCAACTTTTTTGGTACTGCTCCATCTTGACACAGTCCAAAATGGGAATTTTGTAGAAAAGCAGCTATTTATGGTCATTTCATTTTTCACCTTGTGTGCATTTCTGAATTTCAGTTTTCACCTACCTATATTCTTTTATACATATCTGGAACATAACATTTAAATACAGTCCCCAGGGAACACAGAAGCAACCCCTCTCTATAGCCTTTGCCTACAGTTGATCACAGATATGACGAGATGGACCCAATAAGTACCATACTTTTAAAACCTGGGGGAGGGGGGCAATAAAACCTGGAAGGAAATGATAGCAACCGATTTGCCCTTGTCTGGGTTTCCTGCCTTTCTCTTTTCTAAACCTCACTTTCAAAAGTGAGACAGTTCTCCTGGGAATCAATAAGATGTACTGCAGGAGTCTGAAAACAATATGGTGAAAGTAGCTTAAGCCAAACTAAAAATCAAAATCCACAGGGCCAAATCCATCCCCAGTGTCACTTCATTGACTCTAAGGCATTTGGATTTGACACAATGTGTCAATCATGCCTTCAGTCTGTTTTAAGTGGATAACATTCCCCCTTAAAGCTCCTAGCTCTCTTTTCTCTCCCTGTGACTTCACTGGACATTTCAGTATTTCAATATCCCTTTACAACCCTATTGTAACTAAAATCTCCCTAACTTTTAAAGATTCTATTTGGGGCACCTTAGCAGGTGTGGCTGCATTTCTTCTGGTGAATCTTGTTTGACTTTTAAACTAAGCAGACTTGATACAGAGAGTAAATATGGGGCACCTATATCTATTATTTTTATGGTCACTTTTCGGATCATAACTGCACAGTATGCTCATTTGGTGGTATTAATGAGGGCAATAAAAGCAGAGTTTCACTCAGTGCAGAATCTCTATGTGGCTCTTGACTCCAAGAGCTCATTTCTTAACTGTCTCTTGATAAATGGTTTAATGTATACAATAATGTTTTCCTTAGTAACACCTATGCTACAGCACAGAAGGGTGTTTCTTATTTGTCTATGAACACACCTACCTCCATAGTTACACTGTCTCTGGACAAGAGGAGAGACAAGGTAACAAGGGTAACACAGAAACAGGAATGCAAGGTCTTGTTTGTCATGTGGCTAGACCTTTCCACACAGGTTAACAGATGTCTTAGAGAAACAGTGACAAGCAGAAGTAAGAAGTAAGAAGTACTGTACTCTGTTTGCAATGTAGGTGAGATAGCTATATTTATACCACTATTTACTGGTCTGAATAAAATACAAAATACTGTGGCCAATATGAAATCTGTCTCTGTAGAGGTTTTCTAATTACAAACAGTAACATATATTGAGCATCTATATACAGAATATTCTGTTATGACATAGCACTAATTGTTTGTGAGAATGGGAACTAAATGAAAAATAATGACAATATAAAGTAAGCAAAAGCCATTTTTGAATGCATTCTTCAGTGAAATAGAGACATATTGAAATATATGACTTCTCTCTTACTGAAGAAATTGCTTGGATTGTTTTATTCACCTCTCCATGAGGAATTATATTATCACCATACCACCTGCCAGAGCTGCAGTAACAATGATACTTTGCCCTTACGTAGCAGCTTTTATCTGAGGACCTTGACCTCTCTTTCCTAGCATTACAGTAATTAAGCTTCACTACACACTTGTGAAGTAGCTCAGATTTAGTACTGTAACTTCATTTTGCAGATAAAAAAAGTGAAGTAGAGAGACACAAAGGCCGACATTTTCAAAAGTGGCCACTGATTTTGGATGCCTATTTGAAGTAGGTTGGGTCTGATGTTTGAGAAATGCTGGGCACCCACAACTCTAGTTCAAGTAAATAGTTAGCAGCTGATGTTCCTAGATTGCTGCTACCAAACACGATCATTTCTCTGTTACCTCATCCTCCCTCTATCTGTTCTCTCCCCCTGTTGTCTCTCACCAGATGCTAAAACTACGTTTTTGGGACACGGGTTGTCTTTTTATTAAAAGAGTATACGACATCGAGCACAATGACGCCCCAGTCTCCAATCGGGGTCTCTAGGCACTAATGTTGTATTAAAAATATATCGTATCAAGTTAGAGGCAGATCCACAAATACACCATAGTCTCCTGCTCTAACCACTCAGCAACATTTCCTTGCACTTTCACAGCTTGAAAGCACATACAAAGATGTGAGCACTTCTCCACTTTACACCCTGAGGGGTCCTTTTCAGGAGATTATAGATGAACTGTAGGTACATAGGTCAGAAATGTGACATCGAAGAATCTCAGTTCTGGAATAAATATCGTACATATTGCTCACCAGTTTACATCCCCCCATTTAATATATTTGTTTTTATGGTTCCACACAAAGGACAGGGTCACTGTCAGTTTCAGTAGATCATTTTCCTACTTAAAAATGACAAATTCAAACTATCTTCCTTGGTGTCTGAAAATCCTTTTCACACTCTCAAAATGAAGGATGCAACCTAGTTCAGATTAAATTTACTGAAACCTGAGAATAATTTAGTTCAGCATTTGTCAAACTGGGGTCTGCAGACCCCTGGGGATCCGTAATGGTACTCCAGGGGGTCCACGGGTCCTGCTGATCAACTCCTCCCCCTCCCTCCCAGCACCTCCTGCATGCTAGGGAACAGCCTGTTCAGGAGGCGCTGGGAGGGAGGGGAGGAGCAGGGACAGGGCGTGCTTGGGGGAGGGGGAATAAAAAGGCAGGGAAGAGGAGGGGCAGGGGTGGGGCCTTGGGGAAAGGGGTGGAGTGGGGGTGGGTCCTGGAGCTGAGCGGGCAGCTTGGGGGTCTGTGAAAAAATGTAAATCAAAATGGAGGTCCTTAGGTTGCTAAAGTTTGAGAACCTCTGATGTAGTTCACTGCTGTGTAGGGGATCAGAAATTGAGACTCAGATCGGTCCTTTACACCACTAGTTAGCCCTTTGTAGACAGAACCCATCATGATGCAGCTGCCTGTCTAGTTGATTCCGTAACCATATTAATGGGCTGCGGTAGGAGTTGAATCCAACTCTGCCAAAAGGATATTCACCACAACATGATGCCTTGAAGGATGAAAATGCATAAAAGTGGGACTGCGAGAATTCCTTAGATTCTAAAAGAGACATCTTCTAGAACAATGAAAATTATCTCATTGGGAAGAGTTATTTATTTGTGAAAGTCCTAGGTAGAGGTGGGAAGCTACATACAGATCTTGAAATTCCAGATTAATGTAAATAGCATGTTGTCTATTTGTTGTAGCAAATTATTATGCAAACCAAAAATAAAATAGAGAGGGGAGAAATAGTTTCCCAGATAGGGATATTATGGAATGGTTAGAGCCGAGAAACAAATATAGTGACATTTACAACTATCTTGCACTTAGATGGCCACATCCTTGTCCCAGCTGTGGCCTCTTTACACCACTCTGGTAGAACAAAGGGGCCAGAAAGTTGACATAATCAGCCAGTTGGGGGGTTACCCCAGTTAAAGGAAATCTCTAAATTGACTAGAGCTGGAGTAGTGAGTTCTTATACCATCTCCATTCCAGCCTATAGTGTAGGAAGCCAGGAAGAATGGGGCAAAGCCAGAGTGCTGCTGTGCACTGATAATCTCCAGCTAGCACACCAGCCTCTACAGGCCAAAGCTAGCCGCCATAGGTTAAAGAAGCGCTGCTCTAAAGAAACTACGCCAGCACGAGGGACAAGGGCAGTACAGAACCAGCCCCAAGATAGGGGAGCAGCAAAAGACTCCTTTATAGGTTTCTTCCTGTGCTGCTTCACCCAGCACTTATTAGATGCTTCTGAAGATTGAGCCCTCAGTGACTTGCATGGTCACAGGAATGGTATGACACAGTGAAGGGAAAATATGACATGCATGCTGAATCATGTGCAAATTTGCATCTGTGATCCAAACAGATAATTCATTGTTGGGGTGGGGTGGGGGCTAATTTTAGCCATACCAGCCTTGCTTTCAAATGCTTCTTATGTTTGTATTTTTCAACTTTAAAATCATTTCAATTTAAAAATGTGCTTATTAAAGGCATAATTATAATTCAGTCAATTTAAATCAAACAAAAAATAGATAAGATTATTAACTTTGAAAAGCAACTGCTGTGACCCTAGTTTGGTAAAACTTTCTGTAGGGCTGTGTATGACAAGATATGCTGCACTCTCTTGAAAGGGTGTAAGTGGATGTTTATGCAATGGCAGGACTTAAATAACAGGTTTCATACAGTTCTTGTGTCATAAAGACATGTGCAAAGTCAATTTTCAACAGAAATCAAAGTTCAGAGATTAAGGATCCTGTGCAGTTTCAAGATACTGCATATCCCTATGGGAAAATAAAGCAATCTATTGAGTATATAAGCTTTTGAAAAATCATTGTATTGTAGCTGCACAATAGGCCAGAACTGCTCTGAAAGGAGCCATTGCTGTCAACTGTACTTATAATGTGTGTTTAAAAAAAACTCCCTAAAGATACAGTCAATGTAAGGCAGAAAACATGGGCCAGGATACTCATGTGCCACTAGTGCAATAAGCCTCATACCATGGCCAGCCAGATTAGAAGTGGAGGGATTCCTGAACAGCTGCACAACATGTGACATTTGTTACTGCTTTTAGATCATTCTATTTTGAATGAACTGGGGGTCTTGAGTGGTAAGCAAGGTCAGCACTGCCTGGTTATAGCTGATAGCATAGCTCAGTGCCCTCATTGACTAGTCAGACTTATCTATTATCTGTCATATTTGATCATTGCACAATACACCTTAAAGGTGCTTGGTCTGGTACTCTGCTGGTGTTAATTAGTATAGCTCCTTTGACTTCAGTGGAGTTATGCTGATTTACCTCAGTTGAGGCTCTGATCCTCCCTCTCTTAACTGTGTAACTCAGTCAATAATTGCATTATTTCAAAAGTCCCAAAATATGTATAGCATCCACTTATTTTAAATAAAGCAAACTAAGACATAGTGGGATCTCAGTTACTTGAACACTGGTACAGGTCTGTCTCATCTTACGCTGGGGTTACGTTCCGCGGTCAGCGCGTAAAGCGAAAACCGCGTATAGTCAAAATTACATTGAGTGTAATGGCGGTCAGAATCGCCCGCACTACAGAAACAGTATTTAAGTTGTTATTTTTCTCTTTTTTTTAGTTTTTTTTCTTGTTTTTGCCGACCGCATAAAGCTGAAATCGCACATGTTAAATGCACCTAAGATGCGACAGACCTGTATACACATCTCAGCATACAACTTCCCTAACCAACAAACACCAGGGTTCTTCCAGTAGATTGACTCCTGATTGTAGGAATTCCCAGTTATCCAAATTAATTTGATGTTGCTCAAGCCATTCAGATAATTGGGATGCATCTGTATTAAAAATCCACTGGAAAGGCATGCTTTTCAGCAAAATTAACAATTGATGTTAAAGTTCATTTAAACAGCTCAAAAAGTTACTGTTAAAAAGAATATAAACAAAGAGTAGGGGCTAAGGGGATTCATTTTCCAGATGTTTTTCTGAGTATGTCAAATGGAATAAAACAAGATGGGTGATTGACTTGCATTATAACTTTTGAATTCAAACAGAGCAATAGTGTTTCAAACCAGTTTCCCTGAGAAACTTGTGTTGTCCAGCTGTAGTAATACTCACTATGACCAACCCACTATTGGGAGGCAGTCCCAGAAATTGGACATAAGCAAGGAGGTGGTAAAAAGTTAAGATCCAGATCTAAAACTGGTGTAAAGCAATGTAGCTCCATTTAATTCAATGCTGTTACATCGATTTTACACTAGCTAAGGATTGGGACCTTCTGGTTATCTATATCTGTAGACAGTCCACACTTCCTCTTGGGTTTGTGCACTGGTGGTGGGAAGGGAGAGAAGTATTGTTGAGACTTAGGCCTGGTCTACACTACGATTTTAGTTCGAATTTAGCAGCGTTATACCGAATTAACCTTGTACCCGTCCACACAACGAGGCCAATTAATTCGATTTAAAGTGCTCTTAAAATCGATTTCTGTACTCCTCTCCGACGAGGGGAGTAGCGCTGAATTCGACATTGCCGGTTCGAATTAGGGTTAGTGTGGACGGAATTCGAAGGTATTGGCCTCCGGGAGGTATCCCACAGTGCACCGTTGTGACCGCTCTGGACAGCAATCTAAACTCGGATGCTCTGGGCAGTTGGACAGGAAAAGCCCCGCGAACTTTTGAATTTCATTTCCTGTCTGCCCAGCCTGGTGAGCACAGGTGACCACACAGAGCTGAACAGCACAGGTAGCCATGCAGTCCGAGAACCGCAAACGAGCACCAGCATGGACCACACGCGAGATACTGGATCTGATCGCTATATGGGGAGAGGATTCCGTGCTCGCAGAACTGCGTTCCAAGAGACGGAATGCAAAGATCTTTGACAAGATCTCCAAGGGGATGATGGAGAGAGGCCACAATCGGGACTCCATTCAGTGCCGTATAAAGGTGAAGGAGCTCCGACAGGCCTATCAGAAGACGAAGGAGGCCAACGGACGGTCCGGGGCAGAGCCGCAGACATGCCGCTTTTACGATGAGCTGCATGCAATTCTCGGAGGGGCCGCCACCACTACCCCACCCCTGAGCGTGGACTCCGAGGAGGGGTTAATGTCATCGTTGCATGACGAATCTGCGGACGGGGAAGAGGAGGAGGAGGAGGAGGACGAACTTGTGGAGAGCACACAGCACTCCATTCTCCCCGACAGCCAGGAGCTGTTTCTGACCCTGACCGAAGTGCCCTCCGAACCCTCCCAAGGCGGCATCGCAGACCCCCTGGAAGGGACCTCTGGTGAGTGTACCTTTTCAAATATATCAAACATGGTTTAAAACAAGTATTTGTTTAATGATTAATTTGCCCTGGGGACTTGGGATGCATTCGCGGCCAGTACAGCTACTGGAAAAGTCTGTTAACGTGTCTGGGGATGGAGTTGAAATCCTCCAGGGACATCTCCATGAAACTCTCCTGGAGGTACTCCAAAAGCTTTTCCAGAAGGTTTCTGGGCAGGGCAGCCTTATTCCGTCCTCCATGGTAGGACACTTGACCGCGCCATGCTAGCAGCAAGTAATCCGGTATCATTGCTTGACAAAGCTTGGCAGCGTATGGTCCCGGTGTTTGCTGGCATTCAAGCAACATCCGCTCTTTATCTTGCTGTGTTATCCTCAGGAGAGTGATATCGTTCAGGGTAACCTGTTTGAGATATGGGAATGTAATTAGGGGGACAGAGGTGGCCCCGTTCCTACTGGGCTGTTTGCCTGTAGCTGAAAAGAAATCTTTCCCTGCAGTTAGCCAAGCGGGCGGGGGGGAGGGGGTGGATAATGTCGCTGAGTTTTTCGCGTTTGGCTAGCAGGGGTCTTCCCTGATACCAGCCACGTGGTGGGGGGAGGGGTAACGCGATCATCCCACAGAAGTGGATGGGGGGGCTAGTTTGCGATCTGCATGGATCTTCCATGGTACCAGCCACGTGGTGGGGGGAGGGGGTCATCCCACAGAATTGAATGGGTGGGTGGGGGGTGGTTGTTATGTTATCTGATGCTGCACGGTAACAGGGAAACCGCAGCACGTAAAGGGCTTTGCTTGCTATGGGAAAGGAGGGCGCTGATTTAATGCAGAAGCAGCAGGACAATGGCTTACCATGGCTGCATACAAGCCGAAATCTGTTGCCCGGCCCTGCGTCTGCTGTGATCTCTAACACCAAAGCCGCGGGCACTCAATATAAGATGCAAAAAGCGACCTTGTACATTGCTATGTAATGTGAAAAGTGTTCACCGTGAAAGAGTATAAGCATTGTTCTATAAAATGTATCTTTTTACATACTTCTCTCCTTTTTTTCCCTCCTACTGCAGCTGCAAATTCTTCCATCCTCCCGCCCCCAGCACGAAGGCTCTCCCAGATAAGGAGGCGAAAGAGGCGCACCCGAGACGATATGTTCTCGGAAATAATGCAGTCGACCCGGGATGAGAGAGCTAATTTTAACGATTGGAAGGAGACTGTATTGAAATTCCGTCAAGAGGCCAGTGACCGTGAGGAGAAGAGGGACCAGCGGGAGGACATGAGGGACCAACGGGAGGAGAAAAGGGATGAACGTGAGGAGAGAAGGGACGAACGCGAGGAGAGGAGGGACGCCCGAGAGGAGAAGTGGCGGGATGCAACGCTGGGGCTGCTGCGTGATCAGACAGACATGCTCCGGCGTCTGGTGGAGCTCCAGGAACGGCAGCTGCCGGATTACCGGGTGCCGCTGCAGCCCCTCTATAACCGCCCTCCCCCCTCCCCAAGTCCCGTAGCCTCCTCACCCCGACGTGTAAGAACGCGGGGGGGGAAGCTCCGTGCAACCTGCCAGTCCACCCCATTAGAGAGCCCGAGCAAAAGGCTCTCATTATTTTGAATGTTGTTCCTGCCCTGTTCCTTCACTCCTACCCTCCTCCCAAACCCCACCCGGACTACCTGGTTATTTCTCTCCCTATGTTCATTACCCCCCGTTAATAAAAAGTTCTTGATTTGTAATTTGAAAACGACACTGACTTTATTTTTTTTTAAATAAAACTGGGATCGAAGGGGGAAGGGGGAAGGGTGGGTTGCTTACAGGGAATGAGTGAATCAAGTGGGCGGGTTTTCAACAGGGACAAACAAACATAACTTTCACACAGGAGCCTGGGCAGCACTGAAACTTGTTTTCAGAGCTTCTCTGATGCGCACCGCTTCCTGGTGTGCTCTTCTAATCGCCCTGGTGTCTGGCTGCGCGTAATCAGCGGCCAGGCGGTTTGCCTCAGCCTCCCACCCCGCCATAAAGGTCTCCCCCTTGCTCTCACAGAGATTGTGGAGCACACAGCAAGCTGCAATAGCAATGGGGATGTTGGTTTGGCTGAGGTCCGAGCGAGTCAGTAACGAGCGCCAGCGACCTTTTAAACGTCCAAAGGCACACTCTACCACCATCCTGCACTTGCTCAGCCTGTAGTTGAACCGCTCCTGAGTACTGTCCAGGCTGCCTGTGTATGGCTTCATGAGCCACGGCATTAAGGGGTAGGCTGGGTCCCCAAGGATAACGATGGGCATCTCAACATCCCCAATGGTAATTTTCCGGTCTGGAAAGTAAATCCCTTGTTGCAGCCGTTTAAACAGACTAGTGTTCCTGAAGACGCGGGCGTCATGAACCCTTCCCGGCCATCCCACGTTGATGTTGGTGAAACGTCCCTTGTGATCCACCATTGCTTGCAGCACCATAGAAAAGTACCCCTTGCGGTTTATGTACTGGCTGCCCTGGTGCTCCGGTGCCAAGATCGGGATATGGGTTCCATCTATCGCCCCACCACAGTTAGGGAATCCCATTGCAGCAAAGCCATCCACAATGAGCTGCACATCTCCCAGCGTCACTACCTTTTTTAGCAGCAGCTCAACGATTGCTTTGGCTACTTGCATGACAGCAGCCCCCACGGTAGATTTTCCCACTCCGAACTGATTACCGACTGACCGGTAGCTGTCCGGTGTTGCAAGCTTCCACAGGGCTATCGCCACTCGCTTCTCAACTGTGAGGGCTGCTCTCATCTTGGTGTTCTGGCGCGTCAGGGCAGGGGAAAGCAAGTCACAAAGTTCCAGGAAAGTGCCCTTACGCATGCGAAAGTTTCGCAGCCACTGGGAATCGTCCCACACCTGCAGCACTATGCGGTCCCACCAGTCAGTGCTTGTTTCCCGGGCCCAGAATCGGCGTTCCACAGCGAGAAGCTGCCCCATTGCCAACATGATCTCCAAAGCGCCGGGGCCCGTGGCGCGAGACAATTCTGTGTCCATGTCCATGTCCGCATCACTCTCGTCGCCGCGCTGCCGTAGCCGCCTCCTCCTCGCCTGGCTTTTCTGGTCCTGGTTGAGCATAAACTGCACTATAATGCGCGTGGTGTTTACAATGTTCATGACTGCAAACTTGAGCTGAGCGGGATCCATCCTTGCCGAGGTATGGCGTCCGCTCAGTTCAACAAGGAAAAAAGGCGCGAAATGGTTGTCTGCCGTTGTTTTCACGGAGGGAGGGGGAGGATGTTCCCAGAACCGCCCGCGACAATATTTTTTGTCCCATCAGGCATTGGGATCTCGACCCAGAATTCCAATGGGCGGGGGGGACTGCGGGAACTCTGGGATAGCTATGGGATAGCTACCCACAGTGCAACGCTCTGGAATTCGACGCTAGTCTTTGTGCATGGACGCGCACCGCCGAATTAATCCGCTTACTGTGGCCGCGTACAATCGAATTTATACAATCGGTTTCATAAAATCGAATTCCGTAAATTCGGACTAATCCCGTAGTGTAGACGTACCCTTATTAGTTTGACAACAAAGGTGTTACTCTCCAAGTCCAGTATTAGTCCAGGACAGAAGAATTTCTAAGAACTAACTTTCCATTACAGATGAGCCAATGTTTTCTTATCAGAATATTCTTGTTCTGAAGGGATTTTATTGCACTGCTTCCCGTGGAAACTATAATCATAGGGGGATTGTTCCCCTGGGATCCAGAGGCTGCCTTCTGTGTGTGGATGATAAGCTATCTCTGTGGCACTGCCCCTCTCAACTGTGGATCTGCAAAGGGTTGTCTAGGACCTCCAACATGGGAAGTCAGTGTGCCAAGTGTAAGTCAAAGGCAGGGCCCAGGAGTGACCTTCTTTCCCAGAAACCAGCACTAAATTCACTAAAAAGTTACTTCCATCAGAGGCTGTGTTAACTTTCATGTAGTGCCCCCTTCACACTGGTGAAAGAGAATTTCGGGAACATCTGACAGAGGGAAAATTGTATGTATCAATGGAGTCATACTGCCAGGGAGCCAAAGACAATGCTGGGATCCCTGGAGTTGGTGCAGAGCCACAGGGTCTTCATGTACAGTAGAACCTCAGAGTTACAAGCGGACCGGTCAACCACACACCTCATTTGGAACTGGAAGAACGCAATCAGGCAGCAGCAGAGACATCCCCCTCCTCCCCGCAAAAAAGAAGAAGAAGCAAATACAGCACAGTACTGTGTTAAACAAAAACTACTAACAAAATAAAGGAAAAGTTTAAAAAAAAGATTTGACAAGGTAACTGTGTCTGTGCTTGTTTCATTTAAATTGAGATGGTGAAAAGCAGCATTTTTCTTCTGCATAGTAAAGTTTCAAAGCTGTCTTAAGTCAATGTTCAGTTGTAAACTTTTGAAAGAACAACCATAATGTTTCATTCAGAGTTACGAACATTTCAGAGTTACAACCGCCATTCCCGAAATGTTCGTAACTCTGAGGTACTACAGTAAATGGAACTGTGCTGCTTGTGGATCCCCTAAGATCCATGTGACTCTCATGGCATCTGCAGCATTTCTGGGGCTTCTGAACTATTCTCCATTGTTCAGATGGAGAAGGGAGGTGGGGACAAACCACACCACCCAGGGACTCTCCACAAATTTCCTCTTCCTTGGGTTTTCAGCAGGAGAGACAATCCCCTCCTGTAGATAAGAAATCTTCCTTCAGGAGATTTGTATGTATGAATTAGGGTGACCAGATGTCCCGATTTTATAGGGACAGTCCCGATATTTGGGGCTTTTTTTTAATATAGGCTCCTATTACCCCCCACCCCTTGTCCCGATTTTTCACACTTGCTGTCTGGTCACCCTAGCGTGGATGCTGCCAAGCTTTGCAAAATACTCAGAATCCTCAAGCTCATACTTAAATGGTAGAGGAGTGCGGAGGAAAGGTTGACTGAGGGGAAGTGGGAATAGGCCTACAAAGCCTAAATTTTCAGCCAATACTAATTGAAGCCAGGTACTGTTCTTTATTATAAGGGAAGTTTTATTTCTCTGAAGCAATATAATATTTTACAGAATTGGACTCCAAATATATTTAACACATGGCAGAAGCAGATTCATTCGGTCATAGTATGCAAACATGCCCTTCTGTATGAGACTATGGAGAAAAATCTCTACAGAAGCTAGTACAAAGTACAGAGCTGCTCTCTTCCTAGTAAAATTGAACTGTGCTTAGTGTGAAGAACAGTTACCGTAAAGTTTGGGAAAGTACATGTGACACAGAGGCTCCTGTTCTTTTGCAAACAACTCTTACTTCAGACCTGACATACTCATTATACCACACATGTCTTGCAAGATATTTATCCATAAAGAGTAACATGTAAGGCAGGGATCGGCAACCTTTCAGAAGTGGTGTGCCAAGTCTTCATTTATTCACTCTAATTTAAGGTTTCGCATGCCAGTAATACATTTTAACATTTTTAGAAGGTCTCTTTCTATAAGTCTATAATATGTAACTAGACTATTGCTGTATGTCAAGTAAATAAGATTTTTAAAATGTTTAAGAAGCTTCATTTAAAATTAAATTAAAATGCAGAGCCCCCCAGACCAGTGGCCAGGACCCAGGCAGTGTGAGTGCTGCTGAAAATCAGCTCGTGTGCCGCCTTCGGCACGCGTGCCATAGGTTGCCTACCCCGATGTAAGGTATTGACAGATAGCTTGTAATTTGTCAAGATTCATAATCATTGTGAGATACTTAAATATTATCTGTATATTTAATAAGGTATTTATATTGAAAGTAGGCTTTGTGGATTTGGAATAAAAGTTAGTCATGAGGTGATAACAGATCTCAGGAGTTTTCACCCTGCACTGGTTAGCCATTGATGTCATGAAAGGCTCAATTGTCTAGCCTTGCTCCATCCCAAAACTATCATTAGAAAACTATCAGAAACAATTGCAAACAATCAAAACCACTTGGAGGTAAAAAAGGAACATTACAACAGACAATCACCCTGCCTATGAATAAAGACAAAAGTCTGTTTCAGTATAACAGCGGAGGGGGAAAGACCCTCTGCTTCCTTTCACTGAGGAGACAACTTGAAGAGCGGACATGTTCTCATGAAAAATTGGATCCTGGTTCCCGTGAAGCCAGCCAACTCTGCAACAGACTGAACTTTGGGAGGGAAACCTACTTTATTAGATAGGAAAGGTAACTATTAATAAATGCACACCTAGATTTGCATTTTATGATTATGTTTTGTATTGTAACCATTCATTTCCACCACTTTCTCTTTTTTCTAGTTAACACTCCATTCTTTCTTAAATAAACCTACTTCTGTTTTTTATTTGTCCCAATGCTGTGTGATTTTACAGGAGCAATGATTTAAGGCAGGGGCGGGCAAACTTTTTGGTCTGAGGGCCGCATCGGGTTTCAGAAATTGTATGGAGGGCTGGTTAGGGGAGAGGGTCGTGGCACCCCCTATCCGCCCCACCCCCCGGGACTCCTGCCCCATCCAACTCCCCTGTTCCCTATTCCCTGACAGCCCCTGGAACCCCTGCCCCTGACTGCCCCCCACCACCCCATCCAACCCCCCCTCCTTCCTGACTGCCCCTGGGGACCCCTGCCTCATCCAACCACCCCTTGTCCCTGTCCCCTGACTGCCCTGGGAACCCCTGCCCCTGACTGCCCCCCGCAGCCCCATCCAACCCCTCCTCTCCTTCCTGACTGCCCCCCCCGGGACCCCTGCCCCCATTCACCCCCGTTCCCCACCCTCTGACCGCCCCGACCCCTGCCCTATCCACCCCCCCACCCCCTGACCACCACCCCAAACTCCCCTGTCCTCTATCCAACCCCCCCGCTCCCTGCCCCCTTACCGCGCTGCCTGGAGCACCGGGTCAGGCTGGGCTCTGCAGCTGCGCTGCCCCAGGAGCTCGCAGCCCCACCGGCCAGAGCATTGTGCCGGCGGCGGAGTGAGCTGAGGCTGCAGGGGAGGGGGAACAGCAGGGAAGGGGTCGGGGGTAGCCTCCTGGACCAGGAGCTCAGGGGCTGGGCAGGAGGGTCCCACGGGGCTGGATGTGGCCTGCGGGCCGTAGTTTGCCCACCTCTGATTTAAGGTAAAATTAATAAACTGGAGTACACTGCACCTTTGTGGGGAGAGGATCTGGGATTTTTGTGAGTAGCCAGTCTCAGGGGCTGGGTAACAAAGGGGAACACTTCAAAGGGATTCAAGTATTGCGGTGCACCTGTTGTTAACCTGTAAGGCTTAACCTTAAGCAGGGCCGGCTCCAGGCACCAGCTTAACAAGCAGGTGCTTGGGGCGGCCACTCAGGAGAGGGGCGGCATGTCCAGGTATTCGGCGGCAATTCGGCGGAAGGTCCCTCACTCCCGCTCGGAGCGAAGGACCTCCCGCCGAATTGCCGCCGCAGATTGCCATCGCGGCTTTTTTTTGTTTGTTTGTTTTTGGCTGCCTGGGGCGGCAAAAACCCTGGAGCCGGCGCTGACCTTAAGTCAGGCCTGACATGGCCCAGAGGAGAGCACTTCAGTGGCTAACAGGCTGGTGGTATTAGGGAGCTGATACCCAGTTATGACAAGCAAGACTCCCTCATGCTGAGGGCAGGGAGTAGCAAGGTGACTCACAGTCCTTGGTACCCCAAGAACTATCACAGTACATATAAAAATGTATTACTTACTTTTGTTCTAAACAAAAAAGTATTTTAAATACATGGCATCAGCTATAATGGCCGAATCAATTCCTGCTGAGGTCAAAGGAAAGATTCTTGTTGACTTCAATAGCAGTTGAATCAGGCTCCTAATGCACTACAAACAAATATTTGGACTAGGGTGACCAGATGTCCCGATATTTGGGTCTTTTTCTTATATAGGCTCCTATTACCCCCCCACCCCCTGTCCCAATTTTTCACACTTGCTGTCTGGTCACCCTAATTTGAACTGACCTGGTGACAGATTTTCCAGTCTTGAAGTGAGTGGACAAACTTATGACAAACTCTCTGACAACATTTTTGGACAAGTTGGCACCTGTAATGGATAATTTAAGAAAGCCAGTCCACCTCAGCTTTATTTTATATAGCTTCTTTCATACCAATTATATCCCCAAATGCTACACAGTATGTTGGTAGCCTTTGAGAATGGGCCAAAGACTGAATAAACTTTAGACTGAAATATCCTTCTCCGTCCTAGAGGTGGTCCCTCCAGAACAGCATCCCCATAGACACCTTGGCAAGGGAATATGGGCACTGTTGCTATCCATATTTTGCCTCGTGTGGATCAATAATTGTCAATTTAAATATTGTCAAGAGTGCATTAGATCTATGGATAGGCATGCTTTTATCATATGTCTGAATAAATCAAAATAAATAAATGAAGAAACAAATATTCTCCAGGGTGCTCAGTCTAGTGCCTTTCACAACCACTAAATACACATGTATATACACAAAGAAAATAATTCAGTCATAAGGCTAATATGGAGAAATTAAGAAGCATAACAGGGCAGTCTGTATTTATAGATTAGTGGTGAGCTAATGAGGAAGTGAGAGAGGCTTCCTTCCTTATCTACAATGCTATCAGTGATATGGATATTTAAGCTTGCTGCTGATTTACTCTTGTAATCACACATTATCTGTTTTACTGAAATGTGAAAAAAACAAAAAGATATAGAGAATGTTAAATAGGCACATTTTAATAACTTCAAGAGTCCTATCATGGTTTAATCATGTTAAGGTTGTGACTTAAGTATACAAAATCCAGTGTAGTATCAGCTTGATGTCTGGTAGGTCCCCTATGTGCGGGGTTATAATCTGCACTTGTGGCAGGGAAAGGGATATCTGATCTATTCTATTTTTTCCCTTCTATTACTTCTGTAATTCTGAGAACTGGTAATTTCTAGCTGCTGCAGGATTTTTAAATTTTTACAGCATGAGATAGACCTTTACCAGATGTGTGGCAAATATCTGTACACATTAAAGACAAAATGAGAAATGTCAGCTTCAAATGAGAGCATCCTCATTTTTTGTTGGTTTGTGTTTTCCAGATTACCATCACTTGCAGCAGTGGATCTGTATTAATAAATGGTCTTCACTGAGAAGACAATTGGTGTTGCTAATGAAATAAACAGAGTTCTGTTTAACTGCTAATCACAAATTGTGTGGGAGCAGTTTGCTTTCTGTTAACCAATTGAATTCTTAAGAACTAATTTCTTTGGTAACAATTGTGATTTTTATCTATACCTAAATAACATTGAAAAGCTGAATTTTGAGTTTCAGTAATACATGAGAGAAGTATGTTGTGACAAGATGAAGAGTGAAGACATTCATCATGATGAGCTAGAAGGCTAAGAAAGACATCTATTGTGAGCATAATGCAGATTTCAATGTTTGCATGAGGATATCTGACAGTGGATTGCTAAAATCTGACCCCAGGTGATTACATATTTATGACACTAAAGATTTTAATTTATCTATTGATTTATTTTTCTATGGTTAATCAGCCAATTGTTCTTTTTCTAAATAGTCTTTCCTTTTTAACAGTATAAATATCACCTGTTTCTTTTGCAGACAGTGTCAGCTACAGAGATGTCCTTTATCTGGAAGCCTATGAGCCAATTATCAGCCCAGTCTGTGGCTCTCCTACACTACTTTAATTGTGCATACTTTATTTGTTAAAAAAATACAATATAATCACTCCAGTTTCAATTATGTTGGTAATTTATTTCAAAATACCTGTCAACAAGTATGTCTGTAACAATACAACCAACAAAAAAGATTCAGGAAATGTTTTTTGACAAATTGATTCCTTACTAGGCATATTAATACAGAACTTTGAATAACAATTCATTTAAACTACAATACAGAAATATATTTCCCACACCCCTCAGAAGCAGTGCAAAGGCTTGGGGGAGTCAGAGATAATGGAGGAGCTAAGGGAAAGGAAAATTATTGCTGGGAAGGAGCCTGGGAGTGAACCTGGAGGGTTGTTGGGTGTGGGTGGGAGAAGTATGGAACAGTCTTTTTGGGGGGAGAGGGATTGTTAAGGAGTTGGGGAGCCTCCTTATGTTGACTCTGGTTGATCCCTAGACTCTCCCATTCAGTCAGGCACATCTACCCCTGTCCCTATGTGTTCCTGCACCTCCTTCTCCCATCCCCATGTGTCCCTGTACCCCCATCCAAATGCACCCCATCCCCAGGTATCCCTGCACCTCCACTCAGCCACCTCTCCTCCCCATCCCCATGTGTCCCTGCACCCCCAGTCAGCCACTCCCTGCCCCATGCACCTCCCACCCCCATTCCCATGTGGGCCTGCACCCCCACTCAGCCACCCCAACCCCATGTGGCCCTGCACTCCCAGTCAGCCACCCTCCACCCCCATGTGGCCATGCACCCCCATGGCCCCATCCTCATGTGGCCCTGCACCCCCACTCCCATTCAGTCCCTGCCCCAATCTGTCCCCCTCACTAGCCCTTCTGAATACCAGTCTGTGTGACCCCCCCCAGCAGCCCCATGTGACCCCCTCTGTCTGTCCCCCGCATATACCATACCTTCTCACTTGGCCCTGTGGGCAGGGTACTGTGGGGAACATAGCTTCTTCTCCTCTCTATTGGCTGATGATTGTTACAGCTGGTGAGCCAGATGCCTCTGTTCTGGAGCCATAGTAGCCCCTGGTGGGTGAAAGATATAACTGCAACACCTCTCTGGCAGAATGTATTTTCTGTGGGGAAAAAAATCTGCGGGGAATATGAATTCTGCACATGTGCAGTGGTGCAGAATTCCCCAAGGAGTAAGAAATAACTGTGTCACTTCTCTCTCTACTTTTCCACTTTCCTTTTTTTTATCCTCCTGGCTTTCTCTCTCTCTCTCTTCATCTGCTCTTCCCCTTCTCTCTTACCCCCTTTTTCCTCCTCCTACTTGTACTTAATCTTTAGGTGCTTATTTGAGTACTAAATAGCAGCAACCTAATCTATTATGTTAATATCAGTTATCTGTTTCTTACATATATGTATGTATATACTTTATCCTTCCTGTATGTTGAACATCAAGGCTATGATACAAACACTAAAATCCCCAGGGGACATAAAAATTGTTTATTGTATTAAGTGCCAGCAATTAAATCTCAATATGTTGATATTTGACAATAAAGCTGTGTCTTTTCTGCTTTGTACATCACAGCTCCTCACAGTTTCTGGGAACACCTTAGTTTGGAGTTTTGTTTTTTCTGGTTATGGTATGTGAAGCAGGGCAGAATACATTGCTGTTTTGCACCTAAATTGCTTTTCAGGGAGAACAGTAATAAAGATTTGGTCCTGAAATTCAATTAATTAGCAATGAAGATTCAGAAGACACTTTGTACAAGGGGTTTTAGACCTCTATTGATAATCATTGGTGTTGCAGAGTGAAATCACTGTACAATGCATTGAAAATGTAACTCCTGGCAAATATACAAGGAGTCATTTATTATCAGCCATGTAAGTTAAGGCCAGGTGCAGAAACAACTCAGCAGTCTGGGTTCATAGACGTAATCGAAATAAACAAAAGGGTTTCATTCAACCAGCATCTTCTTTTGTCTAAGTGTGAGTCAGGCTTTCAGTTCAGTACAAATCCATAGGGAGAGACATACAACTGTTCTGCCTTTTTATAGCTCCTGTTGCTTCCTCTGGAGAGGAGCAATTAGCTCTGCAATCATATCTTCCCATATGTGGTAGTTCTAGGATGCCTATTATTGTAACATATTAAGTGCCAGTGAGGGCTCACACTTGTTGAAGATTCTGTGCTCATAGCTATAGAGTAAGTAGGATGTGTCCACTTTCTTCAAGTGTAATTTTAATGAGTCCACTTGGTGACTATAACTTTATTTTAGGATATTACAATAACCAATCAGGCAAGATACAGATAATAATCACTCTACATGCTATAAACAGCTTGTTTGCTTGTTCTTATTTATATTATGTATGCTATGCTGTGGAATACAGTGTGACAAAACTCATTAAATGTAATAAGGTATTATGAAAGATGGAATCTGAGTGCCGAAGGTTCTGACTATCCATGAATCTATTATAAGAAGAGCTGGTTGAATAATTTATTGCAAATAATATTCACTGCAAATTTTGGCACTTTTCTGTTCAAATCATTATTTACATGTACATTTTTCCAGTATTCAGCCAGCTCTAGTTGTAACCATGTGTGTTAAGACTCATTAACTAAATGATTACAGAAATGTTTCAAAATATTTAATACAAATAACAACAATCTTGGAGAGATGCAGTTATAACCGATACCTCTTGGATGGTGTGGTGGGGCATCTGCCCCATCCCCATGCTAGAGGGGGCTGCAGCAGGCCAGTGCATCTGTGCAGACCGGCAGCCAATTAGAAAAGGGCTTATTGGGAGCCAATCAGGGCCCAGATTGGAGGCAGCCAATCAGGGCCAGGCTCAGCCCTATAAAAAGGCTGCTCAGGAAAACAGCATGCAGTTTGTCTCAGGTCCTTAAGAGGGGAAGGTCAGTCTTCAGAGCTGGGAAACTAGCACCTGGGACAGCGCAGTGCTGGGCAGGCCTGGGGGAGCAGAAGGGAACTCCAGCCCGGTGTCTGCCAGGCTGTAGGCCCTGAGGGGAAGGGCCTAGCCAGTGTGAGCCCAAAGGGGAAGAAGCCCAGGGAGAGAATGAGGGCAGGATGGCTGCCACTAGAGGGTCCCTGGGTTGGGACCCAGAGTAGTGGGTGGGCCTGGGTCTCCCCCCCCTTCCCCTTGTCTTACACCTGGTTGATGGGAGTGGCTGTCTTGGGCTGCACCAACCGCCTGCCAAGAGGAGTGTGACTGGGGGGGTGCAGTTGCCCACATTGGTTGGGGCACAGATAGCTGATTGACCCACCCACCCCGGAAGGGGGTGAGGATAGACTAAGGGGCACTGCCAGAGGGCAGTGGCTCAAAGAGGACGCCGCAAGGTGGGAGCAATGCGGGTCTACACACCAACCGAGGGTGAGATGATGGATGGGACACCACCAGGAGGGGGCGCTCCACTGGACTGAGCTAATTCCTGAGGATGACCAGCAGGGGGTGCTGGGTGGTGAGTTCCAACCCTGTCACAGATGGTTAAAGGTGCTTGGTTTTGAGCCATGTACCTCCCAATGCACTCAAGGTATGTAAATATCTGGTATAACCACACTTCTTGCTATGTCTGTCACAGATCCACAAGGTGTGGTCTATGCCCTAGCTTGTAACTAGTCCCCTAGGAGTGACCCCTTTAGTGGGCTAGGCCCCAAGGACTCAGTTCCACAGAGCAGGACCATGGCCTCCATGACTCAGAGACTGGGCCTTATCTCTTTCTGTGGCTCCCTGCAGCAAATCCAGCTGAGCCAGAGTCCTGTGGGAGGTTTTTACTATGCACCTTCAGGGCACAATGTTCTCATTGAGTATTTGCAGCGACAGCAAGCAACCTTTTCAAAACATAGTAGGATGTATTAGTCACCTGGCATACAGAAGCTGAAAGCTCTTGGGTTAGCAAAGAGCGGCAAAGGTTAAGCCATAGTCTATCCTGGCCAAGCCAGTGCAATAAGCCAGCCAAGTTGTTATGGATCCCTTTCTGGCTCTGTCGTCTTCCCTTTGTCCTTACACCCAGATAAGAGCTGCCATGTCCCTCAAAAGGGCAGACAGACCTTACTCCAGCCACCTGAGTTCCCCCTTTGTTCTCCAGCTAAGTTCACATGTTCCACCTGCTGTTAGGTGTTGATTGTTCAGTCATTGGAGGTTCTCATTCTTTCTGGATCCTCTGATGTGGATCAGTTTCAATCAGTTCTTTAAGGACCCTTTCATTCCACTCAGACAGCTAGGTGACACACACACCTCATGTCTCCTGCGCTGTTCCAGGAGAAGTGTTAACCCTTTTGCACCCACTTGGTAGCAATGCAAAGTACAGAGGGAAACTGAGGCAAACATAGGCTTAATACAAATATTACAGAAAATTCCCATTTTGTCACAGCGTATGATTCTTAATTATCATTCATCTTACAGAGAAAGTATTGCACTGCCATAACCAACAAACAATACTACAAGTTGGCAAAAGAGTGTTGTAGAGGAATAAATACAGAATGCAATAATGCCATCTGTTCCTGTTGGGCTGTGTGAGTGCTTACACTTTGAAAAAGCCTGCCATGGAAAGCAAACAGCAGCATCATTATTTTCTGTTGATTGAGTTATGCCATAAAAGAGAGCCAATAATACTGTTAGAATGTATTAAAACCCTGCCCCCCCCCCCCAAAAACGTGATGTGGGTGAAAAGTCAGTAAACAGTTTTATAAAGTGACCTCTCAAATGAGTTGAACCAAATTAAACTAAATGACTTTGTACTTTTGTTCTGTTGTATATTCCATTGTGTCCACTAATGGTTTAAGAGAGGCTATATTTGGGGGCAAATCTCTGAACTAGGAGAGAGAGCGCATTACATTTTATCTGATATCTTTATGTAGCCTTCTGTTCTTTTAGTAGTTTTGGACAATCCCTATTTTTAGAATTAATTTACTTTTCATGTGACCCTGTCAAAGTGTCTGCTTCCCATGCAAACTGCCAGATGACCCATTTGCAAATGGGGAAAAAATACAATTCCAAGATTTTAGATAAATGAAAGCACGAAGGAAACTGAAGTGGATAGAACTGTGCAGTGATGAGTTCTGTAGAATGGCATAAATAAGATCACTGGCAAAAAAAGATATAAAACAAATAAACACAGAGGTTGTAATTAAATGGAAGTTTTCCTGCTATCTTCCTTTATGTAAAGTTCTAGAATGGCTTTTGACACTGGGCACAATTGGAGTTTTCTGACTGGCTGTTACTTATGTCACATCTATGTCTGTAATGACTAGAAAACACACTGAGCTATTCCCCTTATTCTTACGTTACATTCTGTCACACTGACACTTCAAGCTGTGCATTTCTGAGTGAGAATTGAACTTCTCTGGTGATTGAAGTAATTCAGTCCCCAATTGAGGCATATAACACCAAATCAATGGCTTTTACTTGCCCACAAATGAGTTACCGAACCTGTATTCTTAGAGGTGGCCTACAAATCCTTTTTTAATTTTCTTGTACATATTCTGGTTCTTATGTCAGGAATCTTATGGTTACTTGCAGCCTTGTGGGTAGGATATGAATAGGTTACAATATGTTCTGCTCTATCACCTTGCGCACAGTGGATAAGCCAGCCAGCATATTAGGCACATGGACATAGGAGCGCACAAATGCTATAAATCAGTGTCACTAGGGGTTCATTTTATGATTGGCTCAGGAGAGTTCACAGAAACTTTGCACAGCTGCCTGCAGAGATTATTCATTAATTTGGGAAATTATTAGGGCTATGGATTAATCGCAATTAACTCATGCAATTAACTCAAATTAATCGTGATTTAAAAAATTTATTGCAGTTTTCATTGCACTGTTAAACAATAGAATACCAATTGAAGTTTCTTAAATATTTGTGGATGTTTTTATATATTTTCAAATATATTGATTTCTATTACAACACCGAATACAAGTGTACAGTGCTCACTTTATATTTTTGATTACAAATATTTGCACTGTAAAAATGATAAACAAAATAAATGGTATTTTTCAGTTCACCTCATACAAGTACTGTAGTGCAATATCTTTATGGTGAAAATGCAACTTACAGATATAGTTTTTTTTGTTACATAACTGCACTCAAACAAAACAATGCAAAACTTTAGAGCCTACAAATCCACTCAGTCCTACTCAGGAGTGGGCGGCGGAAGGTCCCGCCCCTGAAATGCTGCCCCTGACAGAGGTGGCGGAAGGTCCCGCCCCCAAATTACCACTGATGACCGGGGCGGCTGGCGCCCTCCAAATCTTAGTGCCCTAGGCGACCGCTTAGGTCGCCTAATGGGTTGCGCCGGCCCTGGTCCTACTTCTTGTTCAGCCAGTTGCTAAGATAAACAAGTTTGTTTACATTTATGGGAGATAATGCTGCCCACTTCTTATTTACAATGTCACCAGAAAGTGAGAACAGGCGTTTGCATGGCACTTTTATAGCCGGCATTGCAAGGTATTTGTGCCAGATATGCTAAACATTCATATGCCCCTTAATGCTTCAGCCACCATTCCAGAGGACATGCTTCCATGCTGATACTCGTTTTAAAAAAAAAATGCTTTAGTTAAATTTGTGTCTGAACTCCTTTGGGGGAGAATTATGTGTCTCTGGCTCTGTTTTACCTGCATTCTGCCATATATTTCATGTTATAGAAGTCTCAGATGATGACTCAGCAAATGTTCATTTTAAGAACACTTTCACTGCAGATTTGACAAAATGCAAAGAAGGTACCAATGTGAGATTTCTAAAGATAGCTACAGCGTTTGACCCAAGGTTTAAGAATCTGAAGTGCCTTCCAAAATCTGAGGTGTGGAGCATGCTTTCAGAAGTCTTAAGAGCAACACTCCGATGCAGAAACTACAGAACCCGAACCACCAAAAAAGGAAATCAACCTTCTGCTGGTGGCATCTGACTCAGATGATGAAAATGAACATGGATTGGTCCTCACTGCTTTGGATTGTTATCGAGCAGAACCTGTCAGCAGCATGGACACATGCCCTCTGGAATGATGGATGAAGCATGATGGGACATATGAATCTTTAGCGCATCTGGCATGTAAATATCTTGTGACGCCGGCCGCAACAGTGCCATGCGAATGCCTGGTCTCCCTTTCCGGTGACAGTGCGAACAAGATGCAGGCAGCATTATTTCCTGCAAATGTCAACAAACTTGTTTTTCTGAGAGATTGGCTGAACAAGAAATAGGACTGAGTTGACTTCTAGGCTCTAAAGTTCTACATTGTTTTACTTTTTAATGCAGTAATTTTTGTACATAATTCTACATTTGTAAGTTCAACTTTCATGATAGAGTGCACTACAGCACTTAGTATTTTTCAATTCACCTAATCGCTTTTGTGTTTTACAGTGCAAATATTTGTAATAAAAAATATAAAGTGAGCACTGTACACTTTGTATTCTGTGTTGTAATTGAAATCAATATATTTGAAAATGTAGAAAACATCCAAAAATTTAAATAAATAGTATTCTATTGTTTTAACAGTGTGGTTAATTTATTAAACCACGTGACACCCCTAGAAATTATTAATCTAGTTCAGCGAGGGTTCACCGTAAAAAGCACATACCTCCCTCCTGGGTCCAGAATGCCTGCCCCCTTCCCTCCCCTCCGCATCCCATGGCTCAGGCCAGAAAGTAGAGATTCCAGAAGTTTAAGATGGGACTATTAGACATTGGAACAGTTGTGGGTGGTCTGTGTGGGGCTGGCTCATCAGATATTGCTGACTGTCCCCTAATTTCCAGCTGAGAGAAACAGAATAGATGGGAGTGGTAGATGAAGTGAAGAGTAAAAGCAGTGTAATTAAGTCTTAAACAGACAAAAACACTTATACTAAAAGCAGCCAAAATTCATAAGTGCTTTCTTAATATTTTTCCGTATGAACAATTGTGTAATTGCTAGAGGCATTACGTGATCATGAATGGGGGGAGAGAACCATGTGGATGTGATCATGAATGGGAAGAGAGGTGGTCCACAGGAAATGGAACTAGAGTTCAGGTGATTTATCCAGAGCTGGCAATGGAACCAGGTTTCAAGGCTCCAAGCCCTGTGCCTGATGCACTGCAGTACACTGCCTCTTTAATTTGACCAAAAAAGTTAAACTTTCTCAAGTTTCAGACTTGTAACATGATAAAGATGCCCCTCCTCGCTTGACTGTTGGGAGAATGCCCTCATATTGCTACAGTGCAGGGAATTGGAGAGGTTGACAAGTCACATTAAAGGCAAAACTTGCATAATTTTCAATCAGGAATTTGTCAAGTGAACAAATTCCATTTCTGGAAGTAGGCTCCTGGTTATTAAAATTTCTTCAGAAAGTGGTTTAGCAGGAATAAGTATGCTACCAGAACTCTTTATACTCTTCTTCCTTTGGAGCACACATAGGACATCGGTTCATAGTGAAATCAGTTATTTATTTTTGAAAGGGCAAACCTGCATCATAATAAAAGGGAATCATAAACTGTGAAGTATTTTAGCTACCTCTCCAGTTAAGCTCCCGACTAACATAAAATACACCTGTCCTTACTGAAAAGGAAGAATACAGGAGAATGAAAATGCCATTTGAGTATAAGTTCTGAGGGGGGCACGTGTGCTATTAAAAACAGAGGTAGGCAAATGCAACCTTAGAGGTTGAAACTGGCAGAGAGATGGCAATAAAACTCTGGGAAAAGGGCTGAAAGCATCCTCACTTGTGACATTTTTCTGATACGAACTAGAGTGAGGCCACCACATTCATTTCACAATTCACTACTGAATAGTCATTAGATGATGGTGACTTTTGGCCACTGCCGACCAGGGATGGACTTCCGTTAGAAGGAAATGGTCGTGTACCACATTACCAGTATCCTGACCCAGATAGCCCCCGCAGTTCTCCAGATAAACCCTTTGGTGCCAAGCATTGGAAATGTTTTTTTTATTTAATATCTTATTGATCTCACTGTTTGGCAGTTTTATTTCAATTTCTAAGAACTTTAATGACTATCCTAAAGCACAGTATACATTTGTTAATTATTGGTCTTTTCATCCCTTTCTCATCTTGTGCTTTTTTCTAGCCTTTTAGCTTTTGCATGGTATCAGGCTGTCCATCTTTTTTCCAACTTCTTTCCTGCTGTGAAGTCCATTCCTGTCACACTCAGTTCAGCTCTTCCAAAAGCTGTTGTATTTCCTGTCAATGACTGTAGGAATGCCAAATGCCAAAACATCAGGGCATTACATTAAAAATTTTAATTGGCCATGTTTTTGACTGTGCCTGAAGAGGCATTGCGCAGGACTCCAGAGAGGTATCTGAGGACATGGACGTACCTCAGGAAGACATTACTAAACTGCAGCTGTGTAGCACTAGCAAACTGGGCCCTGTCTCAGGGTGACTCAGGGAAGGCATGGGAACCAGAGCTGGATGGGGCTTTGCAGAACACTGAGGAAGCCTTTGCTGAATAAAGATTATGAGAACACAGTTATATGGGAATTTGAAATTACTGAGGAATGATCTTGTGATGTATAGTACATATTTGAAGGTCCAAGAACAGGGAACTATGACAGCCTGTAATGAACTAGAACTGTGTGGGAGAGAGAGAGAGAGTACTTTTGAAACCCCCTTTGAGAAAGCAATTATTGAACATGAATGTAGATAAGAGGCATTTGAGGAATCTAGAATGAAAAGGGACTTCATTATTGAACTGGAGTTTTAATGAAACTGCCATTTCATAATGACAGAGTTATCACTGGGAAGGATTTCTGAACAGCTGAACCACAATGAATATCTTCACTGGTGTATTTGAAGAACCATCCTCCTGGAAGTGTTCTGTAAAACTTCTGTTTATATTCAACAGTATATCTACTGAGGAAAGCTTTAAAAAGTATCAGTAAAGGGCATCAACAATTTATTCTTCATACAGATTTACTATCTAGGTCATTTGAATTCTGATCCATAATTATCTTTCCAGTGGTACATCTGGATGCCACCATAGAATCAAATTGTCATAGTTCTGTCTTATAGTAAACCGGGTAGACAAAACACTGGAATCACATTCCAGGCTGCTGTTCAACACTACTCTAGAACAGTGAAAAGATGTAGAATCAAGTCTCTTTAAGTCTCTCTTTAATAACAAATGGGATGAGTAGGTCATATGAGGTAGGATGTACTTGCTAGTACATTAGACTAGGAACCAGGACTCAGTTGGCTCCATCATTAATTTGCTGTGTGTGTCACTTTGACTTTGGGCATGTCATTATTCTCAGTTTAACATATCTGTAAAAAAAATTTGGTCTAACACTTTTTACCTCACCACAGGGATATTGTGAATATTAATCAAATAACGGGTTTAAAGTGCTCTGAGATTTCTAGAAGAAAGGTATTATGGACCCAGTCCTGCCACTGATTCTGTGTGAGTGAAACTCTAGGGCTGTGCGTGCGTGCAAGTCTGTTCACATGGAGTGAACTACAGAACCAGGGCCTATGTACATGCAAAATATTATCATTATTTTAAAGCCCATTCTGTGCTTCTGTCAATTTTCTATGCAAAAAGAGGCAGGACACAGTGAGCAAAACATGACTGGTAAAAGACAGGTCCAAATACTTATTTGCAAAGGCTGCTTATTATATGCAGTAGTCCCTTGTGTCAGTATAATAATCCTTAGGACCGTGTTAAATAAATTAGTCAAAAAAGGTAAAAACTCATATAGAAATGTACGTGAAAATTAGAACTCTGAGGTAACAATTTTCTCTCAAGTTAAATATTTTCACAGCCAGTTCTTTGTTTCTGATATCTCAGGATTCATCCACATACTCTTATTGACAATCTTTATGGATTTTATCCATCTATTGTTGTACTGAATTCGGTGCATTTCTCTTCGAGCTAAGTCCTCTTCAAAAGATTACTTATTGTATTTCTTTGTCCTTGCTTTCTTTTCTCGAGGAACAAGTGCTTTTCAGACAATGATTCAATTTGCACCTTTCTATGCCAAAGGGGACAGTGGCGCCACAGGGGGGTATTTATCCCAGGAACGAGTAGGTAGTAGCACTGGGTCTACATTTTGGGCCAAGGCAACCTGTGATCCTTTAATACTTCCATTATTATGATATTAAGTATTGGTGTCTCTAAGTAAGAGCTGCTATTTTACTGATACTAACCAGAAGTTAGTCCATGCTAATGTTACAGATTAGAATCCAGGAATGCAATATCAAGATATATCTGAATGCAGGAAAAAAGGAAGGAGACTTTAAATAATGTTGCAAGATAACTGAATTTGTTAACCACTATCCTAGGTGTTTATAAATCAGATCTTTTCTTAGAGTAAAAATTATAAGTCTCATGCTTGTCGTGCATTCAAGTGGGAAGTGAATTACTTGTGTTCTAATTTATAGCATCAGGCAGCTGTGATAGCAAATTCCTGTGTTATTTTTCAATATTTTTTCTTTGTTATATTGAAAACATTTAAAAAACAGTTGTTGAAATTTATTTTTTATATTAGAGTTAAAACCCAACTTCCAGATGTGGGTGCTGCAATAGATTGTCCAGAACTTGCAAAATCAGGCATTTAAATATCCAAGTACCAATCTAAGAGTGGGATATGGACATACTTTTTAGATGTCCACATTTGAAATTTGGACCCTGCAAAATCACTTATCTCTAGGGTATCTGTTGACACCATGATTTTATTTTTGTAAAGGAGCAGTTCCAGCCAGCATGAGGACTGGGCTAGGAGCACTGAGGAGCATCAATAGACTCAGCGTGGGATTTCCAGCTGTTGTGGGCGGTGGATGTTCTGAGGTCCATGCAAAAACAATGTTTTTTCAAGTCCTGTGCTTCTGCTTCTGTAACTGGGACCCCAAGGTAGAGTCTGAATGTGAAATCCTCACTTTTCATAGATTTTTAAGGTGAGAAGGGCCCATTATGAATAGGACTAGTCTGGCATCCCACATAACACAGGCCATAGAACCTTCCCCTGTAATTTCTGCATCAAACTCATAATTTCAGTCTGAGCAACAGCATCTATTTTAGAAAGACAATCAGCCTTGATTTAAAGACATCAAATGATGGAGAATCCACCTTTCTTTCCCATCGAGAAAGATAATTGAGTCCAGGAGCCCTAAAAGCAGTAGGGATTGCTCATATAGAGTAGGGCCCTGCAGAAGAATTCAGTGAAAAACTCTGAAGAAACTGAGATTAATCTCTCTCTGTAAATCAGTTTGTGATACTTTGTATGAAGCACATTATGTAAAAAATAAATTATATTGTTTAGAGAAGTTGTCTGGAAAAAAAGAGCAGTTGTCAAATAGGCGAGAGGATAGAGAAAGCAGCAGCACCAGAGACCAAAGGTAAAGGGTAGAAAAAAAACAACCCATAGAGGACTGAAGCAGCCAGACCTGGAAAGACTGTAATAGTACTGGGACCTAGAGAGCCTGTGAAAGTGGTAGGATTCAGAGAGATGATGGCACAGAGACCGGAGGGATGTAAAAGCAAAACCTTATCTATGTCATTCACCGACAGGCTCTGGTCTGTATTTTTAGCAGTTGTCTGTCTTGCACAACAGCCCTAAATAATATCTGGAATCTATAAAATCCAGTGATTTTTTTTTTTAGGATTACAGGAGCCTTAACACCTTTAACCATTTTCTTATAATTCACTTCAAGGGGCTATACTTTGTCCAACTATCCCTCTGTCATTTACTTTTTACCCATGAGGTTAAAAAAAAATCAAAGGTTCTGGTTAAAAAAATGCCCATTCTGACTACTTCAAGTTGAGGGAAGCCTAGTTCTATGTTTCTGTATCATATGAAGCCCAGTACAGAATTTAATTGAGGAAAATCTGTTCCAGGAGGTACCACTTCACGAAAGCCCAATCTGGTGTGTTCATGTGGTTAGGAAGTGGAAGTAAGGATGCTGAAAGTCTTAATACTCATTCATAGACTAATACTATAGCTGTTTATGGCTGTGCCAAAGTGTACAAAAAAAGCTTATTGCACTCTGTGAACATAAAGTGACTTTAAATGAGAAAAAAATTAACATACAGTGAAAGGCATATTAAAACTGTGAGTAAGGATGGAGTGGGGAGAAATCAGAAAGGTAGTTGTCCAGCACCATGGCAGATTTCAAAACATAGCAATAAGCTGCCTGCAGCTGCTGATGTTGTGATCCAGCTCCTGGCATCTCGCATAAACAGACTGAGAAAAATTCCAGAGTTTTACAATAAATCGTCCATGCAGAACGAACACTCTAATAAATTTTCATCAGGAAACCAATCATCTTGTGCTTTGGACTTCAAAAAATACATGATCCCAGCTGCTTTTGAGACGAACACTTTATTTTATTCAGAGCCATAAGAATACTGGTACGTGTGGGAACTACTTGTACATTTAAAAAATATTTTTGAACTCCCATGGCTTAATACAGCAATTCTGGGGCCACATCCAAAATCAAAATTAATGCTCTTATTTGCTTTCCAGAATATTCCTTTTACAGAATTAAAAAAGGAACTATCAGAGTTACTGTAATAACCCATAGACAGGACGTCCCTTCTAAGAAAAATAATCAAAGTAAATGACCTTTCAAGGAATTTTACACATTTCATCATATTAACCCCACATACATCAAAATCTTCATTCATAGCAAGATTTAATTCATATATTTACATATATCTCCCCCCCATCAAAACCCTGATGTTGCTATCCATCCCAAATTTTGCAGGAACATTCCAATTTCCAGTTTCAATGGAAGTGTTTTGCATTCTGCAGGGCTCACAAGATCACTGAAGAATAGCTGTAAGCCTCTGTAGCAGCATGTTGTCTAACAACAAAATGATGTTACATTTTGACTTCATTGCTCTGAGTTGTGATGTCATGTCATACCCTGATGCTGCTGCATTGCAACTCTGAGATGAAGTCACAATATTTTCACACAGCAAAGCAATACTGTCAAAATGCATTGATGTTATGTTGTGATTTAATTTTTATTTGCAATGTCATGTTGCATGATAAGTTCATGCTTTAAGCTACAATATTACTTGTCACAATGATGCTGTGTTATCTCATCATATTAAGCTATGATATTGTTAGACTATGCCATGATACTGTTGCCCTTTGACTTTATTGCCTCATCAGTCTATGATATTGTAACGTCACATGGTTGTGCAATTTTATTGCATTCCCAATTCATCATATTGATCTCTGTTGTCATCTGGTTCTACCATCAGGTAATGACACAGTATTGTGATTTCACCACTTTGATGGCACAAGGCTAGTGTAATTTCATCACTCAAGCTACATCATTACATCCATTCATGTGATGTCCTCATGTCACAGTGATACTGTTGACTTCATTTGAGTGGTGATGCTGTTATGGCTTTGTGATGTAGCTATGTCATGATTTCATCATTTTGAGCTTTGATGTGTCCAATGATGGTGCATTTCTACTACACTGTGACAACCACATTCATCTGTGATGTTATGCATCGAACTTTTGTGCTTCAAGGTATGATTTCATGATACCAAGTGCAAGTGTGATAAGCTGGTTTGTATCTTTATAGCTCTGAGCTGCAACATCATCACTCCATGTGGTAATGGAGTGAAGTTATGTTGAGAATTCACAACTCTGAGATGTAATGTCCTTGTGTCCTATTGTGGCATCATGCAGACGCACTGACATTTCATGTGCTTGAGTTGTGGTGTCCTTATATGTCATCATGAATGATGCTCCTGTTTGTGATTTCACCATTTGAAGGTGGTCATTACGTTTCATATCTAGGTCATGACAAATCTGGCCTGCCAGACACAGGCCTGAATATGACCGTATCGTAGCTTTCCCCCTCCCCTTTCAGTTGAAGCACAGGTCCTATTGTGTAGCCTCCCCTGTGCTCTACCGTTACCCTGACCAGGTTGAGCCTTTGCCCAGGCATACAGTCTGTCACCCTGTGTTGTACCCCTCTCTTCTATACCCCTCCATGCTGGAGGGGCCCTTTCCCTGCTGTTTAGCTCCCTTGCAGTACCTTTTATCCTATGCCATGCCCTCCTCCTCCTGCCCTTCATGTGTTCCTAGGAATCCCCTAGGAAGCCCGTTGGCCCAGCCAGACATTGCTTTTAAAAATAGTTTTTTTAAAGTTGTGTGGGTTTAATGAGAGACCTTTCTCTTTACATTTTGCACAGTTAAAGGCCTCACAGCCCTCTTGCCTCCCCAAGGAACACCTGCAGCTGCTTCTGCTTAGAAGCCAGCACCTGCTGCTTCTCTTTGCTGGGGCCAGCACCACATAGGAACATCCCAGAATGCACTGTGGGAATTGGCACAAGGAATAGGAGAAAGCTACTGTGGCCTTTGAAAAGAGTATTGTTCCAATGCCTTTTCCTGAGACCTCTCTCAGGCTTGTGGGTAGAGAAAAAAGATTATCAAAGTAGGCTAATCATGGTGGCTTATGTGGATTGGAGAACTTCTCAGCAGAAATGCCCTTGGACGGTGGAGAACTGGGGTAGGAGTGAAGAACCTACTGACACTCTCTCATTCCAAAGTCTGGGAGGAGGCTGAGCTGAAGATGCTCTTGGTGGTGTCCTCCCCCAGCTCTGTGTGTATGTGGGCTGGTCCACACTAGGGGCGAATAGCGTAGCTGAAGTCTAAGTATCTTACTTCGAACTAACGCGCCTTACCTCGCGTCCGCGCGGCGAGGGATCGATGTTCGCGGCTCCCACGTCGACCCCGGTAACTCCGCGCGCCCTGCAGAAGTACCGGGGTTCGAACTAGCACGTTCGGGGATCGATTTATCGCGCCCAGACAAGACGCGATAATTCGTTCCCCGATAGTTCGATGGCTACCCGCCGATCCGGGCGGGTAGTCTGGACGGGGCCACATGTGTGTCTGTGTGTGTAAAAGAAGAAGAGCTTAGTAACAGCCTTCCCCACTCCATGGTCTTGAAAAGGAGCCTAGAAATAATATTGAGGATAGGATTTGCATTGTTCGATTGCAAATCAGTTCAAAGTCTCTTGACCCAAGGACCTCTTGATGCCAGCTGGCAGAGGGCACAGGGGTACATAGGTTTACAGGGATCCCAGGAGTTTGGGGTCCAGGAGGGGGCTCTAGGCTGGGGGGTGGGGCCAAGGGATTCAGAGTGTGGGAGAGGGCTGCGGGTTGAGGCAGGGGGTTGGGGTGCAAGAGGGAGTGAAGGCTCTGGGGTAGGGCTGGGGATGATGAATTCAGGGTATTGGAGGGGGCTCTGGGCTGGGGCAGGGGGTTGGAGTGCGGCGGAGTGAGGGCTCTGGGCTGGGGCAAGGCATGAGGGGGTTGGGATGCAGGAGGGGGCTCCAGTTTTGGGGGGGACTCAGGGCTGCGGGGTGCTCTGGGCTGGGGGTAGGTATGAGGGCTTTGGGGTGCAGGAGGCAGCTCCAGGTTTGGGGAGCCTCAAGGCTGGGGCAGGGAGTTGGGGCATGGACTTACCTCGGGGAGCTCCCAGTCAGCAGCACAGCGGCGCTAAGGTAGGCTGACTGCCTGTCCTGACACCGCGGTGCGCTCGCCTTGGAAGTGGCCAGCAGGTCCGACACTAGGGGGTGGGGGTGGGCAGGAGGCTCCGCACGCTGCTCAAACGTGCCGCAGGCTGGTTCCTGGCCAGTGGGAGTGCGGAGCTGCTGCTCAGGGCAGGAGCAGCGCATAGAGCCCTGTGGCCCCCGGCCGCCTAGGAGCCAGACCTGCTGGCTGCTTCCAGGGCGCAGCGTGGTGCCAGGACAGGTAGGGACTAGCCTGCCTTGGCTCCGCAGCACCGCCGACCCGACCTTAACGGCCCGGTTGGTGGTGCTGACCAGAGCCACCAGGGTCCCTTTTCGACTAAGTGTTCCAGTCAAGAACCGGACACCTGGTCCCCCTAGCTGGGGTCCAAGAGATTTCCAGGTATCCCAGGGTCCTTTTCCGGTCTATTGCAGATGGAGTCTCCAGGAATTTTAAAGATTTTGGCATGTAATGAAATCTCCAGGAATAGATCCAACCAAAATTGGCAACCTTAATTACAAACCAATTTTTCTGTGCTACCGATGCTGTGCCGCTAGCCACCCTGCGCGCTGCCCTACGAGTCCGCCCCTGAGTTGTGCCACCGTCCCCCCCCCGGTCCCCCAGCTGTGCCCCTCCCCTTCTCTGTTGAACTCCCCGCGCTGTTTCCGGCCTCGCGGCCACAGCTTACTAACCGTCCCCGCTGATTGACACCCTATAGTCCCGCCTTACATCAGTTTACTCGCAGAAGGGAGCTAGACGAACATTAGCCCCGCCCCAGCTCAGGGGAGCCCGGTGATTGGCTGGTGGTTGCACGCCCGCCCCGGCCCCTGGCAGCCCCGCGGTGCAGCCTGCCTGAGTGGGGCGGGGGCCGGCCGGGCTGCTTCCACTGGAGAGATGGCGGCTGCCGTGAGGGGATCGCTGCTGCTTCTCCTCTCGCGGAGCGGTGGCGGAGGGGCGCTGACAGCCGCCGGCTGCTTCCCCGGGCTGGGCAGGCACCGCCAGCAGCACAGGACGGTGAGCGCGGCAGGCGGCGGGGCTGTGCCCTTCAGGTGCTGCAGGAGCGGCAGCGGGGCTGGGGGATGTGCGGGCAGGACATCGGGAAGGCGGGAGCGCCGGGACCGCAACAGCCCCCGTGGGCCGCCGCAGTCGCTTTCTCCCCGCGCGGCAGCAGCAGCTCCGCACCGGCAGCGGGTTCCGGGGGAGCAGCCCGGCCACGTTCAGCCTCTCGCGGAGCCGGCGCGGCAGGCAGAGGAGATCGGGTCCCTCGGCGGGCGGGGCGGGGAGCTCCCATAGACACACAGGCACTTCCCGGGGGCTCTGCCCTGTCCACAGCCCCGTGGGGAGCCCTGCTCGGCCGCTTGGGCTTCCCCGGCGGGATCCCGAGAAGGGGCCCGGGTGCTTTAGGCGTGTGTCTGACGGGTGAGATGCCGGGGCAGTGGGAGGAGGTGCTGCTGCAGTGACTGGGGAGAAGCCCTGCACCGTCCATTTCATCTCCTGTCCTGTCAGCGGGTTCCCGGGTGGACCTTGATTCCCGGGCTCGTATTGCCTGGCAGAGGGGAAAGGTTCGGGAGGCGCCGGGAGGACCCTCGTGATGATGAGAGCTCCTTCTGGTTAGGGCTGATAATGGTATTAACCTTTTTCTGTGGAGAGATCCCGTGAGCTAGCAAGAGAGAGGGGGGCAACCATAAAGTGACACGGGCCTGCTTTTGTTCTAATTGCATTTAGAAGTGCTTAGGAGTGGCATTGGGGCTTCCTTCTTGGCGGTGAGAAGAGTGTCTTCGGGATTGTCCACATCCATACGCGTTGGCCCCTAGCCAATGATGTAGCATAGTTGTAAGAAGCTGGTCTCCCGCCTTCCCTCAGAGCAAAGTTGTATACTGAAAGCAAGATAATACGGGCTTGTTGGTTTAAGTGACACTTCCTCTTAAATATGTATTTGTCTGTAATGCTTAATCTGCTGAACACAGGGCAGAAAAATGATCCTTGCGGATAGGAATGAGGAAGGTAGTGTGTAGGTTGTGCATGAGGGAATAATCAAGGCTAGGATGAGTCATGCAGTAGTGTCAAAGTTGATGTTGAGTTTATATCCGTTTTTGCATATGGCAACAAAGAATGCAGAGGTGAAGGAGTTAAACTATAGTATGGACAGCATTGAGTTTCTAAAGGTAAAAGTATCTCAGTTTTGTGTTGCCGAATTTTTGTGTGTGTCATTAATATTGACATGAGCTTTCCCATAGTTATGCTGAACTCTTTATTTTGTTTTCTAATCGTATATAAACTGTGTTCCATTTTTAAATGTCCCAACAAAATCCTTTCATTTACTAATATCCACTAATATCCATTGTTTAAAAAATCTTCTAAACCCCTGTTTATACATTTTTTGGGGACTAGAAAACCAACCTATGTTTTAATTAAGATGAGCAAATAAAATTAATAAAACATATGCAAGGTATGAAGGTGGAAGGGTGTGCAAGGCCAACAGTGTGCTCTTACAGCTCAGTAAAGCAACTGTTCAACATTCTTAGCATTATGTTATTGCATATCTGCTCTCTGCTGTAGTGATGGCTAATTCATGTGAAGTTTGAATTAAAAGTGCCTTGATTGTAGAGGGTCTGCATTTGTATCTTCCTCTACAGTCCACTATCTAAAATGAAGGCTAAATTCAAATGTAATGATGTACAGATGATAAACTAAGAAAGTATGAGCCAAAGTAGAAGTATTAAGAAAAGAAAAGAGGATCTTGTACCTTCTAGCTGAAAAAGTGTAACTTTTCGATCCCATCTTACACTTGCAAGTTACAGATTGAAAATTTGGTACATGATCCCTCCTGCTTTTCAGTGCTGCTATTTACACTACTTCTCTGCCATCATCGTTAAGCAAACCCTGTCAAACTTGCCTTTCCCTCCACCGGCAGACTTATTATTTGGATAAGTGGCAAATAATATGCATACAGCTATCTGAATAGGAAATCTTTGTACAGTTGTTAAGTGACAGGATAGTAAGTATTGTGATAAGACAGATGGCAGACAACTCGCTTGTCAGATGATGTATAGGATTTTAAAAAATGAAGACCATATTTTCTTCATTGCTAGTTTTTAGAATGATACTAGTTTAGACTGGGTTTAGGAAGTTTATAATATATTTAAACAAATGGTAGAACTACAAAATAGCTCTTTAAGGAAAGCTTATTATCAGATATATACAAGGGATATTTTTGAGATCTGAATCAAGCTGAAGGAGAAGAAAAAGTCTCTGTGGCATCATCTAGTGAGATGTTCGATTATACTCTGTTAGCAATCAGTTCCTGGATGAACGTTCTCAAACTGGCCTTGGAATATGAAGTAGCTTTTAATTGGCATGAATCTGGTGATGTCTTCATAGAAGTATTAGAACATTTAAATCAGGGGTTCTCAAACTGGGGGTCGGGACCCCTCAGGGGGTCACGAGGTTATTACATGGGAGGTCGTGAGCTATCAACCTCCACCCCAAACCCCACTTGCCTCCAGCATTTATAATGGTGTTAAATATATTAAAAAGTGTGTTTAATTTATTAGAGGGGATCGCACTCAGAAGCTTGCTGTGTGAAAGGGGTCACCAGCAAAAAAAAGTTTGAGACCCACTGATCTAAATGTTATTGGTAACTATAACCAATAGTGGGGGAGGTTTAGTTTAATTTTTAGATTTTTGTATAATTACTTTTTTCCTGGTTTTAAAAGATGTATATTGAGTTTTCTCTGACATATATTGAGTAACACACAAACATACTAAAGTTGGGATAAAATCATAAACACAATGAGGGGAGAACATACAGACAGAGCAATTTTTTGTTTCCTTATTTTCCTTTCAAGATTAAATTAGACATCTTTGAGCAAACGTCCTGTGTATACAGTAGGTGGCAGTCTCTATTTGGATGACTCCCGGTAACCGCTCTGACTTCTATTCTGTTGCTCAAGCACATATTAGTATGTGAGTTTGATCCTCACAGCATGCTAGTTGGACCATCAGTTAAGGACATGTAATTCACAAATAGATGAGCTTTTCAGGGGTAGAAGGGAGAGTGTTTGATAAAATACAAATGCCAAATGGAATTTTTCTCTTTACTGACCTTGGGAATGGGTCAGAAAAATGGGTACATTAGTGCTATAAGCAAATTAGTGGACTTTGTTTAGAGACTTTGTCAAGATTTTTGTAAAATACAAATTTTGCTTATGTCTGTTTCAAAAAGCCTATTAACTATATTTGTCTTCACTTGAAAACAAATTACTAACAGCACACCAATGTGTATAATATGTAATAAACCAATATGTGAGAGCTAAAAAATAAATTGGTATGGAAGGAAGTTTTGTTTTTCAAGGATTATTTCTACACAAATGAGTAAGAAAGAATTGCTGAAAATATCGTGGTATTCCTCAGTTCAGACTGAGTGTACAGAATACTCAACCGTGAAATCTTCTTGCAGTTCTTACCTTACCACAGTTCTGTTATCTATCTGTCTATAATGATACCTGTGGATTTGCTGCTTTAGTGGAAAGTTGTAATTAATGCATGACTTCTATTCGTAAGAATGTCCAATTCTGAACTGGAACACCTTATGGAGCATTAATTATAAATTTTAAGTGACATACAAAAAAACTAAGAATATGTTTTCAAAGTATTGAAGCTTTGTTTTTTAAGTATTGCAGCTTTCCCCTAGCTTTGTATGGTACTTGTTTGTAAGACCAGCTCCTCTCATAAGCTTTGATTTGGGGCATGATTCATCAGAGCAGGGAGAGACTGGGTTGTATTTAATGAATATTCCTGCTCGCTTGATTCCAAAAATTTATATAGCTCTAGTAGTTAATGCATTTCTCCATCCAAATATATCATATTTCTATTAATATTTTGTATTTGATAAGTTAAGTATTAAGTGTACTTGGTCCTGTATAAAAGAGAAAACACTGTGCTTACCACATTGTAAATACAAGATTTTACAGCATCTTAACTAAGCCCAAATTGGGTAAGATGAAGCTACTTGTGTGGCAAGACCATTTATTTGTTATTTAAATATCGAATCTCTCCTTGTTACTCTGGCTCCAGAAAGGTCATTGGCTTAAATTGTATTTCCTGCTAAGTTTTAAAGATGAATTTATTGCAAAGGTGACTGAAATCTATGTGCTGAATGTTCCTACTAACCAGGCTAAGAGTAGCATTCAACCCACAAACAAGTTTAAAAACAAACAAAATCCCACCAGCTGTCTGGGTTCCATATGCTCATCTGTGATACTCCACAATGTCTCATTGTGACATCCCAGCTGCCAGACTACTGCTGGAGTTATGAGCAGGCCCAGAGGGCATAGAATAAAAACCAAGCTTTCAGAACCCTCTCCTCTGTAATTGTAGAGGAGAGGGAGGACTTTGCCTGAACACTTTTGGCTGGCTCAGTGTTTGTAGTGGATTTTTTCCCTGTAGTTGTGATGTTATTTGGATATATTGTGTGGTTTTGGCAACTCTGCCTGTGGGCCCTGAAGCATGGCTTTCACTTATGCATTAAATCCCTATGTCCCTTCATCCTGATTGGTTTGGGGCAGTTCGCACAATGGAGAATTAAATGGGTTTTAGTGTCTTCTTCACAGGTCCTCCTTAATGTTGCAGTGAGTTTGGACTTTTACAGTGTGTGTGGATCCAGTCTGTGATATAAAAAATTGTGTATATGATATTACTGCCATAATCTAATGTGCTATATTATAATCTGACAGTCACAAAAAGTTGTAGGGTTGAGGATTGTAAGAAGAGTACAAAGCACCACAAATATATGATGAGGTACAGTTGATTGGTGTACCAATCAACTAGAATCCTTGCTGTGAGGAGTTGCAGACTAGTGTCATGAGTATTTCCAATAGCACCAATAATATGATGTGTAGGACTGGATTAAGTTTGATAAGGACAGGGGCTGTTATAGTTGTGGGAGTCCTTTGCATATTCAGTTCCTTCCATCTGCTCTTTTACCATTGCCCAGGCCCAATGCCAAACACTCTGTTGTTAAATTACCTGTTTCGGTTCTGGTTTTTAAATATCATATACTAATTGTAAAGCTGAATGAAAGTTGAAATGAACACAACCATTTTAATTTTGGCTCATACCTGGTAGTAATACACATAGTGCTATGCTTTAATTGCCTAATTACCTATACCAGTGATATTCAATTATATTTTCTGACAGGCCTGATAAGACACAGAGCACTCTCTAGGGCCAAAGAGCTCTTCAGATGTTTGCTCTCTAGTGAGCCTAAGGTGACCAGATGTCCCGAATTTATAGGGACAGTCCCAATTTCTGGGTCTTTTTCTTAAATAGGCTCCTATTACCCCCCCACCCTGTCCCGATTTTTCACACTTGCTGTCTGGTCACCCTAAGTGAGCCTGACACCAGTTAGGGGTCACAGCCTTTCAAGACCAAGTGTACCGGATTAGATTTATTAATTTCAAGATAAAAGGTTAAGCATGCTGATAGGCAATAGTCCAACAAAATCTTGCAAACAAAATTATACAAATGAACTGTAATGCCATAGCATGCTGCTTTAATTCTGTTGTCATATTAAATTAAAATTAGAAATTAAACTCATGAGAAGAATGGATCTCTAATTTCCCTTTGTTACTGCCTGAAATGTTGACACTTGCTTGCATTGTCTATTTTTTTGAAAAGTACTGCACAGCACACAATCAAGTAAAACTAGTGGAGCACACCAATTACTGATTTCTTCACGTTGTGTAATTACAGTAACTCCTCACTTAACGTTGTAGTTATGTTCCTGAAAAGTGCGACTTTAAGTGAAACGATGTTAAGCGAATCCAATTTCCCCATAAGAATTAATGTAAATAGGGTGGGTTAGGTTCCAGGGCAGCTTCCCCTACTCTGCAAGCACCAGGGGCGGGGGGCTCAACCCTCAGCCTGGCCACCCCACCCCTTCCCTCAAGCCCCCACCCTTGACCCGCCTCTTCCCCCCCCCCCTCACCTCCTCCCCCTTTACTTCCCACGCTGTGTCCTAGCTCCTCCCCCATTCTTGGTCCTCCCTCCGTCCTGGGGCAATCAGCTAGCTTGCCGTGTTCGGGAGGAAGGGAGGGGGAGCCTGCGTGCTGAGTCCTCGCTCCTCCCCCCTCCCTCCTGCCTGGGGCAATCAGCTGGCTTGAGGCATTCGGGAGACAGGGGAGGGAGGAGGAGCCTGCGCGCCGAGTCCTCGCTCCTCCCTCCTGCCTCCAAAACGCCACAAGCTAGCTGATTGCCGCGGGCAGGAGGTGGTGGGGGAGGAGGGAGAAGGTGCTGATTCGCGGGGTCTGCCGGCGGGCGGGAGGCGCTTGGGAGGGGGGATGGGCGTAGGGAGGCTGCCAGCTGTGGAGAAAGCAGACGGCCAAACCACGTAAGAGTGGAGCATTGCACAACTTTAAATGAGTATGTTCCCTAATTGATCAGCAACGTAACGAAACAACGTTAACCGGGATGACTTTAAGTGAGGAGTTACTGTATCTATCTGATTAAGCACCTGATTAAAAGTGTACCACTAAGTTGAAATGTATCGACACAGTCCAGTTTCAGTGTGTCAGAATGTAAATGAAAAGTTTCGAAATGAAATTAATGGCATGATAGTAAACAGAAGGAAAAATAAACTGAAGTGCAGCTGGCCAGTCCCCATCAGTTCTGCCTTTTAGCCCCCCCCATCTGCTCAGCCCCCATCATCTTTATTCCCCCCCCAATCTCACCTCTGCTCTTATTGGGGTTCTTCTCCTCCCCCCTCCCAGGCTGGGGGGAGGCATTGCAGTTGGTTCTCCTGTGCAGGCAGAGGAGGGGTAGGTAGCTCCAGGAGTTGTTCGTCACCCCTCCGCACCCTCTCCCAGGCTGGGTGTTACAGGGAGGGAGGGGGAGGAGTGGAGGAGCCATTCTGTTCATAGGAAGGGAGGAGGGAAGAGGGAGTGAAGCTACCATGAGCTGCAGGGCTCTCTTTGTTCCCCCTCCTCTCCTCTTGTGAGCAGGGACCACTCCTCCCCCCTCCCTTCCTGTGAGAATAGGTTGGCTCCTGAAGGGCTGTGGAGAGAGCTGTGCTGCTTTCTGAGGAGTTCTGATTGGCTGTTGCTTCTTAGGCGGCATGAAGGAACAGCTGATGGCCAGTGATCGACCAAATAGAAGTCCCATGTGGGCCAGATCTGGCCTAAGGGCTGCCAATTGAAAAACGGTGCAATAAATTATATATTTTGGGGAGCCTCTTGAAATCTGAGGTTTTGGGTTGTAGCCCCCCAACGTCCTTGCATTAATCCAGCCCTGAGTATGTGCTCTCCAAACAGAAAAGTATGCCAGATCCCTCCCCAGTGCTCAGTATATACACGGTTGATATGGTGATTGATTGAGTCTTGGTAACATAAAGTTTGAGGTTTTTATAGAATATATAAGCTGTTCCCAGTTAGAGCTCATGGTTGCTATTTTCAGTTGGTAAATTCCCTGAAGATACGATAGGAGTGGGCTTTCAAGAAAGCCAATGACTTTGTGAATGAGAACACCCAAAGAGGGTGTAGAATGGCAATCATAGGGCAGAGAGCTCTGTAGTACCCCCAAGGACATTGGGAGAGACCAAGAGGAGGATCTTCTGAATAGTTAGTAGAGCAGAGGTGGGCAAACTATGGCCCGCGGGCCACATCCGGCCCACGGGACCCTCCTGCCTGGCCCCTGAGCTCCTGGCCCAATGCTCTGGGCGGCAGGGCTGCGAGCTCCTGGGGCAGCGCAGCTGCAGAGCCGGGGCCTGACCTGGTGCTCTGTTGCGCAGTGCGTGAGTGTCTCCAGCCAGGCGGCCACCAGCCACCGGTGCTCCAGGCAGCGCGTTAAGGGGGCAGGAAGTGGGGGGGGTTAGATAGAGGGCAGGGGAGTTCAGGGTGGTGGTCAGGGGGCAGTGGTGTGGATAGGGGTTGGGGCGGTCAGAGGGCGGGGAACGGGGGGGTTGGATGGGGCAGGGGTCCCCGGGGGGCAGTCAGGAAGGAGAGGAGGGGTTGGATGGGGCGGCGGGGGGCAGTCAGGGGCGGGGGTTCTGGGGGCGATCAGGGGACAGGGAGCAGGGTGTGTGTGGATGGGGCAGGGGTCCTGGGGGGGCATCGGGGGCAAGAAGCGGGGGCGGGATAGGGGCCGGGCCATGCCTGGCTGTTTGGGGAGGCACAGCTTCCCCTAACCGACCCTCCATACAATTTCCGAAATTGCTGTGGCCCTCAGGCCAAAAAGTTTGCCCGCCCCTGTAGTAGAGGTTAGTATCACACAAGAGCAAGGTAGATAAGATGTCAGGAACGAGGCTATGGCTACACTGGCGCTTTACAGCGCTGCAACTTTCACGCTCGGGTGTGAAAAAACACCCCCTTGAGCGCAGCAAGTTACAGTGCTGTAAAGCGCCAGTGTAAACAGTTCCCCAGCTGTAAGCTAATCCCCTCATGGAGGTGGAGTACCTGCAGCGCTGGGAGAGCTCTCTCCCAGCGCTGGTGCGCGACCACACTCGCACTTCAAAGCGCTGCCACGGGAGCGCTCCCGCGGCAGTGCTTTGAAGTTTCAAGTGTAGCCAGGGCCTGAGTTTACAGCTGGGTCAAAAGCAGTAGAGAGGTTAAGGAGGATAAGGGTGAAGCCCTGGACCCAACATTTTTGGCTACATAGACTTGGTTATATTTTTGAAGAGAGCAATTTCAATGGAATGAAAAAGGTGGAAGACAGAGTGGAGAGAACAGAAAATAGAATTGGAGCTAAAGAACTCAAGACAGCAGTTGTCTATGGCTCACTTAATCTTAAAAGTGAAGAGCTGGGAGGTAAGTGAGGTCAATGGATGATTTTTTTTTTTTTTTTTTTTGAGAACGGAGGAGAGAGAGCATGCAGAACTGGAAGTTTCCAAATGATATACAGATTGGGTAAATAATTAAGCGGACAGAGTGATCTGAATTACTTGGTAAACTGGGCACAAGCAAACAAAATACATTTTAATATGGCCAAATGTAAAGTCATACATCTAGGATCAAAAAATGTAGGCCACACTTGTAGGATGGGGGATTCTGTCCTGGAAAATAGCTGAAAAAGGTTTGGGGGTGATGATGGATAATGGATAATCTGCCAAGGATGAACGCGGAGATGTGGAAAGCCAGGGTCAAAATTGGTGAGGAAAGTGATTGAAAAGTTGAGATGGGGTAAGTTATGTGACAGACACAGAGAGGGAGAGATGGGAAGAGTTGCTCAGAAGAAGTGGGAAGGAAAGACTGGAAGTAGTAGGAGAGGGAGAGGAAAAGCCTGACAATGTCCTATTGGATGGCTTGAGGTGGAATGTTACAACATGTGGTATAGTACTACAAAACCTGCTGTATAAACCAGTGCCATTTTAAACAATAGGAGTGGAGTGTGAATGAGTCAGGTACTTCACTTTTTTGCAGGTATTGGCCATTCTAGTAGCCATTCGTGTTGACGCTATTGGTCTGAGGAATTTGACGGGTGGTAATAAAATGTATGATCTTAACAACTAATTTATCAAGGTCTTTATCTTTCAGCAAATATTGGCTATTATGGCCAGGGCTTGCTGCTTCTCTCTGTTTAGATAGCCTGCCTTCGTCAGTGGATAAAGCCCAGTAATGTAAGAGAGAAAATTGTTTCTAAATGATTGCTTCTGAAAATAAGGATTACAGGTCTGTCGCATCTTAGGCGCATTTAACATGTGCGATTTCAGCTTTATGCGGGTCGGCAAAAACAAGAAAAAAAAAAAAAAAGAGAAAAATAACAATTNTTTTAAACAATAGGAGTGGAGTGTGAATGAGTCAGGTACTTCACTTTTTTGCAGGTATTGGCCATTCTAGTAGCCATTCGTGTTGACGCTATTGGTCTGAGGAATTTGACGGGTGGTAATAAAATGTATGATCTTAACAACTAATTTATCAAGGTCTTTATCTTTCAGCAAATATTGGCTATTATGGCCAGGGCTTGCTGCTTCTCTCTGTTTAGATAGCCTGCCTTCGTCAGTGGATAAAGCCCAGTAATGTAAGAGAGAAAATTGTTTCTAAATGATTGCTTCTGAAAATAAGGATTACAGGTCTGTCGCATCTTAGGCGCATTTAACATGTGCGATTTCAGCTTTATGCGGGTCGGCAAAAACAAGAAAAAAACAAAAAAAAGAGAAAAATAACAATTTAGTGCGGGCGATTCTGCCCGCCATTACACTCAATGTAATTTTGACTATACGTGGTTTTCGCTTTACGCGCTGACCGCGGAACGTAACCCCAGCGTAAGATGAGACAGACCTGTATTGTGAAGCAAGGGAACATGCAGTGAAACCTATGATTTGATTCTATGTTGCAGCTGACTGCTACAGAGTGGTATGGGTGTGGAGGGTAAGATTTTAATGGTTACGTGATGCAGGAATGTGGTTGGAGAGCTGTCTTGTGTGAAGGAGCTGTATACAGAAGTAAATTACAAATATTTTCAAACACGAGTGATTTATTTACTAAAGCTCTTAAAATATAATCTACATTTGTGCTGCATACTGGTTCTGAATGCCTAATCTTCATGATTTCCTCCTATATAGAGATTGGGTGGGGTGGGGGTGGGGGGGCGGAAACAGTGTGGTGAATTCTTACATGGCATTGAGGCAAATAGAGTTGGGCTGGATTCTGAAAGAACTTTAATTCATATTCTCCGTCTATGCAGTGTTCGGATGGTGGTTAACTCAAGGCGTTCTGGGCATAATACAGTAGTAATTGCCCATTGAATTTTTAAAACAAATAAAACAAGGAGAAATTATTGAAACTGTCCCATATCTAACACTTCTAGTAACGCAACAAAATTGCAGATGGGCTTCCTATATATATTCAAACTTTGATTTTTTATTTTTTTCTTCTTCAAGTTTTAGAGGAAAGACTATGGTTACTTATGTTCATCAGCACTCTGAGTTCCTCTAGGATTTCAGTGCAGGTTGTTCAGTATTGCTTGTACATATTCATTATCAATGTAATGGTAAGTGTATCCGTCAAAACCAAAGTCTGGTGATAAGCTCTTTGTTCCTAGAAAGAGTTTAAATGTTCTTATTCTAGAAGCTTTCCTTTGTCTTGCATAGAACTGATAGGTTTAGGTACAGCATGTGCCCAATGATGCTGTCCATTCCATGGCTGAAACAATTGTAGCAATAACCATTCAAACATTGTTGCTTAGCAGGGTTCTAATAGTTTCCCTGGATTGTGTAGATTTGGAATTTTTGTGACAATATTAAAACTCTACTAATGACTACCTACAGGAATAATCTGTGGCACTGCTTGGTTTGCCAGACTCTCAGGGAAGGACTCCTCTTGTCTACATTCTCTTCTCTCCCGCCCCCCCACCTCCTCCCTCCCCACACACACACACACTAAGGCTGAAGTAGCTTATCCCAAAGATCACAATTTACTCAGCTCTTCTGAGCCCTACTCTCCTGGAATATCCCATATCATAACTACAATTTCAAATCAAGAGTAGTTAAGACCTTTCTTAAGAAGCATGACTGTCAGATGAGTTGTAAAAATACTATAGAGCTCATCACATTTCTTTGTCTCTTTTCATCTTGGGGTGAGCATGCTGTGACCACAATTTGTCCACCAAGCTAAAATCCTTAACATAACACTTCTATAATGTCTCCAGATCGGTTCTGGTGTTGGACTGTCTCTAGAGACCTCTTTCCTGTCTACATTAGAAGAATGACCGATTTCTGACATTTGGAGCAGCTAAATGTTGCTAATGCAGAAAAAATTATCTTAATCAGAAACTTGCTTTTCTGCTGCACTTCCTGAGATAGCTGAACTGTTTGGCATCAGAAAGCTGTCTTGCCCCTTTCCCCCCGAGTGAAAGCTGTGTCCCTTGTCTGATTCCTTGCATCTTGGCCATTCCTGGCTAAGGTGAACTGAAAATGGACACTCCTTGGAGCTAGTCAGCATTGCCCTTTAACCTCTAAGTGATGCCAAACATAAGTGGCTGCATGTGTAATGATTTGGAGGATCTGTATAATTTATGAATTCTGTGAGAGATTATGAACCCTCTGTCAGGCTGGAAACATCCATTTTGAGTGTGCAGTTTTTTGCCTTATCCATGGTCTGTTTGCCCCCATATTGGTTTGAGATTCCAAAAGCTTCTGGCAAAAAAATACCAATAGAGGGTAGGAGAGAGTCTCTAAGGGTATGTCTACACTATGAAATTAGGTCGATTTAATAGAAGTCAATGTTTTAGAAATCTATTTGATACAGTCGATTGTGTGTGTCCCCACTAAGCGCATTAAGTCGGCGGTGTGCGTCCACAGTACCGAGGCTAGCGTACACTTTTGGAGCGTTGCACTGGTAGCTATCCCACAGTTCCCGCAGTCACCGCCGCCCATTGGAATTCTGGGTTGAGCTCCTAATGCCTGATGGGGCAAAAACATTGTCACAGGTGGTTCTGGGTACATGTCGTCAGGCCCCCCTCCCTCCCCTCCCTCCGTGAAAGCAATGGCACTAAATCCTTTCTCGCCTTTTTTCCTGGGTTACCCATGCAGACGACATACCACAGCAAGCATGGAGCCCGCTCAGCTCACTGTCACCGTATGGCTCCTGGGTGCTGCTGGCAGATGTGGTACTGCAATGCTACACAGCAACATCCCCTTGCCTTGCCTGGCAGACGGTGCAATACGACTGCTAGCCGTCATCGTCATCCCGTGTGGGTGCTCCTGGCCGACTTCGGTTAGGTTGGTCGGGGGCGCCTGGGCAGACATGGGTGCTCCTGGCTGGCCTCAATGAGGTTGGTCGGGGGTGCCTGGACAAAAATGGGAATGACTCCAGGTCATTCTTTTCTTTAAGTTTCGTCTTATGGAGATTCAGTCCTGCCTGGAATATTATGCCAGCTGGAGGCTTCTGCCTCAGGCTGCTCTCCGAGTCGGCAGCACCGTGCGGTCGCACATACCCCTTGCTCCCATGGCTCATGAAGCCTGGACAGTAGTAAGGAGCAGTTCAACTGTAGGCTAAGCAAGTGCATAATAGTGGTAGAATGTGCCTTTGGACGTTTAAAAACTCGCTGGCGCAGTTTACTGACTCGGTTAGACCTCAGCGAAACCAATATTCCCATCGTTATTACTGCTTGCTGTGTGCTCCACAATATCTGTGAGAGTAAGGGGGAGACGTTTATGGCGGGGTGGGAGGTTGAGGCAAATCGCCTGGCCGCTGATTACACGCAGCCAGACACCAGGGCGGTTAGAAGAGCACAGCAGGGCGTGCTGTGCATCAGAGAAGCTTTGAAAACCAGTTTCATGACTGGCCAGGCTACGGTGTGAAAGTTCTGTTTGTTTCTCCTTGATGAAAACCCGCCCCCTTGGTTCACTCTACTTCCCTGTAAGCCAACCGCCCTCCCCTTCCCCCTTTGATCTCCGCTTGCAGAGGCAATAAAGTCACTGTTGTTTCAAATTCATGCATTCTTTATTAATTGTCACACAAATGGGGGGATAACTGCCAAGGTAACCCGGGAGGGGTGTGCGAGGAGGGAAGCACAGGGGTGGGGTAGTTGTAGGGGCACCCCCTAGAATTGCATGCAGCTCATCATAGAAGCGGCAAGTCTGGGGCTCTGACCCGGAGCGGCCGTTTGCCTCTCTGGTTCTTTGGTAGGCTTGCCTGAGCTCCTTAAGTTTCACGCGGCACTGCTGCGGGTCCCTGTTATAACCTCTGTCCTTCATGCCCTTGGAGATTTTTTTCAAATATTCCGGCATTTTGTCTTTTGGAACGGAGTTCGGATAGCATGGATTCGTCTCCCCATACAGCGATCAGATGCAGTACCTCCCGTTTGGTCCATGCTGGAGCTCTTTTGCGATTCTGGGACTCGATGGTCACCTGTGCTGATCAGCTCGCCACACTGGCCAAACAGGATATGAAATTCAAAAGTTCGCGGGGCTTTTCCTGTTTACCTGGCCAGTGCATCGGAGTTGAGAGTGCTGTCCAGAGTGGTCACAATGGAGCACTCTGGGATAGCTCCTGGAGGCCAATACTGTCGAATTGCATCCACACTACCCCAAATTCGACCCAGCAGGGTCGATTTCAGCGCTAATCCCCTCGTCGGGGAGGAGTACAGAAATCGATTTTAAGAGCCCTCTAAGTCGACAAAAATGGCTTCGTCGTGTGAACGGGTGCAGGGTTAAATCAATCTAACGCTGCTAAATTCGACCTAAACTTGTAGTGTAGACCAGGGCTAAGTGAGTGAGGTAATATCTTTTCTTGGACCAATTTCTGTTGATGAAAGAGACAAGCTATCAAGGTACACTAACCTCTATTTCAGGTCACAGTAAGGGGTAGCTCATTCTAAGTACTCAGTTGTTGGAAATCTAGTCACTTTAGACAGAGGATTGGTCCCTGCCCGGAAGAACAGGTTTAGCGGGGGGAAGTCACCTTGGCAACAGAGTTATCTGGCAGGGGTTTGTACTTATGTGCATAGGCACTGACTTCCTCTCTACCCGAGGGATGCTCACCCCCTCCCCGCCCCCACTCCACCCAAGCCCCCACCCCACCCCTTCTCCGCCTCTTTCCTCCCCTGAGTGCACCCCGTCCCTGCTCCTCCCCCTCTCTCCCAGAGCTGACCTGCACGCCGTGAAACAGCTGTTCGCGGTGGGCAGGAGGCACTGGGAGGGAGGGGGAGGAGTGATCAGTGGGGCCGTGGGGGCAGGCTTGGCTGCTGGTGGATGCTGAGCACCCACTAATTTTTCTCCATGGGTGCTCTAGCCCTGGAGCACCCACAAGGTGGGCACTTATGCTTATGTGGGAAAGCTGACAAGGGTGGCACCTGACACAGAGGGGTGAAAGTTTTGAAAAGGGCAGAAACTGTTCTGCTCGGGGGTCATCTCTTCAAGTCTATGAGGAAGAGACTACTCCCCATGTGATGGCCGTCATGAGGCAGGGGACACCTTCCAGAGACAACTTGCTGGACATTTATGATCCCTAAGGACTTCCAAGGGAAGGGTGAGATAGAAAGTGACATGCAGGTAGTGTTTGTTTTGGATGATGTGTATTCTTGTACTTTATATGATTAAGTATCAAAGAGTAAGTTGAGTTAGACTCTGCAGAATGTGAGTGCATTAACTTCACAACTGCTGTGTGCCCCTGAGAGAATTAAACTATAAACCAGAAGCTTCACACCTTAGGGATGGAGTTCTGGGACAGGGTGTGTTTAAGTAACTGGGGTATCTTGCAAGGGTCAGTGCTGGTCCTGGGCACCGAAGGCAGGTGAGCTGAGGAGTTCCATTTCTGAGAAGAAGTAGCAGACAGAGTCAGTGCCCAGAAAATGTGCCAGATAGGCTAAGGGAGGAACCTGTACTACAGCTTGTTGACTCTCCAGAAGCTTGAAACACCTGGGGATCCAGAGCATCAGGCTTGGATTCATCTCAAAGCAGTCCCAGTAGGAGGCCAGGAGGGGACACTTGCTAGGATCTGTGACCACATGCAAGGCAAAATGTGTCTGCTGCCTCAGACAGGATGTGCTGCCACGGTTTTGAAGGGCTCAGTATCCCATAGGTTGAGTGTTGAACCATTTCTAGTCCCGGTGAACGAGTGGACATCTAACATGGGTCGGCTTTTTTGGTAAAACAGAATCAGTGGCAAGCTAAAAACCTTGGACTAAAGTGATGTTTTTATTATATATCGTTTGACTTGTACCAAATAGTGGATGGGAAAGAAGGGGACAGACTGCTTTGAATGTGAAAAGGACCAGATAACTTGCTTTTAGTCTTGTCGTTCTACTGCAAGGGCGGGCAAACTTTTTGTCCCGAGGGCCACATCTGGGAATATAAATTGTATGGCGGGCCATGAATGCTCAGAAAATTGGGGTTGTGGTGTGGGTGAGGGCTCTGTTTGGGGGTGCAAGCTCTGGGGTGGGGCCAGAAATGAGGAGTTCAGGGTGCAGGAGGGGGAGTGGGGTGCAGAGGGGGGCAGGTGAGGGCTCTGGCTGGGTGTGCGGGCTCTGGGGTGGGGCTGGGGATGAGGAGTTTGGGGTGTAGGATGGAGCTCTGGGCTGGGACCGAGGGGTTCGGAGGGCAGGAGGGGGATCAGGGCTGGGGTTGGGTGTGGGAAGGGGTGCAGGTTCCGGCTGGGGGTGCGGGCTCTGGAGATGAGAGGTTTGGGGTACAGGAGGGTGTTCCAGGCTGGGATCAAAGGGTTGGAGGGTGGGAGGGGGATCAGGGCTGGGGCAGGTCTTTGGGACATGGGGAGAGACTCAGGGGTGCAGGCTCCGGGCAGCGCTTATCTCAAGTGGCTCCCGGAAGCAACGACATGTCCCTTCTCCAGCTCCTATGCGGAGGCACGGCCAGGCGGCTCTGCTTTCTGCCCCATCCGCAGGCACTGCCCCTGCAGCTCCCATTGGAGCGCTGGAGAGGGACCATGCTGTGGCTTCCGGGAGCCGTGTGGAGTGGCCCCCGACCCTGCGCCCCGGCTAGAGTCCTGGAGTGGGGCCATGCGGCGGCTTTCGGGAGCCGCTTGGAGCGGCCCTCAACCCTGCTCCCTTGGCTGGAGCTCCCAGTGGGAGCTCGAGGGCCAGCTTAAAACGGCTAGCGGGCAGTAGTTTGCCCACCCCTGCTCTAATATCTCTGTCCAGACCATGTACAAGAGCTATATGATAGTGTGTTGTGCTCCCAAACCTGAAAGGAATTGCACCTCCCTAAGCTGTCCATCCTTGGATTGCTCCCTCCCATGATTATTCCTCTTTAGTTTCCCCTATGTTCCAGTAACCACCTCTCTGGGTGTTTTGTTCAGCATCTCTCCCTCCATTACTCCTCACCGCCTTCCACCAAGCTGAATGCTGCTTTTGCAGCACTCTCATTTTAGGTCTAGAAACTTCATAAGACAGAAAGCACTACCTTTGGGCTGGTTCACCTACCTGAATGATTGCTCTATTTCTGATACTGAAAGATGGTAATGTAGGAGTGTATGGAGTAACTGTTATAATCATAGGAATATTTTTCGGCGAATAAACCACCTTGGGTATTGATGGAATATTAAACACTGTTTAGCTACGTGGTTTTTCAGCAAACTAAATGTTTTTAGGCCCTCTAGGACATATCAGTCCTTAGCATTGAGAAGAAAGTGGCTCATCCTTATTTTCCTGTTAAAGTTTTGGCAGCCCTTTACATTCTCCATGTTATTGTCTCATATTGCATCCTATTAATAAAGATGAAAACATATATAGTGTTCCAGTATGACATGAAATAATTCTCCAATAGTAGATGATCTCACACTGGCTTGCTGCCTCTTGTAAAATATAAAGTACCTTCCCCCTCTTCATGAAGAGGGTAAATTATGATGTCCTTAAATTTCTGTGGCAGCTTTTAGGAATAATTCAAGTAGCATAGCTCCACCTTGATAAGTGGGAGAGCAGAAATTCAGAGTATTTGAGCTTGTCTTGGTAGATCACTTGAATTAGCCCTTATGGAGGGGCAGGGACTGCCATGCAGCAAGGTAATTCCCAGCCTTATAAAGCCGATAAGTTGGATAATGACAATTTTGAATTTGATTTGGGGATTGCAGTTGTGTGGTCCATTTAAGGAGGGCTTTGGGTGTACTTCTGTACACAGGTACAATTGCTAAGCCTTAGACTGACAGTATAGCGTCACTTGTTAAATGCAGTATGTCTGTAGTGCTGCTTCTCTAGGATTAGTGCAAGGCTTGAAGTGGTCTGGGGAGGTCAGTCACACACTTAAATAAAGCTGAGGTGGTATGGTTATTGGAAAGGTGTTAAAATATGCTTAAATGAGCTATTTGAGTCTTAATGTTTTTGAGCTTATGAGTTTCCGTCATGGACAGTGACATAACTGTCACTTTTCTGAGAGTACTTTTAGCTGAGACTTGGCAGACTGACTTGTGTGCTGTACTTGCTTTGGAACCAGTGCTATGCAGACTTCCTGTGTAACAAACAATTGCAGGCCCTATTCCCCCAGGGAAGGTGAGCAGATGTTCTTTTTGCATCCCTGATAGGCATTAAAAACTTGATGCTGAATGACAGTCATTTGTACATGCCATCTTGTAATACAGGGTAAACATATTGGAGAAAACATATTAAAAACAGTAAAAGAACCTATGCATGCTAAAAAGCTTACCAGAGATCACCCCCAACTCCAGTCTCAAGCTCTGGTCGGTGTCAGTCCTTCAAAACCCACTGCTGGGTTTTCCCCATGGTGACAAGTTCATAACTGTTTCAGATTCAGAACTAGAACCCAGGCTGGGCAGTTCAGCCTTTTGTTTTCATAACTCTGGCTTTGATGACTACCTGTTCCCAGAAACTGGACAGCAGACAATGACCCACTCCTCAGAGCATAGTTTCAAAAGTATAGGCTTTTGCATATCTGGAGGTGGGGAATTTACATTAACCTCTCCCTTGGTGTTCCTCATGAAATCCACTTCATACTTACTGTCTCAAAAGTCCATTCTTGTCTGGCACATTTTCAATATAGTCCTTTGAACTCCCAGGCCACACATCACACCTCCTCCCTCCTCCAACAGAGGTTACATCCAATCCCAGCCCACAATAATACATAAACTTTGCATGTAATACAATGGGCCCCAAAGGTACTCAACATAACTCAGTAAGGTCTCCCAAGGGTATGCGGGAAATTGCCATATCTACCACAAATTTATCATCTTGGCTAAGTCTGCACATACCCTGGAGCTGGGAAATGGCAAATGGTCATCCCTTGTTACATGGCCACACAGAGTTGCCAGGAAGCAGTGCAAACTGCGTCCTCTCTTCCAGACGCTGAGTATTATCTCTAATACTTCCAGTCCATCCTCTATCTTTCAAACGATGGCCAGAGGAGCAAGTCCTATGTTGCTCCTGTCCTCTTTCTCCTGGCTGGTAGTCTAATATTCACCAAGTCTCTGAGCCAGCCAAAATGTTTCTGTTTCTTTATTTCTGTGTAAAAAATGTAAGCAATGGTTTTTTTGAGATAATGCAGTATGACCCCATAATCATATTAATTTTAAAAGGGAGTGGGTAGCTTGCACCATTGTGAGGCTCTTTAAGACAGAATTTAACAGTTTTCTTTGTTTTTATTTGTAACATCTTCAGCCACCATTCTGGCTTCTTGTTGATGTGATGATGGTAGAATGGAGACTGGTTCATTTAGTTTCAGTAGGAGACACAATCTCTACACTTAAAGCTTGTTTGCTAAAAGTTGGTGTACTGTGTCTTCTGCTTATCAGACAGTCTCATCTCTGTTCCTTGTGTTCTCTCCATCTTGTTGTACACCTCTTTCTTGTGTTGCACTTACACTGTAAATTCTTTGGTACAGAGTCGGTGTTCTATGTGCTTTTATGATATATAGTACGGTTCAAACTCTTATCCATGACTGGGGCCTGTAGGTGTGTTTGTAACACTGATAAAGGGAATCTTAACTTGAGAACTAAAATAACAAATCTCATATTCAGGAGAGGGTTCTTAGGTCTTAAGAAAAACTTGAAATCCAAAAGAAGCAAGATGGAGTAAAACAGAAATTCAGCACTTAAACCTGTTACCTTCTCCCATCTCATTACACTCAATGAAAAACTGACAATGTGCTAATAACTCGTGGAAATGTTGCAGAGGGTTCCTTCCACTTTTTTCACAAATGTTTGCTCTCCTGGGATAACTTCAAATGGAGTTTTTTCTTTGCATTCCCTTGTCTCCTGGTACCTCATATAGAGTATTTGTGAAATTACTAACTTCCTGCTACCAGAAAATCCTCACTTCCTGCTACCAGAAAAAGTTCCTATTGTGCATTTTCCCCTTATTCCTAATCTGCAAAGTAGCAAAAGTAATAAATATTCATACTACCAGTCAAAATGCAAACAGTGAGCTTTAATCAGAATGGCCGAGTCCAAGGTATATTTTGAATTTCAAAGATCTGTTGACATAAACTAGAGGGATTTTTTAAATTATTCCTATTAAATGGAGCGCTGAACCCTATTTAGTGCTTTCCCCATAACATAACAATCTCATTCTTATTTGCTGTTTGACTCAGAATGGAATGCACTCTGCCTGGCAAAGTACCTCCAAAAATGGGAAAGCTTTAAATATATAATGCCTTCTCTTAGGCTATGTCTACACTTGGAGCTAGGGGTGTGTTTTTCACGGTAGCACAGGCAGCAGCAGTGGTGGCACAGGCTCAGGACCCCACCCCCTACAAACCTGCCTTACTCCATGTTGCTGCTGCCCTGCCCATGCTACCATGGTTGCACTACTATTTTTAGCAGCTAGTGCAGGAATGTCAACATGATCTGGGAACCGCACCCCTAGCTCTTGAGTGCAGGTGTAGTCATAATGACAGATGAGGATTTTAAGAGAACGGGGGGAAATAAAGGGGGAATGTCAGAACTAATTTCTCAAGAGATGCATGTGGTTTATATAGAATATCAGGGTTGGAAGGGACCTCATCTAGTCCAACCTCCTGCTCATGAGAATGAATCAATATACAGATCGTATGTGATGATAAACACTTTATAGAGGAAAAATGATTTAAAGGTCTCTCTGTACAGTCTGATCTCCCATGTCCCAGCCATGTGTTCTGGTTTGAGACAGAACTGGAACGTAGTCTGTGTATCAAACTTGAATAAACCTATTATAAGGTGCTTATGTTAAGCAGGAAAAATCTTGCCTGGGTTGGAGTGGCTGGATTTTTTTTTATTTTATTTTTTGTGAGGGAGAGGGAATGGAAGAATAACTTACTTTCTCCTTAGATGACAGTGAACAGAAAAATGCTGATATTGCACAGCAAAAAGCCTGTTCCTTTTTTGGAGTGGAAATGCTCTCATTTATCATGTTTGCGAAATCCTCTTGGCTTACTGCAGAAGAAAAAGCGGAAGTTAGAGATTGTTTCTTCACATGACAGACCATAGTGTGTTCAAAATTCGTAACAGCATCTGCTATACTAAGGGTACGTCTACACTACCCGCCCGGATCGGCGGGTAGAAATCGATATAGCGGGGATCGATGTATCGCGTCTCGTCTGGACGTGATACATCGATCCCCGAACGCGCTCCCATCGACTCCGGAACTCCAGCAGGGCGAGCGGAGTTAGCGGAGTCGACGGGGGAGCCGCGGCCGTCGAGCCCGCGCTGCGAGGACGCGAGGTAAGCGCGGGTAAATCGAAATAGGATACTTCGACTTCAGCTACGCTATTCTCGTAGCTTAAGTCGCGTATCTTATTTCGATCCCCGCCCCTAGTGTGGACCAGGCCTTAGGGTATGTCTACACTGCAATTAAAAACCCACAGCTAGTCAGTGCCACCTGACTCGGGCTAAGGGGCTGTTTAATTGCCGTGTAGATGCTTGGGCTGGATCCTGGGCTCTAGGACCCTGAGAGGTGTGAGGGTCCCAGAGGATCCCCAACATCTACAGCATCCACAACATCCCAGAGGATCCCCAACATCCCCAGCAGTTAAAGCAGCCTCCCAAGCCCCACGAGCCTGAGTCAGCTGGCATGGACCAGCTGCAGGTATCTAACTGCCTAGACGCATCCTATGAGCTCATAAGGGCTTGTTGCTGAAAAGAGTGTTAGCCCCAGTCAGAGATTTATTTTTTTAATGGTACAAACTGTAATACCAGGAGTTCTGTTGGATTTAATTGTTTTAGCAGTTTGCAGTTTTGGTAATTAATACACAACTGCATTCCTATTCCTTTCAATTTGATGATATGGTATTAAATTGGAACGAGTTGGGTGGTTGCAAGGGAATCAAGTTAGTCTGTATCCTTGTGAGCAAGACTTGTATATTTTGAGCAAGTAATGTGTATTACTAAAAACTCATCAATGAATTCAAGAACTACAGGGAGGAATGTTACCTTCCTGCTGTAATTTCCAGATATGTTGTTGTGCTTGTATGACTGACTTGCAAAAAAAGATGCAGTACTGTTTGTTTGGCTGTCCCTTAAACTTAATGAATGTCACACATCATTGAAGTGCTGAAACAGCAGAGGGAATGATATTTGGGACATTTCCAGGTACTTGATCTATAAGAAGGCAAGTGAGGGGGAGAAAACATTAGGTGAACACCTAGATGCTTATGTTGGCTGCAGTGAGAGTGCTGCCACTGTAGATTGAATGTACAGAATTAGTTAAACTAATCTGTAACATTCATTATGTAATGCCAGGAGTTTTAGTTTGGAGGTCACTTGGCTGCTTTGAGGCAGGAAATACTACTTTTGCCCAAGATGGTGTCCGTTAATAGCTCATGTTTACTCCTACGTATTGTATATTAAGAAGCCTAGCCCTAGAGAGCAATGTTGTACTCATCTATAGGAGAACAGTTTGAGCCAATATGAAAGTGAGGGGGCAGGCAAGGGAGATAGGGTTCATCGTTTAAGATGGATCTTTAGTATCTCCAGTCATGCTGCAAGTTCATTCATGGCAAACTTGGGTTGGGAGGGAACTGAAGCATTGCTTCAGTAATTACTCAGGTAATCAGCACTGGAAAAATGGACAATCATGATGATCTAAACTAGTCCAGAACTGGGAATACAGGTTTTCTGGTAGTGCTTTTCTACACGGGTAAACAGTTTTTGTTTTCAGAATGTAACATGAGCTTTCCTTTCTCTTATTGGATTGTCTGTTTCGTTTTATATCTCTTCATACAATGCACATGTCCTTTGAATTGAAGTTGCTACATAATATTTCACTCATATAAACAGTTCTGTTCACAGTAATTTTAACTTAATTTATTTGATTTGGCAGCATTTGTAAAACAGAATTACTCTGGATTGACATTTTTGTATGATGGAGTGCAGTATTATTTAGGGATGTCTTCTCGGAATTACAATGATGAAGCATCATTGTGGTTTTATGGAAACACCTACATGATAATTTACATCGATATCTGTATTAAAGTGGGATCCATTTTGTGTTTGACAATTAAATGACAGATACACCTGTTCAGTATGAACTAGTTAGCTGCAGACTTACTAACTTTCTTGGTGGAAGATGGTTCTGTTTTCCTACTTTATGGAAGGAAATTAGAAATATAAAATTCTAAATATAAACTGGAGTTGGAGCTTGAGCTTTCTGATTTGTCGTTTAAAAATGGAAAATCTGGCTTTGTAATTTGAAAATCCAGAAATATTTACTATAATCAGTAATATTTAAACAATAGTCCATCAGTCTTGTTTCTATATTTAGAAAATTTAGTTCACTGAAAGCAATTAAATGAGTTATTTCCCCCTCACTCAATTTCCAAGTGATCTAGTTTAATCCCTGTTAAAATGAATTATTTTGATTTACTTTTGGTGTAAATGTTCATATGGAAATAGTCACACTTGTCTGTGAAGTAGTGTCTGGTTTCTCTATAACTGTCAAAGTGAGCAGCCCCTTTTACTCAGCACAGGCAAACAGAGCTACCCATATAGGTTGTTTAATAAAAAAGTAATTATTGAAAATTTCCCCTGTTGATGAATCATGTTTCCACTTAAGAGCTGGCATGTTTAATTTTATTCTCTGCACTAGTGTGCCAATCAGTTTGGTGTAATGCAGAATTAATTACAGGAGCTTCCCTTTTACAAGAAAGCTCACTGTAATAAGTAGGCAGGGTGGGAATAAGAGGGAGCAGACGGGACCTATTCATGACTTTTTACGATGGTGGGCACCACACTTGTACTGTATTGATGGAGGAGCTGAGTAAGAATAATTCAAATCCCTGGTAACACTTCTACCAGTTGACCTGTTACAGTAGACTTAGACCAGTTATGCTGCTGTTTGGTGTCAATAGATTGCTGTGCCCAAAACATGTGCAAAGTATTTGCTACAGGTTTCACCAGCCAAGATTCTCCCATCCTACCCCAATGTCCAGCTCTTGGATGGATTATTGGAATTTTTCTTCATAATGCAGACATTTGTTAATGTCTGCATTATGGATTTGGTTTTTTTTTAAAATGTATCTAAAAACATCAAAGGTAGTTAGGATTTTTAAGAGGAGGCGGAAAGGGCTGCAGTTGTGTGACAGCTGAGAAACTTAATACTATGCTACTTGAAGGTATACTCCTTTCAACCATGTTGGTTCTTTTTTGTCTATTGGGTTTTTTTGTATGTTCAATTTTTAGGGTTNGCCCCCCCCCCCCCCCCCCCCCCCCAAAAAAAGTACACAGACTCTGTTAAGTGTGACTGTCTCAGTGGTGGCAAAGAATATTGGAAAAACAGGGAAGAGCTAGAGGCATTAGGGGAGAGAAAAATGAATTTACTAGCCCTAGACCCGCAGCTCTAAAGAGGACAATTAATGAAGTACAGGACATGGGAGACACATTTGGAAATAAAGTACACTGAACAAGTTCAGTTAATATTTGAGTATTATTGTTGTTGAGGTGGAAAACTGGACTTCTTTCGTCCCTTTCAGGAAATATGTGCACTTTTTCTAAGGATTGTCTGTCTTCAGATTACAGTTCAATCCCTCTTTCCTTAAAATGGCCACATACAAATAGTATACAAAATAATCCTATGATGAGAGAAGGAGACTGAAGTGGATAAGGAAAAGTTATTTACTTATTCCCATAATACAAGAACTAGGGGTCACCAAATGAAATTAATAGGCAGCAGGTTTAAAACAAATAAAAGGAAGTTCTTCACGCAGCGCACAGTCAACTTGTGGAACTCCTTACCTGAGGAGGTTGTGAAGGCTAGGACTATAACAGGGTTTAAAAGAGAACTGGATAAATTCATGGTGGTTAAGTCCATTAATGGCAATTAGCCAGGATGGGTAAGGAATGGTGTCCCTAGCCTCTGTTTGTCAGAGGGTGGAGATGGATGGCAGGAAAGAGATCACTTGATCATTGCCTGTTAGGTTCACTCCCTCTGGGCCACCTGGCATTGGCCACTGTCGGTAGACAGGGTACTGGGCTAGATGGACCTTTGGTCTGACCCGGTACGGCCGTTCTTATGAGCATGCTCTCTCTCTCTCCTGCCCACAATCCTCCAAATATCTCGAGGGGGAGGTGGTGAGAGAGGGAGTCTGGTCCAAATTCTTCCTCAGCTAACCCTCCCTCTGTAATCCTGTCTCAGCTTTGTGAACAGGGATAGCCTGAAGGTTCTTTGAGCTTAACTTCAAATTTTGATTGACTTATTTGTGTACATGTGTATCAAGCCCTCAGCCCAGTCCCCCTACCATCACTTCAGCTACACGAGTAAGCACATCTCCTTCTTCCTCACGAAAAGGCAGCCAGCTTGTCCTTTATGGTAGACACTCTTCCTCTTTCCTGCAATTAGGAATGCTCTGTCTTTACTTGTTTTTGTGTTTTAAAACATTCCTCCCCCAACTTTTGTTCATTCTTAACAATCCCTCTTAGCATGAAGCATCACTGAACCAGGGTAGATTAAAGTTAACAAAATATTTAAATTTGATTTTAATTCATCTTTCTTTAAAAATAAGTATTTAAAATTTGAAGTTATGCCAACCTATATTATGGTCTAATCTATTAAAATTTAAATTATATTTAAAATATTCAAGGCAAAATTTTAAGCAAAGTCAAACCACTCAATTGGTACACATTACTAGCTAAGCAAACTGGAACTAGGGTTTATTGAAATGCTAACCAGTGTTTGAGAACATAAGCCTCTTTCAGGTTATTGAATTAGTTCAGTGCAATGACTAATTCATTCAAAGTTGAGAAACCAATTGAGAGTTGAAAAAGGAGTTTGTTTCTGGTCACCTTGTCCTTAAGATTTTAGAACTAGTAGAGGTGATTCTCTCAACATTGTTTTTATTCATAGATTGGAAGAGGAAAACAATTAGTTCAATTCGTTAACTACAGATATTTCCTTTGTTTAATAAATCTGTTTTAAATGCAAAATATGTTTGTTAAAACTTTTATTTCTTATGTATTCAGCACACTTAAGGCAGTTTTATTTGAAAATAAATATTTTTGTGCATTTTTAATTGAATTCCAATGTCATCCAGATGCAGCTTGAGATATATATTGAATAAACAAAAAATCTAGTAAATAAGTGTCATTTACCATTTTCTAACTTAATAAAAATAAAAATTAAGAATCTGGACGAGTGTACATTAAGCTAGATCATTGCTTAAATTAGTGTATAGAGATAAAATGTATTGTGCTGGTTTTTGCTAACCAGAAGCAAATTTTCTGTAAAGGAGTTCCAAATAGGGTTGCCAATGCTCCAGGATTGTCCTGGAGTCTCCATGAATTAAGATTGTCATGTGATGAAAGCTCCAGGAATTCACCCAACCAAAGTTGGCAACCCTAGTTGCAAATCAACGTGATTTAATGGTTATACCAACCAAATGAGAACCAACTTCTCTTTAGGAAAATAACTACAAAGTACAAATGCAAAACAAGATTAAAATTGATTATTTAAATCAACATTTCCTGCTTCCTGATTTTGAATCACCGATTTAAATCAATCCACCCTGCATGGAACATTCATACAGCATCATGGATGACAATCAGCGGGCAAGTGTTAGGTGATGATTATGGAGGGGTTCTGTTCAACAACAGCTTGGTTTTGTTTTTGAAGTACCTAATCCTTATGAAGTCATCCATCAAGATTTAGTTTTCCTGAACTGAAACACAGTGCATCAAACACTTTAATTCTAGAGTTCCCCATGTAGAAAACTGCCTTAAGTAGGTCAGAGCTGATAGCACTCATATAATACCTGCCCTCAGGACAGAGAATAACAGCTTCTTTTCTATACATGACCTAGAAAGGGCCCCAGGGATTCGATTTCCTCATTACTTTTATCACCGTTACTTCACCCTTTAAGAGCTGCAGGCCTCTAAATATCTGCAGAGAGCTTCTTCCAAACAGAAGCGCAAGCACTATGCTGTGAGAGTGGCTCTGGATTGGCTGAGCAGCCATCATCCTCAGCCATCTCTTCTCATACCCAAGTATACATTAATTAACTTTAACTGATGACACTGGAAGCGTGCACTGCTGCCAGAGTTCTACTCAACAAAGAGGATTTGGGTGGCATATCAGTTCCACCAACAATGGTACACACACAAGAGAAGGTTTGGGTGTCTGGTACACAAGAAGCTGTTGAGGCTGTTACCACTTAAGAAGAGATGCATCTCTTTTTTTCCTCCTTCCACTTGTTGGCAGAAACCAAGAGCTATAGTGTTTTGTTTTTTTTAAGGGCTTGAGTTCTTAAGCTTTGTCTGTTAGAGGGTGGCATGATTGCAACCTGTTCTGGTGTGATTCAGTCAGTACAAATTGCACTGATTCAAAGTGTCCATGGTAACCATTTTGTTCTGGGTGCACACAGTGCACCCCATCCATGCACAGCAGTCTTAGTAGCACTACTTTGTAAGTACCAGTCTCAAATTACTTCACACTGCTGTCCATCTGTCTTATGCTTGTTAAATATGTAAACATTTAAAATATGTACCGATTAAGACACACACATTATAAATCACAATTTTATGTATAGAATTTATATATTTAAAATGTAAATATTTGAGAGTTGACTTGTGATACATATCCACTCTGGAGTGCAAAAACCTTGACCAGAGAGGTCAGTGGAGCCATTTCTGGAGTATTGTGGAACTTGCTGGAAGTGCCAATGGCATCAGTACAGCTGAAGCACTAATCCATTCTGCCCACTAGTGTATAGGGATTTAAAAAGTGGTCAGATATCTTGTAAATACTCATAAATATATTAATATATAAATACGGAGTATCCTCTCTGAAGCAGGATATATAGGGCTCTGTCCAATCTCTTCTGACTTGTGCCAAAGACTGTTTCACTCAGCTATGGGTCTCATGTATGTGCAGAGCCACTGGATGAGTGGGTCCCTATGCAGCTGCCTATGCATAAAGCTGCCACTTGATAAATACAGTAGAACCTCCGAGTTACAGACACCGTGGGAATGGAGGTTGTCCATAACTCTGAAACGTTCATAACTCTGAACAAGATGTTATGGGATGCTCCTCAGGGTGGATTGCTCGGAGCGGGTGCTCACAGCTGTGCCTGCAAACTTCAGCGTCTTCACCTCGCACCTCCTACTGGTAAATGGCTGCCTGGTGAGTGAGGGTGAGGACAAGCAGCTGGTTCTAGCTCTGTTTCTGCAAGTGTGATGACTGAGGCACCCTGGGGCTGTGGCTCTTTAAAACTGAGCTGCTCCTCCAGAGCGCAATGTTAGGCAGGAGCTTGGGCTCCAGCAGCAAAGACTCTAGGCCAGGTTCCAGCAGGAGTTTGGGAAGTTTCTTTCCCAGCTGGGACTGACCATGCAAGCTTGTCCCCCTCCCAGCCAGCCTGGGGAGAGGGGGAGAAACTGCACCCATGGCTTGAGACCCCAGCGCTGCTCCTGCTCTTGCTGCTCCGGGGCTCACAGCTGTGCCTGTGAAACCATCTCAGCATCTTCACCTCCTACCTGCAAGTGGCTGGCCCCCACCACCATGTGGCAAATAACGGGTGGGCTGGGGGTGGGGACAAGCAGCCCAGATGTACCTACCTTTAAGATGTAATTCAGGCACAATGAAGTATTTGCTGGGTTTTGGGTTTTTTTGGTGTCTCCGCTGCTGCCTGATTGCTTACTTCTGGTTCCACATGGTGTCCAGTTGACCGGTCAGTCAATAACTCTGGTGATTGTATCTTTCAGGTTCTACTATATGTAGGGCCCTACCAAATTCCCAGCCATAAAAAACGTGTCATGGACCATGAAATCTGGTCTCTCCCCCGTGAAATGTGGTCTTGTGTGCTTTTACCCTATACTCTACAGATTTCATGGAGAAGACGAGTGTTTCTCAAATTTGGGGTCCTGATCCAAAAGGGAGTTGCAGGGGGGTTGCAAGGTTGTTGTTTTTAGGAAGTTGCAGTATTGCCACCCTCCTGCACTGCCTTCAGAGCTGGGTGGCTGGAGAGCAGCGGCTGTTGCCTGGGCACCTAGCTCTGAAGGCAATGCCCCTCCAGCAGCAGCGCAGAAGTAAGGGTGGCAATACTGTACCATCATGCCACCCTTACTTCTGCGCTGCTGCCTTCAGAGCTGGGTGGCCGGAGAGTGGTGGCTGCTGACTGAGGGCCTAGCTCTACAGGCAGCAGCGCAGAAGTAAGGGTGGCATGGTATAGTATTGCCACCTTTACTTCTGCGCTGCTGCTAGCGGCAGGTCTACCTTCAGAGCTGGGCTCCCGGCCAGCAGTCACTGCTCTTCAGCTACCCAGCATTGCTGCTAGCAGCAGCAGCGCAGAAGTAAGGGTAGCAGTACCGCAACCCCCCCTACAATAACCTTGCAACCCCCCTGCAATTCCTTTTTGGGTCAGAACCCCCACAATTACAACACCGTAAAATTTCAGATTTAAATAGCTGAAATAATGAAATTTATGATTTTAAAAATCCTATGACTGTGAAATTGACCAAAATGGACCATGAATTTGGTAGGGCTCTAACTCTGTGTGAACTTTGGGATGCAGAGAGAGATTAGATGCCTCTAACTCAATTGTAAAGTACTAGACAAGGTGAACATTTTGGAGAAAGAGTTGGGGGGAAATAGTGGCTGCCTCTCACACATGGGGATAGTTAACACACGATTTTATATAAAGGCACCAGGGTGTTGATGGTGAGATTGCAGTGTGTGGCTACTGGGTGAAAATCCAGATTATAGATTATAATGAAACATCTGGATCATCCTAGTTCATCAAATTTTAAAGATTAATTCTGAGCCACTCTTTTTAAATGTGGAGATGTTAATTATGTAGCTAAGAGGACTGACGTGATCCTCTTAATGATCCAGTGTTTTAGGATCTTGAGCCAAGAAGTAACAATGACAATAATATGAACTGATTTTTTGCTAAAAATTGGTGGCTGGGAAGGAGTAGGCAATGTAGTATTACTGCTCCCAATCTTCATTTTGCAGTAGAGCAGGGGTTCTCAACCTTCTCCTTTGTCTGACCCATGTTGAGGAACATTTTGAAACTTCCTGTTTTATCTACCCATAAAAGAATGGATGGAAGATGTGAGCCTCTGAAATTTATCTGTGACACCCCATGACTATCCCCATGGCTGTCAAAACCAATAGGTTGAGAACGCACACTTTTAATAGCAATAGGAGACTGAAGGAGAGGTGTATACTAACCTTGAAAAATGTGGCACTTCAGCTTGTAATAAAGCAAAGTTACTAGGTATGTGTGTATGCTTTTGGATACAATTGGCAGTGAAGCTATACAGAATGATTCTGATGTCAGTAATATGCTGCAGGCTTTCAGCATGAGTAAGCATGTGTTCACAGATGGGGGCTGAGGGCAACCCTGGCAGAGAGAAGCTATAATCATTTTTTTTCATACAGACTTTCCATCCCTCTCCACTCTCTTCTTGGAAGCTGTACAGAGCCCCCAAAGGAATTCAGTGCTGCAGTTCCGGCAGCAGTAAACTGTTTGGCTTTCTAAAATTCCTCCTTATCCGGATATAACACAGCTTCTAACAAATCGCTTGATACTACAATGGGGTCTCTTTGATACATTCCATCTGACGTGGGTATTTATCACTTCCAAGAACCTCCATTATATTGTAATTGATGATGTCATTGATGACTTATGTTAGTGCGGGATCTCACCTAAAATCAACACTGTAGTTCTTGGATCCTTTTAAGCTTTTAAACAAAATACATTCTTAAACTAATTTGTGAGCAGTACAGTTACATTTGGGATTATATAGTACCTTGTGTTTAGAGGGTGAAAAGGAGGGAGGAGGGAGAAAACAGTAACTCCTAAGATCATAACTGATTGGATTGCAAACTGCATAGCTCTGTTAATTCTATCTGGAGTTCAAAAAGGTACTANGGGAGAAAACAGTAACTCCTAAGATCATAACTGATTGGATTGCAAACTGCATAGCTCTGTTCATTCTATCTGGAGTTCAAAAAGGTACTATACAGTCAGGAGCGCTGCCAGCTTTTCCGGTGCCCTAGGCGGCGGAAGGTCCCGCCCCCAAATTTCTACGGACGGACGGGGCGCCGGTGCCCCGCAAATAGTAGCGCCCTAGGCAACCGCCTAGGTCACCTAATGGGTTGCGCCGGCCCTGTATACAGTAATGATATCAATAAATAATATTGCTGGCTCATAGAGCGCACACAAATTAAGGATCACTGGGATTATTTAGCATAGAGCTCCTTGGTGACTTTAGTAGCTTGCAGGTGGTATGTAGAAATGGGCCAAGTTATTTAATACTATTAAGCATTAAAGAAAAGATTTCATGTGAGTGTCCTTCGTATGTTCTACATGTGCATGTACAGTACAGGATGTCAGAGGTAGGGTCAATAGTTTATCTTCCTGAATTAGTGATCACATATACTGCTTTGAGGATAATTCAACAACAACAAAAATGCATATCCACAAACTTTTTATTTGTAATACAACATTTAGAAAGGCCACATTGAGTTAAATGAATACAGGTTTGTGTTACTGCCAGGCTAGAGCCGAATAGACATGCAAATACTTAGTAACATTAAAAACTGCCATATCAAGTCAGAACCATGTTCCATCTAGTACAGGATCCTATCTGCAAAGGTGGCCAGTATTAAATGCTTCAGAGGAAGGTGTAAGAAGCCTGAAGTGTTAGTAATTGAATGATCTAGCTATCGGGGTAACATCTTCCTCCTCCTCCTCCAGAGATGGTTGCATGCTGTGAAGCAACAGAGTTTGTATCCCTTCCGAACTTCTGACCCTTTTATAATCCTATCTGATGCTATTGTGGATGTCCTCATCTATATAAATGCCTAATGGTTTTTGAACTATGATAAGCTCTTAGCTTCAATACTATAGTTTGGTAATAATCTCCATAGGCTAATTGTGTAAAAGTTTCCATTCAGTTTAATTGAACATCTCTTTGCTCATATGTTGACGGAGTAAATAGGAGTGCCTGATTTTACCATGTCTATACTATTCATTATTTTATTTTGTATATATCTCATATATCCTCTCATTCATCTCCTCTTCAAATTCAAACAGGCCCAGTTTTTTAGTGTCTCCTCATATGGAAGTTTTTTCCATGCCTCTAATCACTTTGGTCACCTGTCTTTTTGTTCTGATTGTTAACCCCAAATGGGGAAGACAGGTCTCTTTCTTCCTCATCTGACCACCTTTGTGGGAGGCTGTTAACACTTGGAGGGTTCTCTCTTTCCCTTCCACCCTCCTGTGGGGGTGCTTGAAAACGGTAGGTTTGTGATAATGGTGCACAGCTGGACAGTCTTTGTTAAATATTCAACATTAAATATTGGTGGGCTTGGGCTTGTGCTCTCGAGAGATCTGAGGGATAATTGCAGTCACCAGCTGAGAGGAGCGAGGAGCATTGCAGAGGCAGAATGTGTAACTTGTGGTGCGAAAAAGCACTTGTGCTTTATTCTGCGCTGATGCTTTTCCACCACGCTGAAGGAATGGCATTGTGATCTGGAGGGAACTACCTCTGTTGCCTTTGGCCAGACGTTACTAGAATGCTGGGTCTTTCTTCTGGAAAGCACAGGGGAAGCCCACTTGAAAGATGTATAAAAATCTTGCATGCCTGTACTGTATGTACAGTATGCAGTAGCTGCCTGTATCACCCTAGCTCTTTTGCTTCAGGCTAGAATTGCAAATGGCCCGCCATTAACTCCAAACATATGAATGCATTTTTCATGTTTCAGAAAACCCCCAGGATTATAAATACTAAAGTAGATTGAAAACTGCTCCACAGACTATTTTTAAAATGGGCAAGCTGAGAAACAACTGTAGAATAAATTGTTTCTATTAAGTATTAGAGGAACCTCTTGCCTGTATGTGGATGCCAATTAACATTTTATAAAGCCTTCTGTTTTTTCTCTTAAACCAACTTTTGTGAATTAGTACAGATAAAATATAAACCCATCTTTTGGATAAAACAAGTTTGTGCTTTGATTTGCAATGTAAGGATTTTTGGTGGGTAGTGGGCTTGGTTTTTTCACATTTATGTTGCTTATCCTGAGGATCTTTCATATTGTAAAGACATGAGTCAAGCAAACACTTTCCCTGCTAGCCCAACTTGCAACCGCTCTATTTTTGGCCGAGGACTTGGTGCAACTCATTCTAAGCCCATGAATGCCTCACTATTTAATCTCCTTGGGTGACTGGTTAATCTTGAATTATGTGTGGTTCTTCCTCTCCAAAGGCTGAGCATGCTCTTTATTCAGTGCCCTCTGTTTAGGTTAAGACCCCAACCTCTAGGTCAGGGTTTCTCAAATTTAATTGCACCACAACCCCCTTCTGACAACCAGATTTACTACACGATGCCAGGTAGGGGGACCAAAGCCCAAGTCCCACCACCCCGGGTAGAGGGGCCAAACCCCCAAAGCCCTGCCACCCTGGGGGGCGTCAAAGCCTTGGGCAGTGAGCCTCAGACTTTGGCTTCAGCCCCAAGCCCCAACAAGTCTGCCAGCCCTGGCGACCCCATTAAAATGGGGTTTGACCCACTTTGGGGGTCCCGACCCATAGTTTGAAAACCGCTGCTCTAGGTCTTGCACAAGCAGGTAGAAGTGGTCTTGACTTAGACAAAATTGAAAAGAAAATGTTTTTAACTAGCTTTCACAGGCAAATCTAAAAAGGTGGAAGACCCAACTGTTGCTTATATTTTAACTTCTTAGCACTCTTGACTTGTTAAGAGCATCAACTGGACCAGTGCTCAGAATGTTGGGAACTTCTGATTGCTTCGGGAAGAAACAAATTTGCCTCCTAGAGAGAAGTGTGGGGACATGGCTATTCCACTTAGTTTCACCAGGACCACTCTCTGAGGGACTTTTCCTCCTTCCTCCTTTCGGTTCAATGGAAAACATAACTCAACAAATAAAGAAAGCAGCAGTTAACTTCTAAATAATAGCATTGTGGGTGTACTTTCATAACTGTCAGTTCTAGCTGTAAACTTCATTGAAAAAATTAGTATAGGCAAGAAATTACTTAGAAGGGTTTTGCAAGGATTGTTGCAGTAGCATGTTGACTAGAATGCGTATATCTGGAAGAACAGGCTAACTTTAGTCTGCTGGGGGAAAAAAACAAACAAACCATGGCATTTTCAGGCTGTGTAAGTGTTCATCTGAGCAGCTAGTAATCGTTAGATGTTTTTTGGATGAGGGTTTGAGTAAATGCCTAAGCCTTCTGTGTTGCCCTAATTTATCTGGGAAGTTCCACCTAGTAACTCTCATCCTTTTGAGCAAGTGTTTCTCTGGCACGTGTAGTTTTCTGTCTTAGTGCAACGCCCAGCCATAAAACCACATGTAGAGCTGCAAGACTCATGTTTTGTGTGAAATGTGGACCTTGTGTGGCTTACCCACTCCCTTATCAGGAATCTGGGCTGTCCTATGTACTCAGCAGTTCATTACCTGTGTGATCTGGCTGAACGGGTTAGTCTGTGGCTGGCTTTGGGGACTACATATGAATAGTATTTTTAATCTGTTTGTTTACCAACTTGGCAAAAAGGCAATTCTATTGCTCAAGTCTAGTGACTGTGTGTGTAACTAGGAACTTTCAACCAAAGAACCTGCATTTGTTACAACCAAATTGACCTGTTTGTGGAAATGGGGTGTGTGAGGAAAATATACTCACTGATTTAACATTCACTGAAAATGTGGTGAGAAAAAGCAGCATCTATAAATCCTTCCTTGAAATAACAAAGTACAAATTACTTTTAAGGAGTCTTTGTTTTAGAAACCCATAGAGTTGGTTGGACTAAGATTCTCTTTCTTGTTTACAAAGTCAGTTTAATTCTTGGTCTCCAAAACAAACAAGTATTTCAGTTCACTTTTTTCCTTAATAAAAAAAATAAGCCAATATCAAGAGTTCTGCACAGCAAGCCTAAAACAAAGCACAGTGTGTGCACGAAAATCTTGGATACCACTTAAGGGAAAGTTTGTTATACAAATGATTTTTTTAAGGGAGATTAAATTAGCTTTCTGTTATCTGTAATTTAGATTGCAGGCTCCTTGGGTCCAACTGCTAGGCACAACAATGATTCTAAATAGCCTAGCCTTTTTTTTTTTTTTTTTTTTTTGTAATGGCAATACATGCAGCCACACAAGTCCAGAAATTAGACTTTTAAGGCCATGTGGACAGTATCAGCAATCAAATCATAAACAGATCAAAATACAGGAAGGTTTCTTTTCATTTGGAAAGCATTAACTTGACTACAAAAAACATGGATTACTTTGTCACTACAAACTAACATTGAATCTAGTACTGGTCTACCCAGCTAAAAAAAGTTGAGTAGATAAATGGATGCCATAGAAACTTAAAACTCATCTCTTTAATAATAGCAGTTTTTTTTGTCTCTATGTATTGATGGAAATAGCACTAATACTGCATATTCTCCCACTTTAGGATAGTAACTATGCTGCTTAGATAAACAACTCCTACATGAAGCAACTGGAATCACTTTTCCTTAAGTTTTATTGACACTTATCCAGATTTTTTCAACAAGAATCATGACAGTCAGCCTTGTCTGGGTGAGAAAGCTGGTAGGTGGAAGTGAGTTTGGCTTCATAGAAATGCATTGACTTGCAGGGGACTTCAATTTGGAATTTAGACAACCCTCCACCCTCACACCTGCATGTGAAGCAGAGTTTTATTTTTACTAGCAATTCTTTATTCACCCCTATCCTGTCTTGTAGGTATTGCTACATTCTGGGAGACCCAGGTTAGGAATAACGTTGGGTCTTTATATGTGTGGGACTCTCCTGTTGGAGTAACTACTGGGGCTCTTAGAAAATTTAAGGGATTGCTCAACTGACATTGGTTTATAGCAGGACCTCTTAGCTTATGGAGGAAAATACCCTTTCTGCTCCAAGTGTGCTACAGTAAGTGTCGTCATAAAGGGGGCAAAATGGTGACTTCACTGAATATACACACAAGATTTGTCCATCATTTCATTTTGGTTGGGACTTGGCAGGATGTGGGCACAGAACCAAAGGTCAAATGACTGAGACGAATACTACCATATGTCAATAACTCTTGAAATTGCACAATATGCCAATTATGGGTTATCTGTGAATGTACTACACTGTATTAGCTGAAGTGTAAGTCACATGGCGTTGTCAGATAGGGATGGAGCAGAAGAGTCATCTTCAATTAAAAAGAATGTTTGAAATTGCATTTTGTTGAGACTTTTGAGATGAAGGTGAAGTTAGGCTATTAAGCAGCCTCCATGGTGACGTTGAATCCTTCCTCGTTAAGCTGCACCACTAGATCTATTTCTTTTCTGTCTATTAACAGGTGACTAAACCCTAGAACTGAAATAAACAACAAACTTCACTTTCAACAGATGGGGAGGATTTAAAAAAAAAAGTGAGGGGGAGGAGTTAATCCATATGGAGTGGTACACAAATGCTGCATTCTGAAGAAAATCTGAGTGGAAACTTTGACTGAAGCATGAAAACATACTTATGAGATATGAAGAACTGAATTTCAAATTTTTTGCATTTTTTTTTTTTTTTTAAACTGTAGAGATAGTAGAAATGTAGAATCTAGCATGGTTGGAGGGCCACTGGGATGTCCGAGTAATTTATTGTGAGCTGTCAGCATGTTAATTGAACAGAAACTATGTGGAAACTCTGACAAAGGCTTCCACTATGAAGATGCTAGAACAGTTAAGTAGGTGTTAACCCTTTCCCTCCCACTTCAGGGAACACAGAAAATAGTTTTAAACAGCAATTTAAAAATCCCCTTTCCTGTTTAGACCTCACCTTTTCATCTTCTGACTTTTGTTTGTTATTATATTATTTACGAGCCATTGTCATAGGCTTCCTCTCTGCCTAGACAGGATCTGCATTTTTAACAAAAAAAAGCAATCAGAAAATTTGAGTGGCAGGGGAACCAGTACTGTCAATACCAAGTGTTGAAAAACCATGAGTTAAGCCACACATCATCATGAGATTCCTTGTTGGGTCTCTTCATTTGTCTTCTGGTATTTGACCCTTCAGAGTTCTTATTTTCAAGCTTTTTTTTCAGCAACCACGAGAGCTAGAAACGTGCCTTTTTAAAGTGAAAGATGAAATTCTCATAACATAAGAATAGCCATCTTGGGTCACAACAGTGGTTCATTTAGCCCAGTATGATGTCTTCCGACAGCGGCCAGATGCTTCAAAGGGAATAAACAGAACAGGGCAATTTATCTAGTGATGGCCTGTCAGTCCCAGCTTCTGGCAGTCAGAGGTTTAGGGGACATCCTGAGCATGGGGTTGTGTCCCTGACCATCTTGGCTAATAGCCTTTGATGGACCTATCATCCATGAATTTTTCTAATTCTTTTTTTAACCCAGTTATACTTTTGGCCTTCGTAACATCCCCTGGTTGTGTTCCACATGTTGACTGTGTGGTGTATGAGGAAGTACTTCCTTATATTGTATGTTTTAAACCTGCTGCCTATTAATTTCATTGGGTGCCACTTTGTTCATGTGTTATGCGAAGGGGTAAATAACACTTCCTTATTCATTTTCTCCACGTCATTCATGATTTTATAGATGTCTATCATATGTGTACACACACACACACACACCCCGACCCCGGTCAACTATCCTAGTCTTTTTAATCTTTCGTCATATGGAAGCTGTTCCTTACCACTAAGTCATTTTGTTGCCCTTTTATGTACTTTTTCCATATCTGATGTATCCATTTTGAGATGGGGTGACTAGAACTGCACACAGTACTAAAGGTGTGGGCATACCATGGATTTATATAATGGCATTATGATATTTTCTGTCTTATTATCTATCTCTGTCCTAATGCTTCCTAACATTGTTAGCTTTTTTGACTGCTGCTACACATTGAGTGATGTTTTCAGAGAACTATCTACAGTGACTCCAAAATCTCTTTATTAGTGATAACAGCTAATTTAAACCCCATCATTTTGTGTATATATAGTTGGGATTATGTTTTCCAATGTGCATTACTTTATCAACATTGAATTTCATCTGCCATTTTCTTGCCAAGTCGCCCAGTTTTGTGAGATCCCTTTGAAACTCTTCACAGTCAGCTTTGGACTTAACTATCCAGATCATTGATGAATATGTTGAACAGCAGTTGTCGCAGTACAGATTCCTGGGAGATGCCTCTGTTTTCCTCTCTACTGTAAAAAATGGGCATTTATTCCTTCCCTTTGTTTCCTATCTTTTAACTAGTTACTTATCTATGAGAGGACCTTCCCTATTATCCCATGACTGCTTACTTTGATTAAGAGCCTTTGGTGTGGGACCTTATCAAAGGTTTTCTGAAAGTCCAGTTACACTGTATCGACAGGATCTTTGTCCACATGCTTGTTGCCACCCTCAAAGAATTCGACTGGTGCTGAAAGTAGTTGCCAGTATTGCTTTAAAAAACTGATGTTACATTAGCTATCATTGCGTCATCTGGTATAGAGGCTGATTTAAGCACTAGGTTACAGATCACAGTTAATAGTTCTGCAATTTCAGATGAGTTCGTTCAGAATTCTTGAGTGAATACCATCTGGTCCTGGTGACTTATTGCTGTTTAATGTATCAGTTTGTTCCAAAACCATCTCTACTCCACACCTCAGCCATTCTTTTTAGGTGACAAATCTGAGGAACTGTCCAAGATTGAGGTGTCAGATCTCCCCCAGATCTTCTGCATTCAAGAGGGATGCAAAAAATTCATTTAGCTTTTCTGTAATGGCCTTGTCTTGAGTGCTCCTTTAACACTTTGTTTGGCCAGTGGCCCCACTGGCCAGGTAGGCTTCCTGCTTCTGATATACTTTTTTTAAAAATTGCTGTTAGTTTGTGTTTTTTTGCAAGTTTCTCTTTAAATGATTTTTTGATCTGCCTAATAATACTTTTCTCTCCTGTAATAAAGCATCAGGTGCTGGAGTCATGTTAAGCACCAGAATATTGCAGGACTTGCAAAAAATGTTTTTTTAAATTTTAAATGGGTTTTTAAATTAAAAACCTTTTCTTTAAAAAAAATCAGTCTTAAAGTCTAAACTTACTATAATCTATTCCAATGGTTCTCAAATTTATTTGATAGTGCCCTCCTTCTTTGTGTCTGTAGTAGTTTATGCCCCCCGCCACACAAGTACATATGACGATTAAAAGAAATTAGGGCTGGTGATTAATTGCAGTTAACTCATGCGATTAACTAAAAAAAAAATTATTGCGATTAAAAAAATTTATCGTGATTAATTGCTGTGATGGGTTGGATCACAGAAACCCCCTTGGGAGCTGCCACCCGATGTACCAAGACTACTTCTATTCCTGTTTTCCCTGCCAGCTCCGGACTTCAGCACCCTGTCTTACTGAAGCCAGACACACCCGTTTGCTCCAACACAGACCCAGGGTCTGAATTACCTGCCCCAAAGCTGCAGGTTTACCTGAAAACAGCTCACAGAAGTGTGCTTGTCTTTAGTACTCAGATGCCCAACTCCCAATGGGGTATAAACCCAAATAAATCCGTTTTACTCATACATTTTACTCATAAATTGTTCGCCCTCTATAACACTGATAGAGATATGCACAGTTGTTTGCTCCCCCAGGTATTAATACATACTCTGAGTTAATTAATAAGTAGAAAGTGATTTTGTTAAATACAGAAAGTAGGATTTAAGTGATTCCAAGTAGTAACAGACAGAACAAAGTAAGTTACCCAGCAAAATAAAATAAAATGCGCAAATCTATGTCTAATTGCACTAAATACAGATAAGATCCTCACCAGTTCCAAAATGTTCCCTTTTACAGGCTAATCTTCTTTTAGCCTGGGTCCAGCAGTTACTCACACCCCCTGAAGGAAACTGGAACAAAGGACAGTAACTANAGAAGTGATCAAATGTTCTAACTAAGGCTACTTAGAAATCAAGCAATTATATAGCCAATGTTCATAACTTTGAACACACAAATGGTGCCTGCATACAACTAGGATGAACATAACCAGTAGATCATAACCTTTACATAGATATGTTACATGGCATATGTAGCAAAACCCTATTCCAGTTATATCATACATACATTTATGAGCCCCCCCACCCCCGCATAAAGCCTTATGGGGTACACTGTCACAATTGCACTTTTAATCGCCCTGTTAAACAATAGAATACCAATTGAAATTATTTAATATTTTGGATGTTTTTCTACATTTTCATATATATTGTATTCTGTGTTGTGATTGAAATCAAAGTGTATATTTTTTATTACAAATATTTGCACTATAAAAATGATAAAAGAAATAGTATTTTTCAATTCACCTCATACAAGTACTGTAGTGCAATCTTTGTCGTGAAAGTGCAATTTACAAATGTAGATTTTTGTTTTGTTTTGTTACATTACTGCACTCAAAAACAAAACAATGCTCCAGCGGCCCTAGGGCTTGCCCAGAATAAGTCACAGAGGTCCGGAGAGTCACTGAATCCGTGACCTCCATGGCAGAATCGTATCCATACTTAAAATTAAATGTGCACACCATGTCGTAGCAAACAGATTAAAGTACAGATGGCAGCCACTTTGTATAATGCTATGCAAGCTTAATAGAAATCTATCAGAATGCACGGTGCCATCTGAGGACCTGATATGTCAGGAGGAATCAGCTAGTTATTCATTGTTGTGGGTGAAATGTGCACAGTAAGGCTTTTCCCCCCCCCCCTTAAAAGCTTCTTATCCCTCCCCCCCACAATACATTCTGTACCGCCCAGTTTGAGATTCTTATTGGTCAGTAACCATTAAAACATGTTGATTTGCAGCTAAATACAGTCCTTACACTAAATCTGGTACTATTGTCAGCTAACCAGGAGGATACATTATATTTGTACACATTTAGTTAAGCAATTATATATCTTAACATGCATTTATTCAATATTTTTTACAATATTATATTAGAAGATGATAAATGATGTATTTCTTATTTACTAGATTAAGATTTTTTTTATTCATGATTTGTCAAGCTGCAATTTCGGGTGGAAATTGGAGTTCAATTTAAAATGTAAAAGAATCGTCTTATTAGCTTAAATGTGGTGGATACGTAAGGGAAAAATGAGTTTATTAAAAAATGTTCTGCATTTCAAACTAATGGATTAATTAAACAAAGGAAGTATTAATTGTAGTTAGTGTTTAGAAATGATTTGTGATCAATGTCCAAGGTTTTAAAACTAGTAGATACTCTCGCATGCTATTTTTATTCATTATGCAATTTATATATACATTTATAATTTTATATAAATTCTATGCAAATCAACACGTTTTAATGGTTGCCAACCAGCAAGAAGCAACCTTTCTTTAAGAAAATAACTAAAAATTACAAATACAAAGCAAGATAAAAAATTGATCAAGGTTTTCTGCTTCCTGATTTAAATCACTTTAACATAAATCAATCCACCCTGCTAGATTCCATTCCCAAAATTGGTCCACTGTTTCTCATGTGTTACATAAAGGCTTTCTTCCAAACTATGGGACTGCTTCATAATGGATTGCTTTTGGTGCTTGGAAGCAACACAAAATACTTCCAGAGGCGGTGAGTTTAAAAACAAACAAACAAAAAAAACCAACCCATCCTCTAACACAGTAGTTTTCAACCTTTTTTTCATTTGCGTACCCCTAAAAAATTTCAAATGGAGGTGCGGAAAATCTTTGAAAATCTTAGATGTAGTCTGTGGACCATAGGTTGAAAACCACTGTACTAACAGACAAAAGGAAGGAAGTCCTGAGGTTGATTTTTGAAAAAGGATCTTCAGCTTGGAAGGAATAATTCTAGAAACTCAGGCCAGACTCAGAATATTGCCTTCTCTATTTGTCCTAATCCACTGGTTAAATCTAAGTGTAATAGATTACATCTATTGGGTTTGAGATGCAGCAGCCTAAGGTTATTGATTCATTAATTGCTTCATGTTGCCTTGGTATGGCTATAGATAAATGCTGTATAGTAATGCTATCTGTTAGAGCAGGCTCTTAAGCCTTTGTTCTTAGAGCTAGTTTTGCCATATGTACCACTGGTTTCTGTTTGAAGACTTGCAGGATAATGGAGGCTGAGCAGGTGGCTGTGAAGAAGTAATGTGCCATCTATAGCTGCATCTGTTTTACTGGAATCTGTATAATCAGCAAGGAAGGGAGGATTGGTGATGGAGGGGAACTTAAGTATGTCAAATATTTTAGTACCAAGAATGTAACTTGAGCAGTTGTGAAAGTTTTGATAACTCTGAAGGCTAACCAAGTTTCCTACATGCATTCTATAGCATTGCCTTAGATGTCCCTCTACCACCTCGCTTAGAAAATTGTCCAGTTATTAACAGATGGTGACAATGTGAAGTAAGCTAAAGTGGTGATGAGTTTCTCTGCTGATGGACATTATGCAAATTACCTGCTTGCTTGTCTGAATTCATAATTCAGGCATATTTCTCTAAACCAGTTTTATCACTTGTAAGTTGATGATTTTGAACATGATTCATTATGTTCTTGTATTTATGCAGCACACTGCCGCCCGGGGGGGCGGGGAGGGCAAGTGAGGCTCCCCCCTCCCCCCGCCTCCGCCTTCCCCATCCCCCGGCGCCTCAGCGTGCCGCATCCAGGAGCAGCCCTGGACAGAGCTAACGCGGCGTGGCTCCAGCGGGGCCTGAGCTCCTCCCACTCAGAGCTGCGTGGTAAGGGGGTGGGGCTGTGAGCTGCGGCCGAGCGGCGGGAGCTCAGGTCCCGCTGGAGCCACGCCGCTGCAGTGCTGTCCAGGGCCGCTCCTGGACGCGGCACGCTGAGGCTCCAAGAGAGGGGGGAGGTGGGGTTAAGTGGCATGGTAAGGAGGCTGGGGCCGGGGGGGTTGGATAAGGGGCAGGGAGTCCCGGGGACAGTAAGGGCACAGGGAGGGGGCAGAGGTTCTGGGAGGGGGGCGGTCAGGGGACGGGAAATGGGGGGGTTGGATCGTGGGCGTTCTGGGGGTCTGTCAGGACTTGGCGGGGGGGGGTGGATAGGGGTTGGGGCAGTCAGAGGACAGGGAGCAAGATGAGTTTGGGGGGGAGTCCCAGGGTGGTGGTTGGGGGAGCCTCAGGGGGGCAGTCAGGGGACAAGGAGCAGGATGGGTCGGGGATTCTGAGGGGGGCAGGAAGTGGGTGGGGGTCAGATAGGGGGCAGGGCCAGGCTGTTTGGGGAGGCACAGCCTTCCCTACCCTAAAGCTCATTCCGCAGTTTGAGGCTTGCAGGCAGCTATTTAACCCAAAGAGCCAAGCTGTTATCTTTTCCCTTAGGGCTACCATCCCTTTCACTTCTCAAATGCTAAATTATAGTCTACATTTAATTTCAGTGCCATAGGGAGATTCATGGGAGGGTTGCTTCGTTTAAAATTAGCCACTTTAGATTAACAGTGATAGAGCCAAGAGAGCCATGGGGGAGGGATCACATGAGAAGAGCAATATCCTACACCACCTACCTCCTTCCCAACCCTACCAAGGGAGACCCCCCCTCCCCTGCCGTCCCTGAGGCTACAGAGGGGTTAATTCAGTGGTTCTCAACNCTTTTTAAATATATTTAACACTATTATAAATGCTGGAGGCAAAGCAGGGTTTGAGGTGGAGGCTGACAGCTCGTGACCCCCCAGTAATAACCTCGTGACCCCCTGTTTGAGGAGTCCCGACCCCCAGTTTGAGACCCCCTGGGTTAATTTAAACTTAGCACCCTGTGTCCATTCACATGCATGTGCTATTTTGAGCATTTCAGTTTTCACAACATAGGCTCATCCCAGGTTCTGGAACAAGCTCAAATGCTCAGTTCGTGGAGTATGTACATAAGCTATACTAAAGACAAACCCATAGTAACCGTCTCCAGTTTGTGAGGGACCCCATGGAGCCAGTCTCTAGGAAACAACCTCCATGAATTTATCTAAGTCCATTAATGGCTATTAGCCAGGATGGGTAAGGAATGGTGTCCCTAGCCTCTGTCTGTCAGAGGGTGGAGATGGATGGCAGGAGAGAGATCACTTGATCATTACCTGTTAGGTTCACTCCCTCTGGGGCACTTGGCATTGGCCACTGTCGGTAGACAGGATACTGGGCTGGATGGACCTTTGGTCTGACCCAGTATGGCCATTCTTATGTTCTAACCTAAATGAACCCAAAGTTATGGAGACAGATATGAGTCAAGGAAGCCAGCAGAGTATCAGAAACCTGGAAAAATCTCTGACTGGATGGGCTCAGGCGTTTGGTCACAAGCTGAGGTGGTTCAAAAGTTTTGGATTTTTTTTAAGCAGAATTTTTTTATTGTTTCTTTAAACAATCAAACACAGCAAGCAGCAAATATTTGGCCACACACTTCTGAAACCCCAAACCATGTTCAGGTTTTGGCAGACTAATTTCAGCTTTTCAATTAAAAAAACCACAACAAATTTTGAAGGAAAGCAGACATTGTCCGTGATTTTTTCTGCTTTTTAAAAACCCCTAGTTTTCGATCCAAAAAAAGTTTTGACGGAAAATATTTGTCCAACCCTTTTAATGAGCTTTAGTGCCTTTTAGCACTAGCTGATGCTGAGAACCAGTGATACCTTGTAAAGGTGACTTGAAAAGAAGTTTTCTCAAAACTGGGTTTGCGCTGAGATGCGGAAGGTTTTTAAATGTTTATTTTTCCCAGGGCCGCCCGGGGGAGGGGAGGCGCAAGTGGGGCAATTTGCCCTGGGCCCCACAGGGGCCCCCACGAGAATATAGTATTCTATAGTATTGCAACTTTTTTTTATGGAAGGGGCCCCTGAAATTGCTTTGCCCCAGGTCCCCTGAATCCTCTGGGCGGTCCTGATGCAGCACTCAGGGCTTGTCTACATGGTATAACAATGTGCACAATCGTAGTGTAATCTGGGGTGTAATATGTAAAGCGCTCTGAAGCGTTGCGCTCTAACTGATCTGTGCAGATCCTGTTGATGCACTCTAAAAGGTACCTAGTGCGCATTGATGTAGTCTCAGTTGAAACAGTACTACGATAATGCACACTAGGTACCTTTTAGAGCTCATCAGCAGGGTCTACATGAGACCGTTATAGCGCAACGCTTCAGAGCGCTTTACAGTTTACATCTCTCTGGTGAGCATTGCTGCATAGTGTAGACTAGCCCTAAGAAATAGTGGTCGCTTTTTCACGTCTCTGCTTCACCAGTGTGACTACATGTAACACTCCCTCACTCACGCCGGAGGAGGGAGGTCCCTGGAGGGCTGCGATAGCCTGCCTCCAGGCTTGTCTCTGTTTACCTGAGTATGGGCTTGCAGGGCTCAGACAGCCAGCAAATAGCAGTCTCAAGGAGCTGGCTATAGCCTGGGCGGGGCTCAGGCAGCCAGCAAACAACACAGTCTTACAGGTAGGCTGGGGCCTGGGCTTGCAGGGCTCAGGCAGCCAGCAAATAAGTCTCAAGGGGGCTGGGGCCACTTCTCCTCAGAATGAGAGCCCCTTGCAGAGGACCGAGGGTCAGCCACCCAGGGGGAGGGGCAGGGGGACGCGGGCCCTCCCTATTCCACCGCGTCCCAGCCCAGGGCCCTGGTAGGGGTGGAGTCCGCTGCCCCGGGGTCGGCAGGGATCCAACCGCAACACGCCGACACTGGGAGTCTGGGCTTTGCAGCCTGCCCTACAGCAGCTGCCCCTGTGCCACTTCCTGCCTCCCCTGGGGTGGGTACCTCCGGCGTCCAGGCGTTGTCCGGTTCCTCCGGGTAAACGGCAGCGGGCACTCTAGGCCAGTTGTCGTCCACGTCTGGGGCGTGGATCGAGCTAGGCGGGGGATCCGCCTCGAGCTGCTCCGGAACCAGCTCCTCTGCAGGTTTCCCCCCGAATGGGCTGCGGGTCTGGTCTTTTATACTTCTGGCCCCGCCCCTCTCCTTCCGGCGAGGGGGGCGGGGAGGCTTAGGCTCCGCCCTTCAAGGGGCGTGTAACACTCCCTCACTCACCCTGGAGGAGGGAGGCCTGTCCGCCTCACTACACAACACAAAGAGCTTTTTAGCTATCTAAAAACCAAAAGGGATACATACAGGAAATAGAAGGAGGGGCATGTCACCAAGGAAGTATGCACGGGAATAACATGAGCGTGTAGGTACATAATCGGGAGAGCCAAGGCAAAGAATGAGTTACAGCTGGCAAGAAATGTTAGAGACAACAAAAAGAGGTTTTTCAAATATGTTAGATAAAAAAGATCAAGGACTGTGGGGGTCTGCTGCTTAATGGAGAAGATGAGCTGGTAATGGAAGATGATAGGAAAGCAGAGCTGTTCAATGATTACTTTTCTTCAGTCTTCTTACAAAAAAATAACATGACTGGAGGAGTAGCCAAGATACCATAGACGACAAAGGGGAAGGGATTCAGATAAGGATAAATAAAGAACATGTCAGAATGAGTTCAAATCAGCAGGGCCGGAGGCTATTCACCAAGGGTACTGAAGGAATTAGCAGAAGAAATCTTGGAGCCACTGGCAATAATATTTACAAACTCATGGATGAGAGGGTTGGTCCCGGAAGACTTGTGAAGGGCTAACGGGGAAAAAGGAGGAGCCAGAGAACTATAGACCAGTCAGCCTGACTTAGATACCTGGGAAGCTACTAGAGCAATGTATACAATATTTAATTTGTGAATATCTGGAGGATGAAGGGGTAATCACTAGCAGCCAGCATGGATTTACTAAGAACAAATCATGCCAAACCAGCTTGATTTCTTTCTTTGACAGAATAACTGAATTGGTGGATGAGGGGAATGAAGTGGACATAATATACCTGGACTTCAGCAAGGCTTTTGACACAGTCCCACATGACATTATGATAAGTAAGCTGGAGAAATGTGGGCTCAGCGGAACTACCATTAAGTGGATACGTAATTGGTTAAATAACCGCAAACAAAAAGAGTAACTATTAATGGAATGATGTCGGATTGGAGGGAGATCTTAATTGGGGTTCCACGGGGATCTGTTCTGGGTCTGGTGTTTAACATCTTTATTAATGACCTGGATGTAGGAATAGAGAGCATACTGATCAAATTTGCAGATGGCACAAAGCTTGGGGGTGGGTTGCCAACACTTTGGAGGATAGAGCTAAAATTCAGAGGGATCTAGATAAATTGGAGAACTGGGTTATAGACAACAAAATGAAATTCAACAAAGACAACTGTAAGATGCTACACTAAGGGAAGAAAAACCAAATGCAAAAATACAGAATGGGGAAAAACTGGACTGGCAGTAGCACTGCTGAGAAGGATGTGGAAGTTATGGTGGATCACAACCTCAATATGAGTCAGCAATGCGATGCAGTTGCAAAAAAAAGAAAATGCAATTTTAGGTTGCATTAACAGAGGCATAGCATGCAAGTCACGGGAGGTGATTTGTACTGCTTTACTCAGTGCTGGTTAGGCCTTAGCTGAAGTACTGTGTCCAGTTTTGGTCACCAATGTATAGAAAGGATGTAGAGAAACTGGAAAGGATCCAGAGGTGAGGGACAAAGATGAACAAAGGGATGGAATGCAAGCCATATGAGCAAAGGCTGAAGGAACTGGCTATGTTTAGGTTGGAAAAGAGGAAATTAAGGGGGGTTATGATAGCAGTCTTCAGATACTTGAAAGACTGCCATGAAAAAGATGGAGAAAAGTTGTTCTCTTTTGCTACAGAGAGCAGAACAACAGGCAATGGGTTCAAACTACAGCATAGCAGATTTAGATGAAATCTCAGGAAGAACTTCCTAACTGTAAGAAGACTAGGCCAATTGAACAGACTGCCTTGGGAGCTTCTTCACTGGAGGTTTTCAAAAGGAGGCTGGATAGCCATCTGTGTTGGATGGTTTAGATGACCCTTGTGGTTCCTTCTAATTCTATGATCACTTCTATCTCAGACCCAGTTGCTTCCTTATTTACATATCCACTAATTATTTTTCTAAACTGTTCTCAGTTTTGATGCAGGATGGTGGCTTTCATTAAACCTTCAGAAATGGTCCCTGATGGGTCGAAGCTGTATGTGATGGGATCCCATGTGAGTGGTGCAGCCTGTGACTGTGGGACCACTGTGCTCCCTTAACTCTCTCCAGCCTGGGCTGTCTCTCTCAATGCCTTGCGAGTGACCAGCAGCAAACCCCTCCAGGCACTGTTATCACTCAGCACAGCCACATGTGGAGACCCCACACCCAGTTATATTGCATGAATGCTCCCAGAGCCACTCATGAATCACACAGAGAAAGGCACCACAGCCAAATCCTCCCAGCACTGTACCTCAGGAATATACCATCTTGCACTGCTCAAGATGGAGGGTGCAGATTTATTAATTGGTTCACCACTTCATCAGTGGAAAATGGATATACACCAGCTTTTGCAAAACCTAAGCAGATTTGCCACACACTTCATACAAACTCACTGGTAAAGATAAGCAGTCAAAGATGTTTATTGACTACAAAAGAGAGATTATTAAGTGATAGGCAAAAAGTCAGAGTTAGTTACCAAAAGAAAATATAACCATGCAGTCTAAACTCTCAACTCTATTAGACTAGGCAACATCTAGATTAAGCAGTTTTTCTCATCCCACTGGATATTGCAGTCCTTGATATACAGGTTTGTCCCTTAAACGTGGGCCAGTCCCCTCAGTTGGAGTCTTCAGAGCGTCCTTGTTGCTTGCAGTGTAGGTGGGTGAAGGAGAAAGGCCGAGCATGTTGCCACTGTTCTGTTTTATACCCTCAGTCCCATGTGCTTGGGGAGCACAAGTCCAGGCATGTCTGGGGGCATTGCTGAGTCTCCAGGCAAGGTTGAGCAATTCCCCTGGTGTGGCCTCATGCAGGTGAGTCATTGCATTGTAGGTCCCTTGCTAGAGAATGGTTGTTGATGGGTTGATTGACACCCTGCCCAGTTGTTAGTTACTTTCCTTGCTGTTGCCTCTGGGGAGCTAATATCTGACTGATTCCCCAGCTTACAGCATGTTTTAGTGACAACCATACAACACAATTCTCATAACTTCATATGAATTAATGATATACATATATGGATAGATAAATGCAGGTCATAACCATTCCTCTGATACCTTACAAGGCATGCTTTATATGTAATATCAAAATTGTATATAGATGAGGAATATGGGGGGTTACAGAGTGCTCCCCCAAGGTACAGAAAGTCACACTTTAAAAATGCTGACTTGGCCTCCTTCGCTGAACTTGATTCTAGCAGCCTTGGATTCCAACAGATGTCCCCAAAGAGAAGAGAAGAGAATATGATGGGATTTCACTCGCACTGGAGTTGGAGCTATTCCTTGTAGTTGGGGGTACCATAGCTGATAGAAGAATGTCCAGAGATCTCCGAGCTTGGACAGCTTTCATTTATCTGTGGCTCTTAGCATTTCAAGAGTCTGAGGCAATTGTTTTAAACATCACTGAACCTCTGCTGAACTCTCTCATAAAGATTAGAAGGCACATGCTTCAGAGTATGTCTGTTACCCAAAACTAGTTGGAAGGGGTTGTGTTGGTTGATGCATTCCGCAGGGGCTCAGCATATTATCTTTGCAGTATTTCTAGTCCATGGACCCAAATGTAAAACTGAACCCAGCTTATCCAACACATTGAAGTGCAGAGGAGTGCTAATGTTAGGGTAACAGCCTAGCCTCTGTGACTTCTTGATATTTATACATTTGTAGTAATGTTTGTTTCCTAAGGACACTGCTACAATTGTTCAGAACTAGCACAACACTTTTATTTGCCTTGAAGGGATATGGTTTAGTGGAGTGGGCTTCACTGTGTCTAGTTTGTGGATTTTACTATCTAAACTGCATCTCGTCAGTTTTCCTGTCCTGCTCGCTGTTACTGCCTTTTCTACTTTTCCTTCAGTCTAGGATGGGTGTGAAAGACTTTGAGTAATGCACAAAGAAATTTGATATATATTTACCTTTTGAGTTTGACTCTGATGTTTCAGAAACTAGTTAATTCCACGGCAGAAAACTTCAAAGCTATGTGGAGTAAATAGACTGAAATATATGCAAGTGGCTGATGTTTTTCCTGTTGCAAACAGTTTGCTTAATGGTAGCCCGGGATGCTTTTAGCCTAGAAGATTTAGGGATGTGGGGATGATGAGGGCGGGGGTGATGAAGGGGGAATCTGTTTGATCAAACTGCCCCCTGCTGTTTTGCTCAGTTTAAATTCTGAGCATAGAATTGACAATTGTAGGGCATGGCTACACTTGCAGATGTAGAGCGCTTTGATTTAAACCAGCCTTCATAGAGCGCAGTAGGGAAAGCGCTGCAATCTGTTCACACTGACAGCTGCAAGCGCACTGGCATGGCCACATTTGTGGCACTTGCAGTGACCACAGAGAGAAGTGCATTGTGGTAGCTATCCCAGCATGCAAATGGCTGCAACGTGCTTTTCAAATGGGGGGGGTGGAGTGTGACAGAGAGTGGGTTTTTGGAGGGCTGAGAGCATGTCAGCATGCTGTCTTGTAAGTTCAGACAGCAGCAGATCCCCCTCCTCCCTCTCTCACACACAGCATTCCACAGTAATGGTTTGCTTTGATATCCACATTCCTACAGCGATTCCAAAACAATGACGAGTGGCCACTTGACTTAAGGGGATTATGGGACGTTTCCAGAGGCCGATCAGAGCGCAGTAATGCAACACCTCATTTACACTGACGCCCAGGTGTTTCATCTGAGGCGCACCAAGCATTATGCTTCTCGCTGAGGTGGATTACCAGTAGTGCTCTAGCCATGGAGTCAGAGCGCTCTTAAGTGCCTTGCCAGTGTGGACGGGTCGTGAATTAGGGCGCCCGGGGCTGCTTTAACGCGCTCTAACTCGCAAGTGTAGCCAAGCCCTTAGATACACGCTTTATACTGCATCAGTCCTGTTTGCAGTTTTAATAGAATTTGCTAACAACTTCCTAGCAGTAAGAACAGCTTTATTTTACTTCATGAGCTGTTGGGATATTATGTAACATAGGAAACAGAAACTGCTTTTGATAATGTATGTTGTGAGGCTTGGGTCTGCTCTTTGTGTGTGAGCATGTTCCCTTTGTAGAATTTCAAATGTAAGCAACACTTGTCCACAAGCTGTTATATTGGTTACTGTGTTTGGTAATTCTGGGCACAGAATATAATAATCACAAGCTCATGAACCTGGTTTCTGTATCCAGGATCCCCCTGTGTTTAGAAGGTCTCATTTTAGTACTCTCTACATTCACATTGTTTATTTGGCGCATACAAATAGAATTTTTAACACATACAAATAGTATTTCTATGTTGAAATGAACGTGTGTGAACTTAGCCATTTTCTGAAAAAATGTCCAAAATATATTTTGTACAGTAAACAGGATCTGGAGATTTTTGATTGGCTGAGGCAGTAACTCTTCTGTCCTAGAAAATGTCATTATAGAAAGAATATTCTCTCCTTCAAATAAACATGCAGAAAAAGGATATAATAAACAATTGCTGTTGGAGGAATGGGACTATTACTACTAACAGCAAAATTACCTCTCAGAATAAAAGAATTACTAGTATTTGTTGATCTCACTGCTGTCACTTGTGAGACAATTTGTATTGGAAGAAATCACATATCCCCATATCATCCTCCCTAATGGCATGTATACAGATTTACAGTAGAAATTTTGTAAAGGAACAGTGCTGTTAGAGAATGCATTTTAGTGCAATATGATTTTATGTGGGCTTCTTTCAGAAAGTTCTGTCTTTGAAAACCTTTTCTGAGGTAAGGACACAAGTAATTGAACACTATACTGAAACCAGTGCAGACATCGTTTAATTTTTTGTGAATTGTCATATTCCTGAAAACTATAATGTAAAGACACCACCTGATATGCCTAAATAACCTTGGATTCCTTTTTTAAAAAAAGAAAAAGAAAATAGTGAGCTCCTCATTCTAACCAAATGTAAGTTGGCATCTGTCTTGTGCTTTACTGGCTAGTGCAACTTGTAAATTGGGGCAATGCTCCTGTGCAGGGTACACCTTGCAATTCTTGGTGGGTCACAGGGTACACTCATTGCATGTGGCACCTCCTCCTGGTGGCTCCCAGGGATTATCTCTTTCCAGGCACTGCCTTCCTTTGGCAGTGTCTCTCTTTCACCCTGTGGCCCATCTCACTCCCGGAGCTGCAGCTTCCTGCTTGTTGTTTGGCCCTGCGGCCAGGTCACTACAAGATTTCTCCTAAAGTCCTTCTGCACAAATAGTCTCAGGCAGTCTTCTCCAGCACTGCCCTGATGGTGCCACTTCCCCAGTGGCCAGTAGGGGAACCTGGGTTTGCCCACTACTCTGGGTTCCAGTCCAGGGACCCTCAGTAGGGTTGCAAACCCTCCCGGTTTGGGTGGGAGTCTCCTGGAATCAGGCTCCATCTCTTGGAGCCTACTGAAGCTAATCTGGGAGATTTTAGGGTGCTAAAAGTCCAGTGGCACAGTAGGGCTAAGGCAGGCTCCCTACCTGCCCTGGCTCCGTGCCGTTCCCAAAAGCAGCCGGCATGTCCAGCAGTGGCTTCTAGATGGAGGTGTGGCCATGGGGTCTCCGCGTGCTGCCCTGAGTGCCGACTTCACAGTTCCCATTTGCCAGGAATGGGGAACTGTGGGCAGTGGGAGCTGCGGGGGTGGGGCCTTCAGGCAGGGGCAATGCGCAGAGCTGCTTGGCTGCCCCTGAGCCTAGGAGCCACTATCAGATATGCCACTGCTTCGGGGAGCCACTCGAGGTAAGCACCGCCCAGCTGGAGACTGCACCCTGAACTCCCTCCCGCACCCAAACCCCCTGCCCTAGCCCCATCCCACATCCAAACTTCCTCCCAGAGTCCACACCCTGAGCCGCCTCCTGCACCCAAACTCCATCCCAGAGCCTGCATCCCACACCCCCTCCCACACTCCAATCCCCTGCCCCAGCCCGGTGAAAGTGAGGGTAGGGGAGAGCGAGCAATGGAGGGAGGGGAGCTGGAGTGGGGGCGGGGGCAGGGCCTCAGAGGAGGGGCAGGGCAGGGGCATGTCCTTGAGGAAGGGGCAGGGAAGGGAGTGTGGCAAGGGAGTGTGGCAAGGGTGTTTGTGCGATTAGACAGTTGGCAACCCTAACCCTCACCCTAGCAGTTCTGGGCTTTACTCTTCCAGTCCTCACTACTCCTTCCCTGGGCTGCTTCCTACAACTCCTGGTTCCCCTCCTTTCTTGAGTGTACCAGCTTCAAACCCTCCTCCCTCTTCCCAGGGAGTGACTGCAGCTGATCTGTTCCTGGCTTATATAGGCCCCACCTGTTCCTCCTCAGCTGGGTACCATCAGCAATTAGGTTCCAGCCCTCCTTGGCTTCTCCCCCAGGTGCAGCCTGGGCAGTTAATAGGCCTATTTGGCCACCGTAACCCCTTCCAGTCCTGTGTGGGGTGGACACCCCATCACATGGTGCTTTGGAACTCTATTTGTTAGATAATCTTGGTATTAGTTAGAGCCTCACCGTGTTTTGTAAAGTTGGGCTGTAAAGCACAGAAATCATATTTTCAAGTTTCTCAAATGATTATGCTTGTATGTGTTTAATTTCTGCCAGCTGTCTGATGCTAGTGTTGGAACCTTCCAATTAAATTGGGTGCCCCAGTGCTGTAGTTTAACAGAAACACCTATGAATGTTGCAGATAAAACTTCATTACAAAATCGGCATTATACCTGAGGATCTTCCAGAAAAGAATGCAAGGAAGAATGTATTCCCTCCCACGAATGCCGGTGGTGGCAATACTGTTGTTAGTGGAGATGAAAGTAGGATCCTGGTGAACGTTGTCTCTGAAATGATTCTCAAAAAATAAAATGTAAACTACTGATTTCTCCTCCTTTTTAGAAAGGGTAAGTAATAGTTGTTACCAGATTTGCCCGTTACTTTCCGGTATGCTCATTTATTTGGGTTACTCTTCGGGGGGGGTGGGGGCGGAAGGGATGTTCTGTAATTCTATCAATGTACTGCTTGTGTCACGTGTGTTTTTCATATGGAGCTCTACTCCTGCCTTATGCAAGTCCCCTCCCAATGAAGCTATTCTGCAGGACCTAGCTTTCCTAGGGCTGGGTTCCTCCAGTTTTTAGTGCATGGAAAGTGAGAACTGTATCTCAAACTGTCAATTGAACAACACCGCTGGTTAGTTTTATAGGTTTGAGGGAAATTGTAGTACAGGTCTGTCGCATCTTAGGCGCATTTAACGTGCGATTTCAGCTTTACGCGGTTGGCAAAAACAAGAAAAAAACAAAAAAAAAGAGAAAAATAACAATTTAAATACTGTTTCTGCAGTGCGGGCGATTCTGCCCGCCATTACACTCAATGTAATTTTGACTATACGCGGTTTTCGCTTTACGCGCTGACCGCGGAACGTAACCCCCAGCGTAAGATGAGACAGACCTGTATATGAACTCTTCCAGACTGTTTGTGCCTTGGATAAGTGATGTTGGCCCCACTGAAGATTGTCATGCACAAATTTGTGGAGGGAGCGGGATTTTCCAAAACTCTCTCTATAATTGTCTTTTGTATAGAGTTGAGATCTTGAATTACCCCTGTAGAATTATATTTGAGTGCTAGAGGTTGTACTACAACACTACTTACTTTAGTTTATTTGCTCGATGCCTTTATCTCCTTTAATACCGAGAGAACAGACAATGTGTATAATTTTTACACAGGACTCTTAGAGTATGTCTACACAGCATGTTGGAGCTCACGGGAATGAGCCTCTCATCCTGGGTCAACAGACTCAGGCTAGTGGGGCTTGTGCTGGCACTCTTAAAAATAGCTGTGTAGGCATCACTTTGAAGTTGTGACTCAGGCCAGAGCTTGGGCTCTGAAGCTTAAGCAGGTGGGTTTCAGAACCTCCTCACATCACATCACAGCATTTTAATATGCCTAAACGTAAATATATAATCTAGGAACACAGAATGTATCCCTTACTTATGAGATGGGGATCTCTATCCTGGGAAACAGTGTCTCTGGAAAGGATTTGGGGATGAGAGTAGATAATCATTTCAACATGAGCTCCCAGTGTGATGCTGTGGCCTAAAGGGCTAATGCAATCCTTGGATGCATAAATGGGGGAATCTCGAGCAGGAGTAGAAAGGATATTTACCTATGTATTTGGCATTGGTGTGACCTATGCTGGAATAGTGTGTCCAGTTCTGGTGTCCACAAATGAAGAAGGATGTTGATAAATGTATAGAGGGTTCATAGAAGAGCCACGAGAATGATTAAAGGATTAGAAAACATGCCTTATAGTGACAGTCAAGGAGTTCAGTCTATTTAGCTTAACAAAAAGAAAGGGGAGAATTGATTATAGTCTAGAATAGTGTTTCTCAACGACCAATCTGTGGACCAGCACCCATCCCCGAGATCTCCCTAACACAGTTCAGGAAGACAGCAATCCGGACGCTGGTATCTAGAAGTACCTACGTGGGAATGAATATTTGATAATGGGCTCATTAATCTAGCCGATAAAGGTATAACACAAACCAATGGCTGGAAGTTGAAGCCAGACAAATTCAGACTGGAAATAAGGAGTACATTCTTAAGTGAGGGTAATTCAGCATTGACACAGTTTACCAAGAGTTTTGGAGTCTCCGTTACTGGCCATTTTTAAATCAAAATCAGATGTTTTCCTACAAGATGTGTTCTAGGGGCTATTTCGGAGACGTTAAATGGCCTGTGTTATACAGAAGGTCAATCAAGATCACAGTGGTCCCTTCTGGCCTTGAAATCTATGCATCCATGAAACTGAAACAAAGAATATGATGACAAAAGAGGCAAGAGGATCTTGACAAGGGAGCCAGATAAGTTGAAAGCTGTTTTTTGACCTTTGCCAAAATTGAGCATGGCTCTTAGAAACAAATCAATTCTCTCTTTCTCAAAGTACTGTAATGTTTGAGCAATTGGAAAGTCAAAAAGACTAGGGCCAAGGTTTTCAAGAGTGACTAGTGATTTTTGGGTGTCTCAGTTTTGGTGCGTCCAACTTCTGGGACATTGTAAAGGAGGGCGTCTGACTTTCAGAAATCGGAGAACCCTGAAAAGCAGGCCTCTTGAAGATGTCTGGGCTAAGGAAAAATGGAGGCACCTAGCATCATCATTACTCTGAAATCTTGGACTTGTTTAGAGTTTAAAAACTTAAAAGGCTTCTTGGGGTGTCCTTGTCAGACCAGTCAAATCCAGCCCCTACACAGTATCTTAATAAATCTGCTGAAAACCTCCATGTAATAATACAACTACATATAATAATATAACTACATGTAATGTCTGTAAAATGTTGTCATGCACTGGGATGAAAGAGCAGTATAGCAGTGCAGTCCAGTATTAAACGTTCATTTGTGCAAATGCAAAGTTTGCAATTTGATTGAATAGGTGGGGTCTTTCTGGCTTGGTCTACACTACCAACTTATGTTGGTATAACTACTTCACTCAGGGGTGTGGAAGATCCACATGCCTGAGTGACGCAGTTATACTGACTTAACCCCCGGTGTAGACAGCACTATGTCGACAGGAGGGCTTCTCCCATTAGTGTAGGTACTCCACCTCCCCAAGAGGCGATAGCTATGTCAACGGGAGAAGCCCTCATCTTGGCGTAGGTAGCATTTTCACTAAGTGTTACAGTGCTGCAGCTTTGCCACTCTAAGTGTAGACAAACCCTTTGTCAAGTAAAGGGTCTCTCCTAATTCCTTCTAAGACTCAGCAACAAATATATTAGCTTGTATGGAGACTCTCTGGAGCTGTTGGTGTTGCTCTTTTGGGGTATGTCTATGCTATGAAATTGGGTCGATTTTATAGAAGTCGATTTTTAGAAATCAATTTTATACAGTCGATTGCGTATGTCCACACTAAGCGCATTAAGTCAGTGGAGTGCGTCCTCACTACCGTGGCTAGCATCGACTTATGGAGCGGTGCACTGTGGGTAGCTATCCCACAGTTCCCGCAGTCTCCGCCGCCCATTGGAATTCTGGGTTAAGCTCCCAATGCCTGATGGGGCACAAACATCGTTGCGGGTGGTTTTGGGTACATGTCGTCAGTCGCCCCTCCCTCCGTGAAAGCACAGCAAGGCATCAGAGAGGCTTTGAAAACCAGTTTCATGACTGGCCAGGCTTCGGTGTGACAGTTGTGTGTGTTTCTCCTTGATGCAAACCCGCCCCTTTTTGTTGATTTTAATTCCCTGTAAGCCAACCACCCTCCCCCCTTCGAAATAAAGTAACTATTGTTTTGAAACCATGCATTCTTTCTTTATTAATTAAAAAAAAAAATGAGATAACGGACAAGGTAGCCCAGGTGCGGTGGGGGAGGAGGAAAGGACAAGGTCACATTGCTTGTAGCCACACTAAAAATCAAACTGTTTGAATGACAGCCTTCTGTTGCTTGGGCCATCCTCTGGAGTGGAGTGGCTGGGTGCCTGGAGCCTCCCCCCTGCGTTCTTGGGTGTCTGGTTGAGGAGGCTATGGAACATGGGGAAGAGGGTAGGCGGTTATACAGTGGATGCAGTGGGGGTCTATGCTCTTGTTGGCTTTCCTGCAGCTCCAACAGACACTTCATCATGTCTGTTTGCTCCCCCATTAGCATCGGCATCACATCCTGCCTCTGCTCTTTGCGCTCACTTAATTATTTCCTGGCCTCTGCCACTGAATGCCTCCATGCATTAAGCTGTGCCCTATCAGTGCGGGAGGACTGCATGAGCTCAGAAAACATGTCATCGCAAGTGCGTTTTTTTTTCGCCTTCTAATCTGCAATAACCTCAGGGATGGAGATGATACGGGGAGCGTAGAAACATTCTAAGCTCTACGATTCTGGGGGGACTGCATGGTCACCTGTGCTGTTGAGTTCGCCACGCTGATCAAACAGGAAATGAAATTCAGAAGTTCCCAGGGCTTTTCCTGTGTACCTGGCTAGTGCATCGGAGTTCAAAGCGCTGTCCAGAGCGGTCACAATGGAGCACTCTGGGATAGCTCCCGGAGGCCAATACCGTCGATTTGCGTCCGCACTACCCCAAATTCGACCCAGCAAAGTCAATTTTAGCACTACTCCCCTCGCCAGGGAGGAGTACAGAAGTTGATTTTAAGAGTCCTTTAGGTCAACGGAACGTGGTTGGTTGTGTGGACATGGTCATTTTTAAATCGACCTAACGTAGCTAAATTTGACATAACCCAGTAGTGTAGACCAGGCCTTTGATTTTCAGAATTCACGTGAATTGCACTCAGGTGTTTCACTGTTCCTTTTCCTAGGTGTTCCTCTCACTACCAGCTGGAGCTCAGCACCCTCTTAGCACTGCTAGTCCCTGTCAATTTGGTATGAGACTGAAAATTAAACTCTTGTCTCCCACATCAGTGTGGCAACCTAGGACTCAGCTGGCTTCAAATATGTAATGGTTAAGGATACGATTATCATGGTGGTCACCACTGCCAAGTAACCTGTAAATTTTGCCAATTTTATGGATCCTACAGCTGCTCATTAATAGTTCATTGGTTTGCTTTAATATATTCCTCTTTGAAATGGGACTAGATCAAAACAAACTAACCAACTGTTAATGTGCAGCAGTAGGGTCCACATAAATGGCAAATTCACAGGTTCTGTGATAGTTCGTTAGTTAACTTTGATCCAGGCCTGTTTTAAAAAAAGACTAGATCAAAATGAACTAACAAACTTTTGATGCACGGCAGCAGGGTCCACAAGATGGTCATAGTGTGAAATTATAATTTTTACTATGATTATGCCGTGAATTATGCTGACACACAATCCTGTTCATACTAATGGTGCCCTAACTGCGTCCCTAGAACAGTAGTAGTAGTAAAAATGTAGGTTGAGGCCTTACACCTGAAAATTGCCATTTAAGCACAGCTTGGCTATTTAAATGGAAATAATTTTGCTCTTTGTCAAGTGCCCAGTGGATGTTAATGTCACATCCTAGTTCAAAAGACCAAGGACAGGATGTTAATTGGCTGTACAGAAGAATTGGAGTCGTCTTGTACAGCCGTGGGTGGGAGGGGAATGCCTGCACTATTTTGGGCTATTCTTAGTGGTATCCATTCCTCACTTATAATCATTAAAAAATATTTGACACAAAACAGAATAAAGTGGTGTTACTCAATTCTGCTGAAATAATTCTACTCCCAGTATTGCTATAGCTTTGTATGACAGCTATAACTTTCAGATGAACATCCAAAAAGCAGTGTGTCCTTAATGTTACTGGATGGGGCTTATTTGTGGGTTTTTGCAGCTTGAGCTTCCCTAATAGATATCGCCTATCATGGTTTTAAACATGAATAGAACTTTAATGTTCCTAATAGGGGAAAAAGGAGCTTTGGAAACCTTCTGAGCCATGCGTACACTACATCGACTATAGTGGCATAGCTTCGGCATTGTACAATAATCCCATAGTGTAGATGCAGCCTATAGAGAGAGAAATGTTTTTCCCCCATTGCTATGGAAACACAACCTCCCCAAGTGACGGTAGTTAGATTGATGGAAACATTTTTCTATCAACTTAACTGTCTACGCCAGAAGTTAGGATGGCATAACTATGGAGCCAACATTTCCCACCTCTGAGCATCGTAGCTATGTCTACCTGAATTTAAAGTGTAGACCAGGTCTTTGTGGTCTAGCAGGAGCATATGTATAGGCTTTGAAGAAAAGAACAAGCAGATAATACATTCCCGTGTGTGTGTTTGACACTATCCCTCTACCCTGTCAAAAAAACACACCAAAAAACACCTAGTATATTTTTGAGAGCCAACAGTAATTCAATTGAGGCCTTCTTTGCTATACCTCTGATGCAGACTTTTCCTTCATCTCTATTCGTAAACTTCCGTAATCCAAGTCTCATGACTCATCATTTGTATAGTCCTGATCCTCCTAGCTCATCTCTTGAGAGTTAGGAAACACATCTCTACTCTTTAGGAAATATATTTCAGCCATACAGCCCACTTCAGTACTGCCAAATGCAAGCACTGAAAAATAGATTGGCTTAAAAATTATGATTTTAAAAATTAATTTGTGGTGGTTTTTATTTGTCTTCTTGTTTTTGAGCCTTCAGTGGTCAAGTTTTCCATTTTTTTTCTATGCAGCCAAGAGGGATAGAAACTTTATTCAAATGAAAGCTGAGATGTTCATGTAATTACCTGACTCCAGGCTCCAAGAAAACACCAAATATCACAAGCTTTGTAATAAAATCGCTACAACTTTTCTTTGGGGCAAATTTTCTTTAAAGTAAAACCCTGGAAGAATTCCCAATTTGTTTTCTAGGCTACTAAATCATAGTGATTCAAGGTGGCTGTGTTCTAAAAGCGTTCCACTTGTGCAGAGCAAACACACTATATTTCCTTAATATGGCTGGTCTGACCAGGATGTGGGAGTAAATCCTCAATAGAAGCCCAGCAGCCTGCACGAGGACCCATAAGATAACACGCCTCAGAGCAAGCTAGAATTTGTTTCCCCCTTCAGAATTAAATGTTTTGTGGGAAGCTTCTCGTACTTACAGGGAATAAGAAGTTATCCGGAAAGAATTTGGGTGTTGTTTTTTTTAACAAAACAAAAAACCCACCACAACCTGAATTCTTCCATGCCTCCCTAAGACAGTGGGCAAATGTTTAACTTCTTGCCTGTTACTTATGTTAAACTTCAGTGCTCTTGAGTTCATGGCTTTAGAAAGTGCTAAAGCTAAAATAGTCTCTAGAGAGAGGGTTAAGACCATTCTAACCATAACTGCCAGCAATTATGAGAAGCAAAGCATGCATTTCCTGCTGTCATAAGTATGTGTTTTTGGATAACTTACAGGTCTTGCTCAGTTGGGTGCCACCAAAATAGAGAAAGGAGAAGGAAGTCTTGCAGAGGGGATAAGGAAAAAAACTTGTATCCAATACTGTTGAAATACCACAGTGTCTACCAAAAATTGATAGGAAACCAAACTGTAAAAATGAAATTGTCACACCTAATACTTTGCTAAACAAATAGCAGTTCACGCCCTTGCACAGTGCTGTAAATGTACTCTCTGAAGAAAAAAAAATCTTTGGGCAATACTTCAGTTTATAGTTTCCAGTAAGAGCTGGATTTTGAATTTCAAAATCCCCAGTTCGGTGTGTCTGTTATTTTACTATAATAGGTGCACTAGGAGCTAGTGTTGCTTCTAATTCAGGAGTGGCCAACCTGAGCCTGAGAAGGAGCCAGAATTTACTCATGTACATTGCCAAAGAACCACAGTAATACATCAGCCCCCATCAGCTCCCCCACCCTGCTCCCAGCGCCTCCCCCCCCACTGGCAGCCTCGCTGATCAGCGCCTCCCCCTCCCTCCCTGCACCTCCCAATCAGCTGTTTCATGGCTTGCAGGAGGCTCTGGGAGGGAGGGGGGAGGAGCGAGGGCACTGCAGGCTCAGGGGAGGGGGCAGGAAGGAGTGGAGAGGGGGCAGAGCCGGGGGTTGAGCAGTGAGCACCCCCCGGCACATTGGAAAGTTGGCGCCTGTAGCTCTAGCCCCAGAATCGGTGCTATACAAGGAGCCGCATATTAACTTCTGAAGAGCCGCAGGTTGGCCACCCCTGTTCTAATTGATAGAAGCAGGGATATCTAGGTTAGATATTACAAAAAACTTTCTAGCTATAAGGGTAATTAAGGTCTGAAATAGACTTCCGAGGGAGGTTGTGGAATCCCCATCACTGGAGGCTTTTAAGAGCAGATTAGACAAACACATGTCAAGGGTCATCTAGGTATGCTTGGTCCTGACTCAGAGCAGGGGGCTGGACTAGATGACCTCTTGAGGACCCTACATTTCTATGATATGAGACCGAACGTAGTTGCAGGACTACATAATTTATTCTCTTCCTTGGGAGGAGGAAGGTATTTAGTGACTTTCAACAAGCAAGACTGGAGAGGGGGTGTAATGTAGCCTTTTAAGACACAGAATTAATTTTAAAATATAATTTGCTGGATTTTCTCCTAGTTGGATAAACTCTTTATAGGAGAGCAAACTACGGATGAACAGGTATTATCTAGATGGAACCTGTCTTCTTGGGAAGGAGGGACTGTGAGTAAGTTCATATGGGACATCTAATTCAAGACAGGTATTGATGTAAAGGTTTGGTGCCTGAATGAGATGAGACAAATTAGGTACAAAATTGATATGTTGCTGATGACTCTGTTGCTCTCATTTTCTTCTGGGTGCAGGGTTGGAAAAGTTTTCAACACCTACTTTTGCAACTGTTTATCTTAGTGTAACCTGAATGAAAAATGCCAAATCCCCACCACCAATTCCCTCTAGTCAAATCTATTAAATTTAAGTTGCCCCATCTTTACACTCTCACCAATCAAATTTGTTACCCAAAACGTAATAAATTGACACCTCTTACATCAGTTAATAAATTCTTGGCTCCTTCTGATCAAACAGAGTTTTGGGTACCTTGAACTCAATGGATTCAGAGCTCTCCTCTTGCCTTTTTAATGAATCCTTGGCTTGCCTTATCCCTCCTTTTTAAAGGAGAACTGACACTTGTATGCTGCTTTTCCCCAGTTTTTCTTTTCACCTACTGCAAAAGAGCAGCAGCTCCTGACAGTCTTTCACCTTCAGCTCCACCCCCCCCCAAAAGAAATACAAAACAAAAAATCCCATGAACCCCTTGAAAAAACAAATGCTCAGATTTCTCTACCTCCTGTCACTCGCTGCTCTGCTTATTTTGTCTTTCCTTCCCATCTGAGATAGTCAGTGGTTCCTCAGCCTACTTTCCCTGGAGAGTTGGTATTACAAACTCTGTACCACTTTGCGTCCTCCCAAGATGATTCTGGCAGTTGAAACCCTTACTATAAGCATTTTGTTCTACTTAAATTTTCGTGAACCTTACACAACGATTGTGTGGCTTTTTTAAAAGATGATTTTGATGTATTGGAATAACAGTTCTTTTGAAGCTGTTGCATGCTTTATACTTCAGAATATTTTGGCAAGCGTGATACAGTTGATAGTAACTACACACAGAAAAGTGGCTACTTCAAACATAAAATTCTTCCTTACTGTTTTATAACCTTTAAATATGTTTACTCTCCTGCCCCACTGTAAGACCTGTGGCAATGAAACTATTTTCTTGACTAATCACGTAACATTTTAAAATTACCTTTTAAAAAGAATGTGAGAAGTTTGAGCCCATAATAGTGCATTCCTGATCTTAATGCTAATCTTTATTGGTTCTCTGTAGCTGTGCCAATGGGAATTTAGAGCTTCGTAACATAAAATATTACTTGCTTCCTTTTGGAATGATCTTTGGATTGTGTGCTGTGGCATGAGTTTGCTTTGCTATATTAAGCAGGAAATTAATCTCCAAGGATTGGAGTTGAATTTTTCATTTACATGGCCACTTCAAAGCAAGAAGTAAATATTGGTAGATGCTGCTGGAGTTAATGGTGGGTATGTGACAAAAGGTTCACAAACTTCATAAATTTGGTTCTAGGTATAAGTGAAGTTTAGGATATTGTTTTCCTCCATAAGTCTATCACTTGCCTTAAGTAGGAGGTCTCTAAAGAGTAGTTAGTGAAGAACATTTGTGGTTGCCTTTATGAGGAAAGTCCTTTCTCTGTGTGTGCACGCGTGGGGATGGGTGTGTGTGTGTGTGTGTGTGTGCAATTACTCTCTTCTCCAACATGGGTGCCTGTGACATCTATCCAGTGATCTTTCCACTTAGTCTCACTAAGTGGTATTCAGCTGAGCTGCACTCTGAGGTTTTGCTAACACTTATGACTCAGAATTTCATTGTGGAATAGTGAAATGCCTCCCCCCTCCCTTGCAGATTGTCAGTACCCATATGTAGTGTGACAGATTGTGTTGTTGTTAAAGGCATAACTTTCTTGACTCCTGTGTATTTAAATTTTTTATATTTTATGTTTTTCAGTTCTTAAAAAGAGGAAATGCATTCATTTGACTAGAACTGCTTAAAACATGTTTANATTGTCAGTACCCATATGTAGTGTGACAGATTGTGTTGTTGTTAAAGGCATAACTTTCTTGACTCCTGTGTATTTAAATTTTTTATATTTTATGTTTTTCAGTTCTTAAAAAGACGAAATGCATTCATTTGACTAGAACTGCTTAAAACATGTTTAACAGTATCTGGTGCATCACATAGGAAAATAGAATACTTCTTGTAATGTGCTGTTTAAACACAAACTAAATTTTAAGCATGGCAAGTCACTAGGAGGGGACTAAGTTTCATGCCAAGTTTTTAAAAACCGCTTAGTTGTGGTGAGAAGCAACTAGGGGTGAGGGGAAAAGAAGGCAAGTAGTAATATAATAGATCTCCATTCTCATATCTGTGCTCCCTGTGTCTGAATCTGGCTGAACTCCTATGTTTTAAAGTCTGAGCAGTTAATTACTCACCTAGCACCATCTCAGTTACATGTGGAAAGGATCCTTAACTCTTACTTCACATGAAGTAAAGCTATAGAACATTCATCCCGCTTTTTGTTCGGACAGTAAGGTTGGGGATCTATAAAGGAGTTAGGCATCCAGATTCTACTGAAGTTGGATTTAGGCACCTAATTTCCTTGGGCTCTTTTGAAAACCCCGCCTAATACATTAGGTCAGGATATCTCCAAGAACATGTAGAAATAGCTGTCTGATAAAATCTCTCATTGTTTTTCCTTAGCAGGCCTGAACCTTCAAGGGCATGTTAAGGCGCATGACGTCAGAGGCATGTCAGCGATGGTAGCCAGCCTCAGTTTGGTTCCCATCCAGGAGATTTGCAGGGCAGCCATCGGAGTTCTTCAAATACTTTGTCAAAGCATTATTGCTTGGACTCAGCATCATGGCATGAATCCAGGTTTGGCCCATCAGTGTTAAAGAACTTGTTTCTGAGTTGGGAGTAGCCCGGATCTCGTGCCCCCGTAGGTTTAACTTTTCATGATGTTTCCATAAGTAATTTTTTTTTCTGTGTTGTCTTTTTAAGAGGTGTCTTAATCCTCTCTACATTTAAAGAAATCTAATTTATGTTACTCTTGCATACCATGCTAATTGCATTACATTATAAATACTTGTTCATATTGTAACAAGTGTTTACATCTTAGTGTTACTAAATATTATTGGCATTTCAGTCTGAGAGTGAGGATCTATTATACTGCTTGCCTTTCAGAGAAAAAATACTTATCTGTAATATATTTCCATTTCCCTTCTCCCCAGAGAGTTGGGAGTGGTTTTGTGCTTGCTAGAGTCTATACAGTTTTGGGGGGAAACAACAAATCAGTTGAGACTAATACTGTTGCTTAATCTACTGTGGATAAGTGCGTGTCACCTCATACTTATGTAGTTTACCAGTGGAGAACATTAAAGTAAGAAGGGAGTACAGCCAGGTTTGTTTTTTTTCATTGTAAGAAGGGAGTTCAGCCAGGTTTGTTTTTTTTCATTGTAAGAAGGGAGTTCAGCCAGGTTTGTTTGTTTTTTCATTGAAAGCTTGGATCCAAGAGTGGGGGATTTCGAATTTCTTTCTGAGAAGTGAGAATTAGTTAGAGGTAAGTAACTTACATCCCCCTTTTGTCTTATGAGGAGAGATGAATGTTCAGACTTACAAACAGACCCCTCTATATTGACTGTTCAAGTTTGTAAGTCAACGGATGTTTACCAAAATATAGGTCCCCATATAGAGAGCCCCAAAGGCAAACCATTAACATATATAGTCTCAGTAAGGCTGGAGTCGTTATGATCACTTCTTTTTTTTTTTAATTGATTTGACTAACTGGGGGGGTTGTAGAGGGTTGTTATGTGGAAATAGATTCTCCATTCTGTCCTTGCCAGCAGGTATATGGGATGTTGGGGAGCAATTACCACACAGGTGGGGTGCAAAATAAACTTTATTAAGAAAATGTAAAAACAGGGAAAATTCAATAGTGAGGGGTATGGGGTTTGTTAAGGTAGACAATTGGGGAGGGGTTTCTTTTAGTAAATAAGATAGGGGGTTTCAATAGTGGGGTACAATACAGTGGGGCACAATACAGTTGGTAACCAATTAACACTGAAGTATAAATGTAACAGGTAGCTAACAATTTCTATGTAAAGGGTGTGTCACAGCAGCATATAACCAACTAACAGTTATGGGTAAAATGTGTTAAATAACTAACAACTCTAGGTAAAAATGTGTCACAGTGGTGTAAATGTAAAATGTGAGGTGTGTTAGAGAGAAAAAGGGTAACCAATGGGGTTTTATGCTAGACTTCNATTCGCTTACAATAATCAGGAGATCTCCAGGCACAAATTCGTTGTTCGTGGGAGGGGAGTTTAAAAACGGGGGTACGCTCAAAAACAAACGAGAGCGGGAAGAGGGCCCCCCAAAGACCCCTAGCTGATCAGACCAGGTGGCAAAGCAAGGACCTTCTTCAGGGGTCTGATCAGAAAATGTCTGGTTTTAAAGGCAAACTTAGGCAGTTTCCCACCAGTACTTTTGATTGGCTCCTCTTGATACAGGGGAGGAGAAAAGGCAGGGAAAAACTGCAGGTGAGCATAGGCATGCCTGGGCATGTTCTGGGCCACAGGTATGACTCATATGCTCAGCTATGTGGCCACTTTAGGTCTTGCATACCTGGGCAGCACCCACTACACCGAGCCGGGTCCGAACAAAGAAGCTAGACAAAGGAGCGAAAAGCCCCCCTCCCTGAGCAGAGCAATGGCTCCAGTCAGTCTGCTGCACAAGCCATTTCCATGAGCAGGGCCAGGCTGTGACTTTGGTCAGTTCCATGGCCGGGGGGCGGGGGCGGCCACTCAGCACAAACAGAAAGGAAGGGGGGAAAAGGAATTCAGCAGGGGGACAGCTGTAACAGACACATTCCTTGACTTCACTTCTCTGTTTCTGCAATGGTGGTAAAAATGCAAGTGCTCTTTGTATTTCTTTGGGGGTATTAGCTTAATTCTTGTTGGCTGGTTAAGTTTTGCTCAGTGGTGGACAATTGAAAATTGCTCTCCTGTCCCATTCAGAGATTGGCTAATATTTTTCTTTCTGAATGGGAGAGAAAACATATATAATATTTTAACAAAACAAGCATATGAATTTTTGAATTTGTTTAAACATTCAAGTCACATTGTTTTGTTAAAATTGTTAACTAAAATAGTTAAATATTTTAAAAAAACCCACAAAAATTAAATCGACTATGTCAGCCAGGTCAACATGAGCAACTTAAAATATTGGCTTCTGCAGCTAATTCAGTCATCTTCACCTTCATTTCCTGTTTGTTCATAACCTGGAAAAGAAAAACAAGCTTTTCTGCCTTTTCAGGTCCCAAACGGTTTTTCAATTTGGAATGAATTAGTCCAAAGGAAGAAAATATTCTTTCTACACTGGCAGAAGAAGCTACTGCTATTAAAAGTGAAATTATCACTTCAACAGTTTCTGAATCCAAGTGCTTAAGTGACTTCCACCAGTTCACTGGTGTGACTTCCTTTAAAACATCATCAGCAAACATATATTTCTTGAATGGTTCACCCTTAGCTCTGAAGTTTATTATAGTTAGCATTATGGAGGGATAATTGCTGGATGTCCATGTCATAGCCAGCTCCTCTTCTTTAGCAGTTAAGGTTTGACCCTGGTACCGAGTATTGAGAATATGTCCCATTTGTTTTTTTAATGCTTGTAATTTAACTCTGTCATTGTATATTTCTCTTTTTAAGATCTCACTCAGTTCCTTCCAAATTTCAACAGCGTCAGCAATAAAACAGCTATTTCCCTGCATTTTGTTCAAGGCTACAGAAATAGGCTTCAGGCTCAGCATGCGTTCAACATTTCTCTTGAGCCCAATGTTGAGAACTTTGGCTGTGACAGTGCCATCTATTTTTTCACTATTTTGTTCACAAACTGTCATCAGATTAGGCCAGTTCTTGATATAGGACTCAAAAGAGTCCACTACTGAGTTCCATCGCACGTCTTGTGGGAGAGTTAACTTGGTCCCTCCCACTTTTTTCAGAGCAGCTGCTGCAAAGTGGTTGTTGCGGAAGTATTTTGCAATTTCAACAACATTAGACTTTATTTCTGGAACACTGAAGTCTTTGGCTAGGAGGTGCATCAAATGAGCACTGCAACTGTATGTTATTAGCTTGGGAGTCTCTTCTAAATAATTTCTTCTCATCTTGGATACATTCGCAGCATTGTCTGTGACCAAGCTGCGTACTAGACATTTGATATTTTTTTTCACAGTTTGTTATAGCTTTTCCTGCTACTTCTTGTAAGTATTCTGCTGTGTGTGCATTTCCTGATGTATCAATTGTTTCTGTAAGGAAGACATTCCCTTCTTCTGTTGTCACACAAGCACATACAACAAGATCATTGTGGACATTGCTCCACCCATCAAGACTCAGGTTAACAATTTCACTCTCTAGACCAGGGGTGGCCAACCTGAGCCTGAGAAGGAGCCAGAATTTACCAATGTACATTTCCAAAGAGCCACAGAAATACGTCAGCAGCCCCCCATCAGCAACCCCCCCGGCTCCCAGTGCCTCCCACCCACCAGCAGCCCTGCTGATCAGCGCCTCGCTCTCCCTCCCCGCACCTCCTGATCAGCTGTTTCATGGCATGCAGGAGGTTCTGGGGGTGGGGAGGAGCAAGGGCACAGCAGGCTTAGGGGAGGGGGCGGAAAGGGGTGGAGTGGGGGCAGGGCCTGTGGCAGAGCCAGGGGTTGAGCAGTGAGCACCCCCCGGCACATTGGAAAGTTGGCACCTGTAACTCCAGCCCTGGAGCCGGTGCCTATACAAGGAGCCGCATATTAACTTCTGAAGAGCCACATGTGGCTCCGGAGTCACAGGTTGGCCACCCCTGCTCTAAACCTTCTGCACACTGCTCAATTTCTCTTTCATACACTTTATTGAGCAATTTGCCTGTGACATCTGCTCTGTTGAGTGGACTGTAGCCTGGTCTTAATGATTGAACCATGTTAATGAAGTTCGGGTTCTCAATCATACAGAAAGGAGAGTTTGTTGCATAAACAAACTGGACAACTTTTTCATCAATTACCTCTTTTTGTAATCTGCTGGTTCTTATCACAAACTTATCTATGGTTGTTTCTGGATGATGGAGTTTTTTTTTCTTTTTGCTACAGTTGATATACTGTGGCTATGTGAGATACATGATGTGACTGAAACACTATCATTGGCAGATAACTGAAACTATAGAAAATGATGGCGATCTTGAAGGTGGATAGTCTTCAGAATCCTGTATGTTGAGGATGTATTCTCCTAAACAAAATAAGTCAATGCGGTTATTTAATTATTATTCCTATACTGCTCATTTATTATTACTCATTGCATTCACTGACACTCAGTACTATTTTAAAGGTGAAATTGTAAAAGGAAGATCTGCTTATTTCAGCTATTTATTTTTTATCACAACTGCATCTAAAATGATAGTACCATAGAGTAACAACAAACATGAGAATTCAAGAATAGTTCAGAAGGAAGAAAGGCAGCCCTTAAGAAAGAAATATGAAATAAAAAAGTTTACCAACCTGAAGATCCTGCACGTTTAGACATGTTCCTTTCATCATCTTCAACGCAGCTTCCTCCTGAGAAGGAACACTTCTCATAATGTTGTTTCATTCCGGCAACCAGGCTTTGCATTTCTTTGTTGCACTGTTTCCATTTTGCACGCATGCCTGTCTTACCCACGGGTAGAGGAACTTCATTAAAATATTCCCAAACTGGGTCTCTCTTACGGCCTGCTGCCATTATATGTTTTCCCTTCTAGTGAGAGAATGGTATGGTAGATCTCAAATCAATGAAGGCTAGACTCAGAAAGACTTCAAGACTTCTGGAATATGCTGCTCAAACAGTTTCACTTTTGTTTCTACTGCCTTCTTCTCCTTGTCTGGATCTGTTCCGCTCCCAACAATCTTCTATTCATTGAACTTTTTGAAACTTTGCACTTTTAGAGAGAGGAAAGGGATTGACTCTTTGTACACAAATTTGCAGAGGGACAATAGGGTTAAGGTCTGTTATTTCTCACCTCTATATATTATTTATTTTAAAACATTTTTGCTGTTAAGAAGCATGTTATCTCTGGAGACACAAATCCACAATTTGAGAACTGCAAAATTAAGCATCTCTGATGGTATCTTCTATACTGAGCCCTAAATCCCATTGGGTAGATAGAAAGATTAACCTAAATCTATACAGAAGCCCCTGAAACCCCATAAAATTGGGTCCCTAATCCATGAACTATTGGAACTTATTTACAAAACTTTTCTTAAACATTACATGAATATATTGTCTCATACTATAGAATTAGAATTTATAATCCCTATTCCCTATAATCCCTATTCCATGATGAGATATCTAAATTAAAACTATCTTTAGATTGATTTTTTCCTCAAAAAGCATTTTATCAAAAAAATCCGATTTAAATAAAAAATCTGGGTTTTTTTTTGTTTTTGTTTTTTTTAAATCGTTGATTTTTATCCACCCTGGTGTCTGAGCTCTGTAATATCTTCAATGTAAAGAGTGTAAGACAATGGCTGAGGGCATTTGAAACTATTTTAAATTAAGACCTCTCTAAGTTTAGTTCTCTTTTAGTTCTCTTTGACGGGACTATCATTAAAACAAAAATAGAAGTGGGAATTCAGAAAGCTACTGCCTCAGTACATTGCTTTTAATGTAAATACTTTTTTTTTTTTCCTTTTTACTCAGGGTGAAAGTCCCCTTTAAAATGTGATTGACTATAAAAATGACATGGTAAAAATAGCACCCCAGTATTGCATGTCTGCTCCATTCCATTTTGTCAATAACCTAAGCAAAAAACCATCAATCCTTTTATTTTACCCCTTTAGAGCTAACATTAATGCAGAATTACAAAGCAGCATTTTATCTTGAGCATTAACACTAAAATTCAACAATTTCAACTCAATAATTTTGTTCTTGGTTCGGTCCATGTTGTTTCATACATATCTTGAGTTTTTCAGCTACTTTGAAATTGAGGTGGTACCAGTCTTCTTATAAATCTTCATTTTGACTTGTACATTTGACTGGAGGTCTAAGGAGTAGGAAAATGTCCCATATTTAGCCCCCTTTCTGACTATAACCATGCTTTAAAAATGAAAAGGATGCCTCAGTGACTCAAGTATCTTTGACCTTGAGCCACCTTGCCCAACCAATTGAAATGCACAAACCTGTGGCTGTTTTAGGATATCCCTCGCAGCAGGGGAATGGATATGCTGTTTCACTGTCACCACAGCGAAACAAATTGTAAACACTGAATTAATTTCTTTGTACAGTGGTCATAACCACTGACTTTGTACTGAAGCGTGCTATGAATGCTTCTGGAGGCTCCAACTCTTCAATTGGCAACAATGAATGGGTGAAAGACTAGCCTAGCTTTCAACAAAAATCACAATGCTGATTATTGATTTAACATGCCAAAGTTACCAGGTATGTAACTTGACTTTTGTGGTAACAACTAATGTCCGTAGTTGGTTCATCAGAATATATGCCCTTGAATATAAGTTTCAGTACCTCCCCTCTGGATATCTAATAGCTAGGATGAAAGGATAGTAGCTGCAAGCAGATGTGTAGTTGGAGCATTAATTCTTCAGGGGTATCTTGTCCCCTCTCTCGGAAACCTATTTTCTCTTTCCCTTGCCACCACATGTGCTTCCATTCAGTTATGCACTGTACAAAGATATTAGATTCTGGTACATGCTGGGAATAATGTACCAGAATGCTTACCATGTTAAGCTTGGTGCTAAAGAAATTGTTTTCTAAAATGCATGCTATGACTTTTATATGGTCTCTCAGAAAAGTTTTGTAAGTCTTTGCATCTCTTTAACTATAAATACATAGAATGATAAATCTTAAAACTGGCTTATTACCAGCCTTCTATTATTCAAAGTAGGTGCAGTAGTTAATGTAGCAAAGATTTCCCATGATGTGCTAATTAATCACATGTACATTCCAAATTGTTGAGTTCTTGCTGTTTCCTACTACACTAAGGTCTTTCATTTGAAAATTCAATTTCTGGTGAAGAATAAATGCTTTGGGGACAAAAAAAACCTGGAACCTTACAGGGTCTTGAGTATACTGGAGAAAGAGCTTCTGATTGCTTTTTTTTATTTTTTTTTATTTTAAATAAGGCTGTCTTGTTGAAATTAAGGGTATGAGTTTAAATCTGTTTCCATGGAGAGCTGAAGATTTAAGGTAACCTGTGGTATACTGCTTCCGTTGAGATAACGGACAATACCAAAGGACTCAGTTAGGGTTGGACAACTTCTGAAGCCTTCTCTGAAGAGCTTGCCTCCTAGGAGAGAGTTTAACATCCAAAAGCAGTTCACTAATTATTGCCAACACAGGGTACAAATGTTTTCATTGGTTCTTGCATCTGAACTATGTTCATATCATTTTGACCTCCTTCAGGAGCTTTTTCGTTTTGGTTCAGGACTTTCTGACCCTTGTGCAATCCCGTATCTGACCAGGTGATTTAGTGAAAACTGTCACTTGAATCTCTTTCAGCCTATGCTTTTATCTCACTTCATTCTGCTCTGATAAATCAACCAATTACCTGTTTTTTCTAAAGCAGGGGTCTCAAACTCAAATGACCTCGAGGGCCACATGAGGACTAGTACATTGGGCCGAGGGCCGCATTTACTGACACCTCCCCCCCCGCCGCCCTCGGCCCCGCCCCCACTCCACCCCTTCCATGAGGCCCCGCCTCTTCCCACCCCTTCCCTGCCCCCATTCCAACCCCTTCCCCGAAATCCCAACCCCAACTCTGCCCCCTCCCTGCCCCCAGGGGGCACAGGAGGGGTGTGGGGTGCGGTGGGGGCTCAGAGCAGGGGGTCGGGTGCAGCAGGGGGCTCAGGGCAGGGGTGTGGCGTGTGTTCAGGGCAGGGGGTGGGGGTGCAGGAGGGGTGCAGCGGGGGTTCAGGGCAGGGGGTCGGGGTGCAGCAGGGAGTTCAGGGCAGGGGGTTGGGGCGCTGGGTGCAGCAGGGGGCTCAGGGCAGGGTGTCGGG